>CM057009.1:135848347-136215847 GCA_029891345.1 Dryococelus australis | reverse complement strand
ATCTACGTCAGGTGTAAGCTGCCGCAGTTTGTCGGTGTTGTTCGGAAACACGTTGCACGCACATACGCATGCACACCCACTCACACACATATAGTGTAAAAGCCTAATATAACGCGTTTGTTGGGGGATATAACTCATACCTGCGTTATAGCTTTCCGCACTATTCTGGGGGATGGCAGAGTACATTAGCAAAAGAAAAGCAGTGTTCTAATAGGGCGTGGCACCTATCTGTCAAACACAGGGCAAGTGTTGTTATTTACTGCCGTAGCTCGTGAAACGTTTAGCCCCTTGCTATCGGAACTTTATTTTTTTTATCTGCATCATCGGACATGACAGCACCCAAGAGAGGGAAACAGAAGATGAGAAACAAGCCTCGATGAGGGGGATCACATGCAGTCAAGCAAGAATAACTACAAAATACCACATTTTCCAGGCAAAAGATATAGTTATTCCACCAAGGGCAGTGTTAGCTGCAAGTTGTTTGTCGCGCAGGCTAGAGAAGAGAGATCACCGCCCCCCCTCCCACATCTCGTTTATGCCACCTGCTGGGCCTGGTTGGGAGGAAGCGAGAATGTGAAATTAAGATCACGTCCAAAGGTCGAATGCACGCCTGTACTGTAGATGGTGCTATCAGTGCCTCACATGATGTGAAACATGTGGCTTGCTCGTCTGATTTACATTCTCAAAAGGAAAACTAAAACAAAAGAAAAGGAATGATTTGTGGCATGCAATGAAAGGCCACTTTTCTGCATTAAGCCTTGTCTACCATAGCTCGTTCGCTCGGAAATATTTTTCGAAAATGGGAAGACCTACAGCATAGCCGGTATATATACATTATAATCAAAGTGGTCTACATCATAATTATAGTGATTACGTAGTGCTATATTCCATAGGAGATTAATAATATGCCTGTAATTGACTTAGAAGCACGAATTTCGAGGTGCATCACGAAAATAGGAATTATTTTTTTCGAAAATGGAAAGACATACCGAATTGCCGCTGTATACACATTATAATCAAAGTTTCAACATCATAATTATAACAATTATATAGAGCTATATCCCATAGGAGATTAATTATATGCCTGTAACTGACTTAGAAGCACGAATTTTGAGGCGCGTCTCTAATTTGGTAATTATTTTTATCGAAAATGGGAAGAAATATTGAATGGCCGCTATAAACACATTACAGTAAAAGTGTCTAGATCATAATTATAATGATTACGTAGAGCTATACCCCATAGAAAATTAATTATACGACTATAAATGATTTAGAAGCACAAATTTCGAGGCGCGTCTCAAATATAGGAATTATTAATTTCGAAAATGGGAAGACATACCAAATAGCCGCTACATACATATTATAACCAATGTTTCTACATTATAATTATCATGATTATGCAGAGCTATATCACATTGGAGATTAATTATATGCCTGTAAATGACTTAGAAGCACGAATTTTGAGGCGCGCCTAAAATTCGGAACAATTTTTTTCAAAAATCTGAAGATATACAGAATAACTGTTATATACACATTATAATCCAAGTGTCTACAGTATAATTATGATGATTATGTAGAACTGTAACCTGTAGGAGATTAATTATAGACTTATAAATGACTTAGCATGAATTTCAAGGCCCGCATTAAATTTGGGAATTTTTTTTCTCCAAAAATGGGAAGACCTACTGTTTATAATTAAAGTGTACACAGAATTATTATAATGATTACGTATTGTGCTATACAACACACGCACATTTCATGTTAACTTATAAGTTCCAGTAAATGTGTGACAGCAGGACACTAGCGAGCATGATATACAGTTTGGAATTGGCAGTGCCATCTCCTTATACTGATCCAATGCCTAGATAAGATGGAAAGGTTGCCACATTATTTTTTTTTTGTCTGTTTACAACCAACAGAAGAACAGGTATAATAGGGTCATATAAAAAAAGGACCTCTAGGAATTATTACATCAAAGCTTCACACCACGCAAACTAAATTAAATACAAAAAAAGTACCATATTAGCTGTAAAGGATCCGTAAAATAGATATCTGCGATGAAAGTTAGGAGAAGGTACACCAGCTCACTCCGCCTCATCCATCAATGTCCCCGACTCATCATCACCCGCCGACAGACCACACACCTACCTGACAGCACACTTTCCACATATTTATTTATGACGGGGAATATAAATTGCCCCGTGGTATATCCGAATCACCAGTATACCAGGCCGCGGTATTCTGGGCTTGTACCTTATGAATACATAAATAAATAAATATATATACACACACACACACAAATAGTCATACCACTATGTAATATTCTTAACATCAGGCAGCATCTTTCTGTACATTTTCTGAAAGTTCCATCTGCCCTGTTATCATTGAATAGGTATCGTGGTATGGACTATTTGTGGTGTCTTCATTCTTTTCCAATCAAACATTTGACAAATCTCACCATGTATATTGTGCTTGGTGGTATCCTAAATATGTTGTGTATCACAAGTGTTTTATACGTGTGTTAATGTAAAAGTACCGGATATTTAATTAAACTGAACTTTTATTTATATTTTATCTAAAAATTACATTTCATTTTAGATTAATATGAAAAGCAAAGGTGAGAAAAGAGTGTTTTGATAATGCCTAGTAGGAAATAGTTTATATGCAAAACTGAATTACACAGTGTCTGCACGCTGTCCCTTTGGATTAATTTTGTAGACTCGGTCAAGCTTTATTAGCAGTAGGCAGAGAAAGCTGGAATAGAACTTTGGCAGGGCTTCAGAAAAGTGTGAAGTAACAGTGACTTGCCTATACCAGAGAGCACACTGAGCTTTATCCTGATTTGTGAACATGTCCAGTTTCCTGGTCACTGCAACTGCTACACTATAGCCACAATACTAAAACCTGCAGCAAAAAACTTGGTTAGTTTACCAACATTTTGGCATCACTATCACATCTCAAACTACATATAGCAGATATAAATAAAATTTGTATTCAGGGAAAGACTTTTCTGACGTCCTGTACTTTGTAATTAACTGTTTCAAATAATGCAGATGGAAGCTTTTGAGATCCACATTTTATCAGGCAAAGTGCTAACACATACCTGAACTACCCTCAGGAAATCGGAGGGGTTGAGAACATGAATAAATTAAGAATATGATATGGTGGGACTCCAGAGCTTGTGTAGTCTCAGTTCGTTTGGCATGAATTTTAAGGCATGAGTGCAACTGGGTGATGTTACCCAGAGCCAGACCTCGGCAGAGTTTGTGAAGGGTCGTTCAGTCTATGACCAAGGGACCCTGGATGTCTCCATCAGTTGTTGCAGTTTGATGCTCACACACAAACACACACGCACCTATAGGCTATTCACGGTAAAATAAGCACTTTTGAAAGAAGTTTCTTTGAAATAATCATCAATAAAATATATTTTATGTTAGGCTTAGATGTTAACTTCCCAGTGCGGTGGGATATACACACTGTGTTTATTACTTATCTGACAATATTTATTTAATAAGATGGTTAAAATATTCGAAAATGGCTGGAAATAAATAGTACCTAGGGCCTCAAAAGTCCTAACATTACAGTGAACAGGTTATACCTGCACGTTCTAACACTTTTGCCTGTAATGGTACTGTTAGGGCCATCTCATACACCACAATTACACTGACTGGAACACTTATAGAGGTATTCCAGCTCCTCAGCATTCTGAAAAAGAAGTACATGGGTGCTCTGGGTTGCTGGAAAGTGTTTTTGGGAACAATGAAAACAAATACATTTTGCAACAAAAAGTATTTAAACTATCTTTAGAAATTACATCACATGAAGTGAATGGTGCACGATAACATACTGGGGCTCGGGGCTTGTGGTTCACCGATAACCGATAAGGTAGACAAATGACCAAGAGTCAAAATTAAATTACATGTTGAAAGTTAAAACTCCCCTGAAGTGCGACAGCAGCCTGGTCCACCTCTCGGTACTAAAAATGAAAAGAGGTTACAGTAATCTATCCCAGCGAACTGTGATTGCAGGACTAATTTATTGGACAGGGGGGGGGGGGGGCAGTTTGAACAGAACAAACACCTGATGTTGCTGCCTTGTTTGATAGACTAAGCCGAAGTCCTCGCAATGTGCCGGTTTCCGCGCCAAACGTGTAAACCGACGTCAAATAGGCACTTAATTAAATGTGATGAGGGCACTTATAAGCCATGAAACATGGCATAGAAATTAATATAAAATACACAAAACACATTAGTGATGCTTCCGTTAATTAACAAGTGTCTTATGATTAATTGAAATAACTTTATCAGGGGTTGTCGTAACAATGAAGGAATAATTAAAGAAAATACAGCCTTGGTTGACAGTCTGCCAATTGTAAGGAACACATAACACTTTTATATTTAATACATATAAACAATTTGCAAAAACACTGAAAATACAGGGTTTTGGTGAGCGCATGGTACTTACATTAGATGTTGGTGAATGGGATTATACTACCAGTCGCAGATACCAAAAGTCTCATGCTATTCATGAGATAAATGTTACAACCTCTCTCTCTTAGTGCAACAATGTATTAAGTGGGTGTGGTAGATACCCACTTCACAAAGAAAACACACTGCTTCTAAATCTTTATTCACTGAGGTACATAGTACTCGTTGAAAGGCCAGCAGGCTGGACTGATGATGTGCAAGTTGGAGGGGCATCGTGCGTTTTGACGCAGGCTGGTCCTGCGTTCCCTCAAATTGTTGAGGCAACTGATGTCTGTAGCTTTCAGGGAAATGCTGTTCCGGACCCCTTACTATTTTACCCTGAGAGTTAATGCTAGAAATTAATTAGGCAAGGTGCTCATTTGGGGTTATGCGATACAGGTCACCGGGAAGGCGCTCTCGTCAACCTGCACCAATGTACTCTGAGCTGTTCTTTTCACCCCAGCATGCAATAATGAAATAGTTGATGGCGGTGGTGCGAACAGTCAGAGGTGCGATCATGAGCACCTGTATTCACGTCTTCTTCCCCATGCCCCTGGTGACCGCTTGACCCCCACGGTCCCCCAAGTGATCCACACTGCTGCCAGGTGCAGCAGGTGGTCAGTAGTTTCAGCCAGCATTGAGGCCTCAGATGAAAGTGTCCGGGCCACAGTGAGCTGAACGCAGTGTCTGCTGAACCAGGGTGCTGGCCCTGGCAAGAATGCAAAGTTGCAGTACGTGTGTGTGGGCATGTGGTGTCCCCAACACAGACTACGCATACCATGATGGGCCGGCGGTGTGGCCGCTTGGAGCAGCGAAGAGAGGTTGACTCCATCTCCTCCAGTGATTTGTTGCCGGTGCTACAGTTGTTGCTGATGCGGTGGGAACACCAGGACGATGTGGGTGCTGGTGAGGCGGGAGGAGAGGGCCTCGATGAAAGACTTTGCAACTCTGTTACACTCCTCCCGTTGCTTTGCTCGGCATCCTATGATGTGGAGTCCATCAGTGGTGCAGCACTCAATGACATCATGGCGGAACTGGCTAGAAGGGTGCCCTGTGATTGGTGGCGTCCTCAATGGCGGGTGTTGTGAACATTTGGCATTGCGAAGTTATGAAGCTACCCCTCCAGATCTGCAGTGCCACTCGATTCTGAATTGTGTTGTCATGCCAATGGAAGTTCTTCCTCAGGTGCATGTGCCTCTTCAAGTTTCTTGTGGGTGTTCCTATGCCTGGTATCATGGTCGGGAGCAGAGGTTGGATGATACTTCCGTCATTACCTGAACTCTAGGTTCTGGTCTCGCCTCTTGCGGCATCTGGTGTGTGTGTGAGTGGTGCTGTGATGCTGGTGCTCCAAGGTGTGGTGTGGTGCTGGGCGTGGGGCACAGTATTTCCACAAACAGTCTGAGCTTGTGGCAGTTGGCAATGATCCTCCTCCTGCTGCTCACTTGCAACAAATAGGTGGTGTACCCAAGTTTCTTTACTATGGGGTGTGGTCGACTCCACTTTGGGGCTAACCCAGCGCAGAAGTTCTTCGTGCTTCTCGACATGCGATACTCTTTTACATAAACCAGTTGATCAGTTGTCAACCAGCATGGTGCTCTGGTCATCACAGGAAACCATTTGCAATGTAGCGCTTTTGGGTTTTGCACGCCTCTCCGAGCGCAGCCTCTCGGTGCTGCCGCTTTTTCGGCCCCACTCCCTGTAGTGCCCGCACACTCTGTTGTCGTGCTGTGAACTCCCCCTATACAGTCAGTCATCTGCCATATAGGACAGCTGCCGGTGTTTGACCTGTTTCCAAATTTACCCTTCGCATTATGATGAATGAGGCGGTGGGCAAATGTTCTGCCCAGCTGCTGTGGTTGTCGCCTACATATAGACGTAGCTGCATCATGATGTCCTGATTCCTCCACTTGGTGTAGTGTGCTCTTGGGTGGTAGATTGGTGTTGTGTGGTTGTTACCACCCCACCTGGTACATAACTCATGCCAATTCCTTCCGGTAAACTGAGTACCATTGTCTGTGAGGAACGTCTTGGGGTATCCCATCCGAGGGTGGAACTCCGTGTCTAGTGCACTCACAATGGTGCGTGCTGGTGTGCTAGAGATTGGGTACGCCTCTATCCAGGAAAACTGTCGCTGACAACAAGAATGAAACGTTTCACCATCAAGGTATGGGGGTATGGGCCCTATTAGGTTGAGAGACATGGTCTTAAACATCTCATTCAGTTCCTTCACGTGTCTGAAGATGTCTCATGTTGCTCCTTGCTAGTGGAAGTGATTGTACATGTTGCAGGCAGTTTTGGTACCCCAGGGTGGCCAGTTAGATGGCTGTTGTGTTCATGTCGTATTACGTGCCCTTGCATGTCCTTTGGCACATAAAGACACGATGGCTCCTCAGGTTTCTGTCATCGTGTCGCAACATCAGTTCCTTTTTTTTCACCACCTATCACTTTATCTGTGCGCAATCTCCATCCATGGTTGCTATGTGTGTTCGCAACACTGTTGACTGCTTATCACCAAAGTCTTTAACTCATCAAGTCTTGGTTCAGTTTCATATGTTACTTCTATTTCGTTGCAGGTGATTCTCGCCTCTACTGTGTTGGTTGAATGGGTGGTTGGGGGTAGTAAGTCGTCCCACTCCTCTTCGTCCACGGTTGATTTTGCGGCCCGTGGTTGTGACAGTTGCTCTGACAGCTGGTTCTATGCTCTGGGGGCATGCTGCACTACAAAGTCGTACGACTGAGGTAGTAATGCCCACCAGCCAAACTTGCTTCTGGCATCCTTCATGGAGTGTAGCCAGAGCAGGCACCTCCTGCTGGTTTGTAGAGTGAAACACTGGAATTCAAGATACGCCCTATAGCATTTCACAGCCCATACCACTGCTAGACACACACACACATATATAAAGACACACACTAAGACCTCTTGGGTATTGCACTTTCTACTTTGTCATAGCACGCTTACTCATAAGGTATTACTGTGCTTCGGCCTTCCAATAGGCTGTGAAGAGGAATCACGTCCTCTCACAGCAAGGCCACCAGGATTAATGTGATCGTTGGCCAGATCCTAAGCCCAAACCTGGCACGTCCGCATATCCCTGCACCCTCTACCACTGCTAGACAATCCCTTTCATTGACATTGTACCTGGTCTCTGTGGGACCAAAGATTGCGCTACTATATTCGATAATCTGGCATTGTACAGAACGTGGCGTAGCACAGAATTGGAATCTGCATTAACTGGGGCCATAAATGTTATCTTGTTTCGGTCCTCCTGTTTGATGGGTACCTGACAGTATCTGCTATGCTGGTCCAGTGACATCATCACCTTTACCTTTCCCAGCCTATGTAATGCATTCTTCACACTCATGTAAAAGGATGGTGAACTTAGCATTATGAGATTCAGGGGCCTGAAGTCCACGCAGAACTGCCACGTTCCATCTTTCTTGTGCACTAGCGTGATGGTGCTGTTATACTTACTGTGTGTTAGTGCGATAACACCATTGTCCAACATTTCCTTGATCTAGTCTTTTGTAATTTTACACTGGTGCGGCTGGTAACTCCGTAGTCCTGAGATTAGGGGCTTATTGTGTTCATAGGGAAATGCATGCTGCGCAGTGGTTGTTCACCTTAGTGGATCTGTTGCCACGAGAACATCCCTCCTCTCGTGTTAGTGTGTCTGTACTGCCTCCCTGTATTGCGTTGGTACTTCAAGATCCAGTTCGTCTATGGAGACGTCTAGGTGCAACTTGTGGTTCGGGGCTCGAGATTGTATTTGGTTCTTCTTTCTTTAATGCCAAAATGTATCCTACAGGCTGCTGGTTCCACTACAGTATCCTGTTCGGTCAACCAGGGTATCTCCAATATGGCGCCCTCATGTAGGTCGGCCGATATAAGGGCGGTGGTTGTGGTTCCAATGTCCCTTATGTGTACCGTAACTGTAGTTTCTCTGCTTGTTTGCCATGTATGGTGTTGTTTGGCTAATTTCACTGTTGGTTTAGCAGGTCTGATTTCCTGTTTGTTGATGAGCTTTATATTCACGAAGATTTGTGAAGCTGCTATGCCTATTAAAGCTAGGCAGTGTGCATTGTTTAGGATGATGGGGATTCTTATCATTCGGTGGTTGCTCTTAGTGAATTGCTGTAAAATGATTTGTTGTGGGGTGACTGGCTGCTTGACTTGTGGAGGTGGCAGTGTTACAATTTGCTTGACTTGGTGATGTGTCTCTGTTGGGTTTGTTTTGTGATTTCTGGGGTAGTGGGAGGCTGACTCGACTACACCTTTGGGTTGTTTCCCACCAGTGATGCCTTCCCTTTGAAGTCCACTTCGATTTTTGGTCTATGGGTTGGGCACTCACTGTGGCAGGGGTACTTTTGTTCAGGGCAATACTGGCATGGGACTGATGGGCGTTTTTTTCCATGATTCTTTTTGTGGGGCTCCAGGCTGCTACAGTTTTGTCTGCATCTTAGGCCTATTCGCAGGGCCATTTTCCATGTATTTGTGGGTTGGGGTTTTGTGCAATACTGTATTTCCACATCCAGCTGGTAGCTGGGTGTTACTGCCACCCCACCCCATTGTGTGTTTGGTTGCACGAACATTGTGAGATGCGGTGATACTTTTGTTCTCGTTCCGCCTGGTCTTGCAGAGCTGCTGATAGCATTAATTCTTCAATGCTACTATGCATTAGTGGGATTAACACTAATTTGCTTACTGATTTGACCGTAGACGCAATTCCTTCCAAGATCTCAGTCTCCCTCATTCCCGGGTAGAAATACGTAATGAGATTGATTTTTCTTGTGTCGAATGCGGTTATGCTCTTGTAGTCCCCTGTGCATCTAGTGAAGTGCGGCTTGAGACCTGCAGTGATGAAAACATATTTGCGAATTGGTACTGAAATGCTCTCTCAAAATCCACCCATTGCAGGTCTTAGTGGTCAAATTGCTCTCCACAATGACCATGGATCACCCAACAGCTGATCACCTATAGAGCTCGGCTATTCTGTCTGTCACACATCCTACCTGGAGAGCCTCTTCTTGTAGTCCTTCAGTAAGGCCTATGGGTACTCATTGTTGTGACCTGAGAAAATGGGCAAGGTTTAGATATGGGCTGGCATTTTGCCTGATACTGTGACTACCATTGCTGTCGCTGGGTTGGTGCTTTTGTTAATGCTGTGGACATATGTGCTGTCAGCGGGTACACAAAAATGCCAGTTGTGGATACTGGTGTGTTTCCTCATGGTACTGCAGTTCCATTCCCGTCAAGTGAGCTAGCTGGTTGCAGTATGCATTGCCAATGTCTCTACTGTCCCCTAGAGTTTGTGGCATTTTCATTTGTGTTTGCGGTGTGCATTGTGTGTAATAAAAACAGTCTGCTATTATGTTTACTGTATCACAATTTGTAGGGCATTGCAAATGTGTGATATTGCCACAGTTTCCACATGATGCGGTTTCAGTTCACCTGTGTCGGAAAAACTCTTGTTGGCATCTTTGCGAGTGAAGGGCGTCTCCCATGATGAATTCCATTTTATCTCAGTGCCGCTGATATATCGGCTCATGCACACTCCTTGCACTAAACTCTACCCCAGTTATCTGTGGTCTCGTGCTAATTTATTGTGAGGTATTCTGCGTGGAACACTTTTCGACAAATGACACAAGTTATGTCTCTGTCTCCATGGCCTATGCAGTTTTCTTGCTTATCACGTCAGATGTATGAATTTATTAAGTTTGATTGTCCAGATAGTGTTTTATTTGATCCACTGGTAAACATTGGCACGTGTTATGGCTAATGTGGCTCACTTCACCTCAGACCTGTTGTGTTCTATTGCACAAGGTTATGCTGGTGCCATGAGAAGTTCTGATTCATAGTTACCCATCCTTTCTAAATTGGCCCATTCTATTCTGTCTGTGAGTCGCCTTGCATTATCAGGTTCCCTGCATGGGCATCTGGGGTCAGGGAATGGATTGCCACACTAATGATGGCACGTTCACCGTGTAAAAACATATTTAATATTTTGGTCCAATAAATTCTTTTTAATAAATATTTGCCACTTAAGGCTGTTGAAGATGTGTCCTTTCCTGCTGTTTGCTTGCACATGTGTAATAAATTACTATGTGCGTTATGTTGCATGCACGAATAAATGCTTCTCACTGATTAAACCAATTTTTCTTGAATGCTATGTGTGTGTTTCACGTGTCAATTCACTGGCAACATGATTTTTGCTTGTTAATATTGTGAGTCATATGTGACCTTGAAATACACAAATACAGTGCATACACATAGATAAATACGGTGGAAACATGAATTCTTTGCCAACTTTTCACATGTCCTTGCTTGTTACATTTACTATGTTATTTGGATACTTGAATTGGGCTTGTAAATATTAACTGTTAAAATGAATAACTCTCTGACTGCAATTTATTTTTGTACATTTACTTGCGTAGGCTATGCTCCTACATGTTTTAAATACTTCTACTAGGGGCACAAATTTACATATTAACTGAAACTACCTTTATTATGGTACAAAATTTTATATGACTTGCTTATAAAAAGAAACATATCACTACAAAGGTTGTCAATGTTCACTGGAATGCTCTGTGTGCTTCACAGGCATATTTTGAGGCTCTGAAGTATCTTGTTTACAAATGTTACATGCTGTTTTAACTATTACCTATGTTAATTTAAAGTTCACAAAATTTTACCATTTTGATTATCTCATTTGCATGCAAAATATAAATGGCACTGTGATGATTTAAATTACCCTACAAATTGTACATGATGCTTACAGCAAAACACTTGTGTACATTGACAGTTCCTTGAGAAATAACCCTTGAAAAACTACACATAAACAATAACTCTTTAATTTTCATTGATGGATCACTTTTCACGTGAGATATGTTATGATACAACCACGTCTTTTAGAAATGGTATTATTGATGTTTTAAAATTTTTGGTAGTACATTTACTTTGCATGAAAACATTAAAATTTGCCGCTGTGAGGACAACGTGACATTTACAAATGATATGCTCTCAAACTGCAATTAATTACTTGCATGGAAATAGACAACTTTCCCGCCATTGGCTGTTCAATGTAAGGAATTCTGAGTATCCTTAGAGGTGCAAAAGGGTCACATAGTACACCGAGTTTTGATGTGATACTTGAGTGCAGAAAGATATACATCAATGGTATATTGGCGAGTTTTATGTGCATTTGTGCTTACTGTTTGATATTTGTTTGATGTGATGTATGGAACGACGAGTCATGCAAGAATTACTCGCGTATCCCATCATTCTTTGCCCCTAGTTGGGAAAGCCCTTTTTGATGTCAGGAAGAACGGCTTAACAAATGCTTGCTCCCTTAGTTGGCAGCACAATTTTTGACGTGATGGAACTTCAGGAGTGTGTAGTCTCAGTTCGGCCGGCATGAACTTTCAGGCAGGCAAGCAACTGGGTGTTGTTGCCCAGCACCAGAACTCGCCAGAGTTTATGCAGGATAGTGTGGTTGATGGTCCAGGAACCCTGGATGTCTCAATCAGTTGTTGCTGCAGTTTGATACACACACGCACTTACCGCATCGTGCATACAACACTTTCACAAAGAGACTGTTAGGGTCATCTTGTACGTCACAGTTACACTGTTGGAACACCTCAGAGGTATCCCAGCTCCTCCACATGCTGAAAAAGAAGTACATGGGTACTCTGGGTTGCTGAAAAGTAGGTGCCGCATCTTATATGTTCTTCCAAACAATGAAAACAAATACTAACATTTTGCAACAAAAAGGTTTTACTATATCTTTAGATATTACACCATATGAAGTAATTAGTGCACAAAAGCTGACTCAGGCTCGGTGCTTGTTGTCCGCCGAAAAACGATGCGGGTAGAAAAATGACCATAGTCAAAATGAAATTACATGTTCAAAGTTAAAACTCCCCTGAAGTGGGACAGCAGCCTGGTCCGCCCCATGGTACTAAAAATGGAAAGAAGTTCCAGAAATCTAAGTTTATTGCAGTGAACTGTGATTGAAGGCCTAAATGAATGTCCCAAGGGGTGTTTGGACATAGCAAACACCCGATGCTGCTGCCTCGTTTGGTACCCCAAGCCAAAGTCCACGCAAGGCTTCGGCTTACCTGCCATGCGCGTGAACTGACATCAAGTAGGCACATGATGAAATGCATGAGGCACTTATACGTAATGAAACATGGCACAGAAATTTATATAAAATACACAAAACAAATTGGAGACACCTCTGTTATTTAAAAAAAGTGTCTCTTATGATTGTTGAAATTACTTATTGGGGGTCATCATCGCACTGAAGGAACAATTAAAGAAAATATAGCCCTGGACGGCAGTCTGCTAATTATAAAGAACACATAACACTTTTATATTTAATACATATACACAATTTGCTAAAACATTGAAATGACGAGGTTTTTACGAGCGCCTGGGTACACAATTTGCAAAAACACTTACAATACAGGGTTTTGGTGAGTGCGTGGCACTTCCTTTAGATGTTGCCGAATGGGTTTACACATCCCGTGGCAGACACAAAAAGTCTGGTGCTTTTCATGTCATAGATGTCACAACCCATCTCTCTTAGTGCAAGAGTGTATTAAGCATGAGTGACCCATACCCACTTCACAAAGAAAACTCACTGCTTCTAATTCTTTATTCATGTGTCGAACCAGGGACCTGTGGGCTATGTTATTTCCATTCATTACACACTGTACTGCGGTACGTAGTACTCCTTGAAAGGGCAGCAAGCTGGCTAGTGACGTTCAAGTTGGAGGGGGCGTCTTGCTTCTGATGCGAGCAGGTACCGGCATTACCTCCATTGCAGAGGCATCTGATGGCTGTGGCTTTCGGGAAATGCCATTACAGACCGCTTGCTAATTTACCTAAGTGTTACCTCCTGGAATAATTTGGCAAGGTGACCATTTGGAGTTACGAGATACAGGTCACCAGGAAGTCGATCTCACCAACCGAGGAGCGCTCGTGAGCACCTTTGTTCATGTCAAATATTTATTCATTGATATTTGCACCCCTACCAGTGTAGCACAAGGCAGGCTATTACCATACAGGGAAAAGAATATACTTCATTCCTCTCGTCTGTTCTGATAATAATCAAAGTACAATTGTTTTAACTCTCAAAATTCAGCCATGTTTATTAATTTCCAATAGTTACTCATACTTCCTTTGTTTCATCGTGGGTTGATTTACCTGTGGAACAACAACTCTCTGCAGGTTTATGCTAACAATATGTTACACAAAATCTGATAAAATCTTTCCCAGTGTAGTGGGCCCATTTATTTAATCACAGAGGATTAATGAAATAATGTTCTCCGAGTCTGTATGGTGCCTCCACTCCATTGGACCCCAAGTTAGGAGTACCCTGTTCCTGAGATGCACACCCCACAACTATGTGGAATCTCCAACCCCAGAATTCTGACTTGCTGGTTCCTGCTGACCAAGGTTACACAATGAAATTACTGTTATTTTTGTTTTATTTTGAGGACATGACGTAACTAAAGTTTACTCAATACTTAAAGAAAACATAAACAAAGTTTAATTTTTAGATTACCTAATATAAATATTATATATTGCCTGATTTTAATATTATATTATTAATAGACTAACTGTATTAAATATTATATTCTGCGTAAGCTTTCTTTTTTTTTAATTTGTAGGTGCGAATGGATATATGCATTTTACAAGCTGGATTCAAACATTCTCTGAAAATATTAATTTACATGTTTCAATTAGTTTTCAATAGCTTAATGTCTGAAGCAGTCTGAATCTTGGAGATGTAGTAAGAATAATGTTTCCATAAGAAATATATTTCCCATCTCCAAATAAACACTTTTTATTTTACGAGCATCTTCATGTAGGTACTTCTTTGATGAAAGGCTCAGAGACACTGAGTCAAAATATATTTATAATGCTTAAATGTCTTCCCTGAATGATCATAATCTTAATATTGCTGCAAGAAAAAATGGAAACGAGCACCACCTTAAAAATAATTATTATTTTGCTCATTATTTCAGGTTGTGGAACCATGTGAAGTATTGGCAGCAAATGATCCAAGACCTTCTACATCACACAGCGAATATAAAAAAATGGAGACAGAAAAACCAATAAGTGGCTCAGACATGGAACATGGGACAATGAAACCTGTAAGTAGCTTTTACCTTTTACCTAAATGCTAATAGAGTACAGTGAACCAGGGTTCTTACAGATCTTCAACATGTTAAATTTTAAGTGTATGATTCAAGGTCTTCAAAATTCTTTGAATTAATCTGGGCCATATATAAAACACCTTGAATTTTCAGATTACATAGAATTCATAACATGATATTTGTTTTATAAACGGGTCTGTGTTGGGTCTGTTAAGTGATATGTAAAAATGCTAGCACCGTAGAGAGTTGGGAGATATGGGTGGCTCTTAACGAGGTTTTTGTAGCAATGAAGGTGAAATGAGGTGAGAATAGAGCAGTGTTGGAATGTATGGGTGGGGAAAGGGGAGAGCTCAGAGAAACCGGCCAACCAGCTGCGTTGTCCAGTACAATTCCCACAAAAAAAATCTGGGAGTGACCCGGCTGGGAATTGAACCCGATTTGCCTTGGTGGGAGGTGAGCATTGTAACTGCTCAGCCAAAGCGCACTCTGCAAGCACAGCATCTGCCAAAAGGTACAGAGCAATACTGAACATCTGTTTTTTTTTTAGGTCAATACATGGTGTTCATAACATGTGACGCCTTCGGGTGAGACACGAGACGAACAATGACACAACTACTTACTGGTAATATGGGCGCCTGTGGTGCTTCCCAATCACCGCACTATTGAGACACAGGTAATCTCAGGGATGTTGTGGGTTGTGTGTGTCAGTCTCATCCGTGCGTACTTACAAATACATAGCCAATACTAAACATCACTTTGAAATAAGCATTTAATAAAACATATGTGGCTAGGACACTGTCACTACTGAATAAAAGAGATACGTTCACTGTAGACTTGTTTTTATTGTTACTATGCATACACATCAACATACCAATGAAATTATGATTATTTCGTCATGACTAGAAAATTCAGCTTGGGTGCTCCCCAGCCCGCAATTAATCTAGCTCACGCCTAGATGTATGATCTCAGCGCGATGTATGAAAACACAATCTTCGCAAGGGAAGAGCTACGATTGCCACTAGGATTGGATGATGATTTTTCCCTGAAGAAAGGACATGGTGAATTACAAAATAAAACCTGATGATACATTAAAACGTGTGATTACTCACCATCACTAAAGCAAACTCGTCGGGGCTCGCCCTCCGGCACATGGGTAGTGTGGTGATTATACACGATCCGCTAGGACGGGAAGAATTACACCATACACAAGTTGCAAAATTATATACACCCTCAAAAGATACACGAAACAAGATGGGACACGAGATGAGTATTCACTATAAACACACACGTGTGAGAACAAGTTTATATGGCGCGGATCCCGCTGGATGAAGTTCATAGCGGACCATGTGGTGCAGATGGAATTGCTATATTACTTCGTGGAAACGGCAAATTAAATTCAGACAAAATATTATTTTTGTTGAGAAAATTATTTTTTTTACAATTTACCTGATTACAGATTCGTGACATGCCGGTTGGTGGTAAAATCAAACATTAAATGACCACGTGGTCAAGTACAAAAAGCATCAATTTACGTGAAATTACACGGAACCCTGACAAAAATTTAAGATAGTAACCTTGAATAAAATATTGCACATACAATATTACATAAATAAGCTCTCAAAGCGTAATGATAGTGTAGACATATACTTCACGTCGGTCAGCCACATGGTTATACGTGATGTTGCCGTTAATATTCAACCTTGAAAAATACCCTCAAATAAATACATGAAAACAAAGCCCTTAAAATTGCACATAGCAATAATGCAGAAATTACAATGAAAAAGTCACTAACATATGTGGATAGCACCTGATTCAAGTTGCACGGGTTGCGTGAGCTCTCTGACATATTTTCCTCCTCTCGATTAAGTTAAAATGCCACAAGTGCGAAATAAATTAGTAAAGCGGAAGCATAATGCTGGGGAAATGTCTGGCAAAATGTGCGCGAGGAAAGGCTGACCGGAAAATAAATTGACTATGGAAACCTACATCAGTGAACAAACGTTGAGTGCATGTTCGTGACAGTGCCTTACCTCATCAGCTCTCCTCAATAAATTGTGCAGAGGCAAGCTTCGCACGGATCTAACATGTACACCTAAGGGGTATCACGTAAGCATAAGTGTTATGCACCCTGAGTAAAATATTTTATTGAAGAAATTAAATGGCACAAATTAAATTAAATACTGTTGTACATTTTATAATTTTCTTATAAATTTTTCATATTATTTCACGGTCTCTTAATGATGGCGTTCACGCCGGAATATCAGTGGTCTTAATCACTTTCAATTTCATAACCAAACATCTTCAAAATAACAACAAACACTTTAAAATATTTAAACACATATTAAACCCTGCCAATACAAATACATTTTAAAATGAAATCTAATATTATTGTGAAGTTCAGAATATTGGTCTCTTTGCACATGTGCAGGACTAGTGACACATGCGTGGTGAGCGCCATCATGGGATTTAGCGCTGCTGGTTGTTACCGGCATCATAAATTGATGTAATTTGTTATAACTTGACTAGTTGACCTGATTTCCTTGTGAAGTACGTGAAGTGAGTGAAGAGACTTGGGCGGCTCTTAACGGCGAGTCATCATAGCCGATGAGGGTACTTGAGGTGAGTATGGAGCTAGTATCGGAATGCAAGGGTGGAGGAAATGGGAGATCCCCGAGAAATTCGTTGACCAACAGCATTGTCCAGCACATTCCCACTTGCGAAAATCTGGTGACCTGGCCGAGGATTGTACCCAGTTTGCCTTGTGTGAGACAAGCAGGCGAACTGCTCAACCACTGCGGACTAGTGATTTCCTTGTGATATCAACTACAAATGTGTGTTTGATTTAATTTGACATGAAAACCATGGCAACCAGTCAGCTTATCCTAAACAAATTACTGCAAACATAATCAAGTTGAAAGGTGAAAAACTTTAAGAGGGGCTATACAGATTGTATTGAACGTTTTCCGCTGTTTATAAACTGTATTTATATCTGCTACATGTAAGATAGAGATGTAAAACTTGTACCAAAATTGTATAATTGCTAAGTTTGTTGCAGGTTTCAGTAATGTGTTTGTCGTGTGGCAGTGTCCAGGAAACCTGACATGTTTACACTTCAGGAAAAATCTTGTATGTTTAAACCCCAATGATGCGGTGAAACCATCTTGTTGAAAAATTACATTTGGGTAATGCTCAAGCAACTGAGAAACAGAAAACAATTGCCATATATACAGATACACTGAAGATGTGATGGTGCCCTCAGGGTAAATAAATGATCCAATAATTTTGTCATGCAAAAGCACAAACCAAACATTCACATTTGGGCTGCCTCTGGTACACTCTGACACCTAACCAGGAGAGACTGATCCCCAAATATGCACATTATGTCAGTTCCCTACACTACTGACATAAAAGATTGCATTGTCAGAAAAATTAACATGTTTGAGATAGCCATTATTGACCTCAATACATGATAAATTTTCAAATGTAAAGTCATACTGATTCATGGCGTCATTGTGCAACAAAGTCTGAACAATTTGCACATTGCTAGAATGAAAAAAAAAAAAAAATTGTGGAAACTATCATGAAAAGAATATCCTTTAACAAGTCATACCACTCTGTAATATTCTTGACATCAGGCAGCATCTTTCTATATATTGTCTGAAAGTTCCATCTGCCCTGTTATCGTTGTATGGATTATTTGTGGTTTCTTCATACTTTTCCAATCAGACATTTGAAAAATCACTCCATGTATGTTGTGCTTGGTGGTATCCTAAATATGTTGTGTATCACAAGTGTTTTATACGTGTGTTAATCTAAAAAAATACAGTATATTTAGTTAAACAGAACTTTTATTTAAATTTTATCTAAAAATTACATTTAATTTTAGATTAATATGAAAAAAAGGGGAGAAAAGAGTGTTTTGATTATGCCTAGTAGGAAATAGTTTATATGCAAAACTGAATTACACAGACTGTGCTCGCTGTCCCTTTGGATTAATTTTGTAGACTCGGTCAGGCTTTATTTGCAGTAGGCAGAGAAATCTCCTGGAACTAGAACTTTGGCACGGCTTCAGAAATGTGTGAAGTATCAGTGACTTGCCGATACCAGAGAGCACATTGAGGTTTTTCCTGATTTGTGAACATGTCTGGTTTCCTAGTCACTGAAACTGCTACACTATAGCCACATTACTAATACATGAGGCAAAAAATTTGGTTAGTTTACCAACATTTTGGCATCATTTTCACATCTTGATCCTCCATATAACAGATATAAATAAAATTTGTATTCAGGCAAAAACATTACAGACATCCTGTACTTTGTAATTAACTGTTTCAAATTATGCAGATGGAGCTTTTGAGATCCACATTTCATCAGGCAAATTGCTAACACATACCTCAACTACCCTCAGGAAATGGAAGGGGTTGAGAACATGAGTACATTAAGAATATGATGTGGTGGGACTCCAGAGCGTGTGTAGTCTCAGTTCGCCTGGCATGAATTTTAAGGCAGGAGTACACCTGGGTGTTGTTGCCCAATGCCAGAACTCGGCAGAGTTTGTGAAGGGTCGTTCGGTCGATGACCGAGGGACCCTGGATGTCTCCGTCAGTTGTTGCAGTTTGATGCACACACATACGCACTTGTAGGCTATTCACGGTAAAGTGAGCACTTTTGAAAGCAGTCACTTTGAAATAATCATCTATAAATATATTTTATGTTAGGCTTAGACGTTTACTTCCCAGTGCGGTCGGATATGCACACTGTGTTTATTACTTACCTGACAATATTTATTTAATAAGGTGGTTAAAAGATACGAAAATGGCTAGAAATAAAAAGTAACTAGGGCCTCAAAAGTTCTCACTTTACTGTGAACAGGTTATACCTGCACGTTATAACACTTTTGCCTGTAATGGTACTGTTAGGGCCGACTGATACACTACAATTACACTGACTGGAACACTTATAGAGGTATTCCAGCTCCTCAGCATGCTGAAAAAGAAGTACATGGGTGCTCTGGGTTGCTAGCAAGTGTTTGTGGGAACAATGAAAACAAATACATTTTGCAAGGAAAATATTTAAATTATCTTTAGAAATTACATCACATAAAGTGAATGGTGCACGAAAACTTACTCGGGCTTGTAATATATTTTACTCGGTGTACACAGCACTTCCGCTTATGTGAACCCCGTAGGCGGCCATGGTAGGTCCGGGCGACGCTGGTCTCTGGACAGTCTGTCGAGGAGAGCTGGCGATGTAAGCCACTGTCACGTATGCACTACAACTTTTGTTCACTGATTTAGGTTTCCATAGTCAATTTTTACCAGTTAATCTTTGATGCATACATTTTTGCCAGACATTTTCCTCAGCATTATGCTTCAGCTTTATTAATTTCTTGCGCCCTTGTGGCATTTTGAACTTAATCAAAGAGGAGGAGAAGTATGTTGGATGGGTCACGCGACCCGAGCAACTTGAATCAGGCACCATCCACCTATGTTTATGGCGTTTCATCGTAACTTCTGCAATATTGCTAGACACAATTTCAAGGGCTTTGTTTTTATGTATGTACTCGAGGGTATTTTTCGTGTTTGAATATTTTACGGCAATATCATGTACAACCACGTGGCCGACCGACACAAATCTTTGTATATGCCATCTTTGCGTTTGAGAGCTTATTTATGTAACATCGTATGTGCAATATTTATTTCAGTTTTCTATGTCAATTTTATTTAAGGTTCAATGTATTTTTCACCTAAATTGACTTTGACCTTGACCATGCGGTCATGTTAATGTTTGATTTTACAGACACCAAGCATGTTACAAGCCTGTAGCGACTGCATTCGTAAAGAGAATAATTTTCTCAGCAAGAATAATATTTTGTCTGAATTTAATTTACAGTTTCTACGCAGAAATATTGCAATTTCACCTGCACCATATGGTCTGCTATGAACTTCATCCAGTGGCATCCGCGCCATCTTTGCTTGTTTTCACACATGTGTGTGTTTATTGTGAATATTCATCTCGTGTCCCATCTTGTTTCATGTATCTTTAGGGGTTTATGTAATTTTGTAATTAGTGTACAGTGCAATTATTCCCATCCTAGCCGGCTCTGTGTATAGGCCGTCACCACATTACCTACAATCTGGAGGGCGAGCCCCGACGAGTTTGCATTAGTGATGCTAAGTAATCACATGTTTTAATATGTATTTAGAGTTTAATTTGTAATTCACCATGTCCTGTCTTCAGGGAGAAACCGTCAGTCCACCCACCATAGCAGCTGTTGGCTTTCTTCCCTTGTGAAGGCTGTGCTTTGATGCACCTGGGTGAGTTATCCATCTAGGCATGCGCTAGAGTAATAGTGGGGTGCACCCAAACGGAATTGGCTAGTCATGATCGAGATAATCATAATTTCATTGGCATGTTGATGTGTTTGCATAATAACAATAAAAACAAGTAAAAAGTGAACTCTTTTATTCAGTAGTGACAGTGTCTTAGCCACATATACATTTAACTTTTCACAAATGTTCAATGTGCCCTCCACCGGACGCATGGTGTATGTCTAAACGGTAGTCAAACTTGTCCCATATTCATGTGAACATGCGAGGTGTTACCACAGCCACTGCTGTTGCTATGTGACATCACAGTTCGCCCACAGTTGTTGGAAGGGGAGGCATCTAAATGGAGTCTTTCACTAACCCCCACAAGAAAAAATCACATATGCTGAGATCAGATGACCTTGGAAGCCAGTGGTGCAATTCGCAATGTGTAATCCCCTTATGGCCGATCTGTCGTTTAGGAAGTTCATTGTTGAAAAATTCTCTGACATGCAGGTACCAGTGTGGTGGTGCTCTGTCCTGGTGAAAAATTAAATTATTGGAGTGTTCTTGTAATTGTGGAAACAGCCAGATCTCCAACATATCCAGATGTGACATTCCCATAACTGGTTAACTGAAAAAAAATTTTGTACCATACACCTGCTTTCAGGTAACAGTGCAAAATTCATTCAGCTTTGGAGAGAGTCTCTCATACTCAACTATGGTATCTGGCCACAGTGTTCCCCATATTCGTACTTTGTGATGGTGTACTTTTCCACTCAAATGGAATGTGGCCTCTTTGCTGAACACCAAAAGATGAACAAAAGTTTTCAATATCCATCTCTATAATGTCCAAAATGAATTCACAAACTCAAGACGTCGTTTATCACCATCATGAAGGGCTTGTAACACTCGAATCATGTAGGCCAATGGTTTGAAAAAAAAATCATCGCAAAACATGAGAGACAGTCATATGGGAGATGGCCATCTCTTCGCTGCACGACGAGTGGACTTATGTGGACTCCATACAAAACTCTGCCGGATGCACTCTACATCTTCTTTAGGCACATGGGGGCGAACTGTGGTCTTTCCCTTACATACACCACCAGTCTCTTGAAACTGCTCGTACCACAGTCAGATGCTGCATGCAATAGGAGGTGCAGTGCTATACTGTCAACGAAAATCACGCTATGCAGTTATAACTGACTCACACTTGTTAAAATAAAAAACGCAAAATGCTGTTTGTTGCTGTGTTATCGCCATCACAATGTGTACTGAACACGTATGCTAGCAGTACCATCTGTAGTGTCACTAGGGTGACATCAACTAGCATCCTATTGAACCAGCAACCGTTTGTGAAAACGGATGTTTCTTTTAGTTACACACTCTATTACAGTTCAGATTCAAGTGTATTATTGCAGCCGTTTCAATATGCTACAGTATAATTTATGATGTAATTATATTTTACAAGCCATTTGTAAGCACAATTTTTATGGTCAGAAAATACAAATTTTCAAAACAAGTGTGTTATGAAAAATAAACACAATAAAGAGAGTTTGATGGAGATTGCTCAGTGTCGCAGGAAAAGACTACGCATTCAGGCTTTAGAAAAGGACTCATCCCACGCTTGGGCAAGACCATTGATGAGGGTTGATTGTTGCATGGCTGGGTCACACTAATGTGCCAGGACAGTGATTGAGGACAGGACAAATTACGCATAGGAAAGGAAGTGGCTTACCCAACTAGGTGCCAGCCACCACTTGCAGGTGGGTGGTGACATGAGAAGAGACTCTGTATTGCAAGGTCATGTGGTTGACCACTCAAGTATAATAGCTGCACCCTGATACTGGTGAAAACCAGCGATTCTTGAATTAAAAATATTATGTCTCCTCCATGCCAAAAATGTATTGTACTTATGGAAACTAAATATGCTTATTTAATGCTGACCTGCATGCTTGACATGGTGATGAAATTGGTGAGTTAGGGGAGTTCCATCCTACAAGTGCTGACAGACAAGTACACAGAATAAGTTATAATGTCAGAAAACACTTGAATATTTTCAGCCCAAACTTACTATAAATGTGCACACTAGTTGCCGATCTCTAGTTAAGTGGATCCAGGGCCTAAACTTGCTTGATAGACTATGTGGCAAAGAATTGGCACTTGGCCCTACATAAATTAATTAAAGTAAGATTTAAGCTTCCCTGGATACTGCAAACCTTGGGGAAGTGTGGTAGCAAACACCAGGCACTAAAAATGAACTGTACTAGAGAGATTATATGCTATTAAAAACTACAAGGTTGTTGCAAATGGTGAATGTGAGCAGAGCAACAAATGCCATGCCTACCTCTCACATGCCGAGTCTCAGTCCTCAGTCTACTGGGCTTTGTTGCATGGCTGGGTAAGCTCACCAGACCATGCACCAAAATTTTCATAATTTAATTACGTGTTGTAAAGTGTCAACATAAATATTAAATGCTATGTTCATTATTTTGATAGCCTCCACGTGCCTTGCTGGCACATTCCAAATTATTTTGTTAGTTAGAGATAAAGACTTTGGGACTTTATTTAACAGATATTGCTTGTTGGAAATATAGCATTATTTATTCCAGTCTTTCTTATATATTTTTCAGTGATTATTTGTGTACTTTTTACCTATTGTCTTTTTATGAATTTCCCTCTCAGCATTGCAGGAGATCTCCAACGAGGTAGCCATATGTCTCAGCCACCATCTTCAGTCTCATTCCGGTGGGCCTAGAGGATACACGTGTGTCGTGTAGCGAGAGCCTACATATTTATGATCTACACATTTAGCTGCAATAGTAAGTCTTATTATACTGGAAGTTTTTAACATTAGTTAGCTCCTCCCATACTCATATTCTCTCCTCTGCCATACTCGCGGACCCAGAGATTTCCAATACTTGAATTTTCACCATGTGTGTAATAGTGCTTTCACCGCTTCGCCCAATAGCAGGCCCAATTGCCATGCCTGCTTCAGACTAGGGTCAGTATATGTTTTGTTACGAATGTACTGACACTTTTGCCTACATATATTGACGCCGTCAGGTGAGACACGAGACGAACGATGACACAAATACTTACTGGTAATTTGGGCGCCAGAGGTGCTTCCCAATCATCCCACTATTGAGAATCAGGGTTCTCAGGGATGTTGTGGGTTCTGTGTGTCCGTCTGACCCGTGCGTACTTACAAAGACGTTGGCAATGCTAAACTTGCAATAAAATCACTGAAATAAACAATAGATAAAACATATGTGGCTAAGACACTGTCACTACTGAATAAAAAATTGAGTTCACTGTAGACTTGTTTTTATTGATATTGTTTATACACATCAACGTGCCAATGAAATGGTTATCTTGGTCATGATTAGCCAATTCCGCTTGGGTGCTCCCCAACCCGTAATTAATCTAGCGCACCCCTAAATGGATGACCTCACAGATGTGTGCGAAAGCACAGCCTTCACAAGGGAAGAGGACCAACAGCTGCTAGGGTGGACTGACGGTTTTTCCCGGAAGACAGGACACGGTGAATTACAAATGAATACCCTTAATACACATTAACACGAGTGATTAATCGGCATTACTAATGCTAAATCATCGGGGCTTGCCCTCCAGCATGTGGTTAGTGTGGTGATGGCCTATACACAGAGCCGGCTAGGAAGGGAGTAATTGCACCATACACTAATTACACAATTACATAGACCCTTGAGTGAGACATGAAATAAGATATGGTGCGAGATGAATATTCACAATAAAAACACACATGTGTGAAAACAAGGTTAGGTGGCAAAAATATTGCTGGATGAAGATCGTAGCAGACCACGTGATACAGGTGAAATTGCAATATTTCTGCGTGGAAACAGCAATCTAAATTCAGATAAAATATTATTTGTGTTTGGCAAATGGTTCTCTTTCCGATTAGTGTTGTTACAGGCTTGAAACATGCCTGATGGCGGTAAAATCAAACATTACTGTAACAGCGTGGTCAAGTAAAAAAGCATCAATTTATGTGAAAAATTCATTAAACTCTGAATGAAAAATACATAGAACCCTGAAATAAATGATTGCTCATACAATGTTATATAAATAAGCTCTTAAAATTCAATGATGGCATATACAAAGGCTTGGCTTCATTCGGCCACGTGGTTATACGTGATGTTGCCGTAAAATATTCAGACATGAAAACTAGCCTTAAATACATACATAAAAATAAAGCTCTTAAAATTGTGTGTAACAATTATGCAGAAGTTACAATGAAATGCCATAAACATAGGCAGATGGCGTCTGATTCAAAATGCGTGGGTCGCGTGACCTCTCCGACATCTTTCTCCTCCTCCTAGATTAAGTTAAAAATGCCACAAGGGCGTAGTAAATTAGTAAAGCGGGAGCATAATGCTGGGGAAAATGTCTGGCAAAAACGTACACAAGCAAAGATTAACCGGTAAACTACATGGACTATGGAAACCTACATCAGTGAAGAAAAGTTGTAGTGCACACATGACAGTGTGTTACCTCACCAGTTCTCCTCGACAGACTGTCCTGATACAAGCGTCGCATGGATCTATCATGGACACCTACGGGGTTCACATAAGCGGAAGTGATATGCACACTGAGTGAAATGTTTTATAGTGAAAATAAAATGGCACAAATTAATTTAGACATTGTTTTACATTTCTATAAGTTTGTTACGAATTTCAATATTATTTTAATGTCTCTTTGTGATGGCGTTCATGCAAAAATATTGTGTTCTTAATCTCGGCGCCACAGGCACTTTGAATAATTATAACCAAACAATTAAAATTAGTACAAACACTTTAAAACATTTTAAGACATATTAAACACTAAGGACAATATCACACATTTTACCCTGAAATTAACATTTATAGGAAAGTTCAAAATTCGTCGGCCTCTTTGCGCACGTGCGGTACACGTGACTTATGAGCGCCGTCATGGGCTCTAGCGCCGCTGGCTGTTAGCCAGCGTCAACTGGTACAAAGAATATAAGTATTTATTAACTAACTGGAATTTTCAGTAGTTGATGTAATGTGGGAAAAATTAGTGAAACACTCACTTGACTAGTTAGAAGGGCGGATGGTTCTTTTCACAATAAGTTACTTTGAGAATCATATACTTCAGGAAAGAGAAAAGGGTAAGTGTCTTTATTTACTGAAAAAATTGATTTTATTTTGTGTACCTTGGCATAAAAGTACTCCTAGATATAGAAGATCATTATTGTTGGGAATGCAATTGTGCAGAAACTTATTGCTCTGCTATTTATTACTGAACAGTGTACATGACAAGTCTCTCAATGTTTTCAGGTACTTTCACTTGAAGTAGGTTATGTTATACTATACAGTACTTTGTAATATAGAATTTCTTAAATTCAACAGAAACAACACGCCAAATTAATTACAAAGTTTATTCTGAGTCAAAAATCATAATCAGAGTGTTAGCTTCACTTGTCCTTTTGCTAAAATATGCATAAAAGTTCAAGCAGTAAAAGATAAAAATAACCAACAATAAATATTTCAGCTGCTTAGTGGGGAAGAACAGACAAATAAGTTTTTACAATGTGAGTGCACAGAAAACACCTGTAAAATTATTTGTAACTTAACACTGGTCTTCATAATAACAGAAAACTGGTCAGCTGCAAACTCTAGGAGCTCTTTTCAGAACCTCCTCAAGCAGAAGTAATAATTTGACTTTAACATTTCATGAATAAAACTTGATAGTTCTGGCAATTTCAGATTGAGGTATTACTATATGTAAAATAACCACAGAAACCAAATTGAAGTGAACCATACAATGATATAATAAGCTTTATGAAACGATTAACACTTAAAAAGATCAGAGTTTCGACACAGCCAATGAGGTATGACTTGCTAGTGGCAGATATGCGGGCATTTATGATGAAATCTTTCAGATCTTCAGAGCTGTGGTGCAGCTTGAGTATGGCATGGAATTACACAACCCCCCTGAATACTACCCTAACCTTCAGAAAAAATTAATGATAATCCAGGAAGACCTTAATATAAAAACCTGTTAAACACAAGGGATAACAGAAAGGACCACTGAGACAAGAAGTCTACCAAGACAGGTAAGAAATGAGAACACTGAGCATGTAAGATAATCTGACCCAGAAAAAGGCAATGAGAAAATACCCCAAAAGAAATAAAGGAAGTGGTGGTCCAAAGTCTCTTCTGTTAAATGAAGGAAATACGTACCCTAAAAATGGTACATGTAGGCCTCGACTTACATACACAAGATATTATTACCTTTAAATAGACTTTTGTACGACTTAACTGATCTTTTGTATATCTATCAATCTACCGACACATGGCTATACCACTGTTTGTGGCTATCAAACACTGCCATGTCTGGCCTCATGCATCATTTGTTTGAATGTTTCTATATGTTGCAGCGCGACACCTGTAAGTCATACTGACACAATACAAATGAGAACTTTGTGAAAATAATGTAGGTGAATATATGTGAAAATGGTAATTTTGATAAAGTACAAAATATAATGTTATATTTGCACAATATGTTTACAGAAAGTAGGGTGCATATTTAATAACTGTATTTACACACAATGCCTGTACTTAATTGTCCAGTTTTTTAACCCAAAAAAAAGCATGCGGTGGTTGTGTTATGTCGTCCGAGAAAAAAAAAATTCTTAGATATACTTTCTTACATACTCAAATACCACAGCCAAATAGACATCAAAAGACTACCTACTTAACATAAAAATTAGTATTGTCACAAAACATATTACCTACAATGAACACCCTATAATGTAATTTGTTTGTTATAATAAATTTGCAATAGCATTATAACCAATATGATTAGAAAGTAGGTATGTATGCACTGTAAATATTTAAATATAGCAGGTTTGGTTTTCACATGCCACAATGTAGAATATTGTGAAATAAAGTAATGAGCATCATTGAGAACTACCTGGCTTGGGCAAGTCAAATGGCAGCCAGTGGCCAGACAGCCTGACACACAAACTGGCAACTATGTACATTATGTAATCTGGTAACAGTGCAGTGACATCATCACACCAAGTAGAAATATACACTATATATTTGGAGAGGCTATGCTGCATGTCATGCCAGCTATAACCAGGAGCTTGATGGGGGGGATTATTCCCTGACTCAGTACTGGAAGAAAGCAGATGAGAGGAAAATGACAGTCAACGTGTGTTATAAACTTAAAAACTTATCACACAGTTCTCCGACACAGCCCATTCAAACAGTTTTGTATTTTGGGAATTGACACACACTTTCTTTCTTGAAATTATTGACTGGTTAATATTTTAGAAACAATGTAAAGCCATTAAAGAAAAACATATTTATGAAATGTTTGTACAAATTTTCAGAAAAGTTGCAGCATGTAAAGTAAGGTACATCTAAATTTTTTATTTGAAGAGATAGATGGGGAATGAAAGAATATATAATTCAGAGAGTAATATAAAAAGGCCGGTTCTAACTCACCAGGCTGCAGGCTGTGGATTGGTGGAGCCTAATTAGCATAAATTCCGGCAGCAGGCTGTGGATGCCAGGAGCGAGAATTTCCCTTTTTCCCGTCCAAAATGCCCGATTTTGCATAAAAAAGTGTTACTCTTTCACCTCAAAATTTCCCCCCCTGCCACCAGCGGTCATGTTGGCAGCCATATTTTGTGTCCTAATGAGGATAATCCAGGGCCGATTCCACATTTTGGTGCTTGACTCACTCTGGAGGAGGAAAATTTCCCGAATTTCCCTCCTGTTGCCAGTGGCCATCTTGGCAGCCAGTGCTAATTAGCAGAATCCAGGCAGTTTGCCCTTTGTGGCGGAAGTGTGCCCAATATGGCGGAATCGGTCGGAGCATCTCTCAAATTCAAAGCTTCTCATACCCTGGTGGCCATTTTGGTATCAACGACGTATGTCTACCCAGGACAATTGTCAACCATTTTGGCGGCCAGCACCTCACCAGTGGCAGTGGGGCATCAAGGCATCGTGAACGATCAGATCTCATGGAATACAGCAGCCTCCTTAAGTGTGTGTGTGTGTGTGTGTGCATAACACTTATAATAAGCATAGTTGGATATAATTTCCGAACCGTTTGTTATAGTTGTCAAATTCATAACATAGGCATCAACCATGACTAAGAGAAGTGTCGCAGGGTCAAGTAGTCCAGATGTCAACTTATAAGCATAGTTGGCTGTAATTTCCGAACCATTTTAGTTATAGTTGCCAAATTCATAACATAGACATCAACCACAATTAAGAGAAGGGGCGCAGTGTCAAGTATGCTCTATATCAACTTAGAAGCATAGGTGGCTGTAATTTTCGAACGGTATTACATTAGCATCAATTGTAGGTGTGTGAGGGGTTACCCTGGCAGCACTACTTGTCGGCCTACTGGCCGACATCATGGTTGCCCACCACCGGCAGTCGTCATTGCGCAAATGGCTGTCATCGGCGCACTGCCCACCTACCACTAACACCACAATTTGTTAGACAGTGCGTCTTCCAAGACGGTGTTGGTAAGGGACAGAGTATGACTACAAAGGCTCAGTGCTTGGGTAAAGTATAACTGTGTATAATTATGGACATGGAAGACAATGGGCTCAGTACACGAGTGCGGAGAGACTGCTTCTAAGTACATGCAATGAAGGTTCGGTGTGCAGGCTCGGTACATGAGTGTGGGTAGGTCATGAAGACAGTATCACTGCCTGTAAGTAAGTGTAAGTCGGTGTATGACCACTGATAATTGGAGGCTTGGTACTCACAAGTTCATCAACTCGTGAATCTAAAAGGTAGCCAGGCAGTCGACCGATGGTGTAGGTAGCTGAAGGCCACAGACACCATCTTGGAACAGAACTTCCTGCTCTATCAATCTGGTCCGACATCTTGGTAGTTGCACTGAGTAGCAAACATGATGGCTGGTGGCCATGTTTGCAGGCAGTACAACAGTAATTTTTCAAATGGCAGCTGCCGGTGGTGGGCGGCCAGAAGTCTTAATGCAGGCGGCCATGTTAGTGACCAGCAGCCATGTGCAAAATGGCATCTGCCAGTGGTGGGCAAGCAAAGGGGCCAGTGGCCACGTTGTCAGCCAGTACAACTATGACAGCCATTTTCAGAATGTCAGGTGCTGGTTGTGAGAGGCCAGCAAAATGGCAGGCACTGGCGAGGGCGTTGGCGGCGGGCTACCAGAATTCTGAATTTGACCCATGAACTTGACCTTTGGCCACCATTTCGAATTTAGAAAAGTTTACGGCTTAAAAAACATAATATTTGAAAATTTCAGATATGAGTTTTTTTTCTTTTAAGCGGTAACAATTTTCTAAGTTAAAAACTGTGGCCAAAAGTCAAGATCAAGGGTGGCATTCAGAATTCTGGTCGCCCGCCACCAGCATCTGCCATTTTGCAAATGGCTCTCTTCGTTGTACTGGCCGCTAACGTGGCCGCCCAATACCGGCAGCTGGCCACCAACATGGCTGTCTGCACTAAGACTTATGGCCAGCCGCAACCATTTGACATATGGCTGTCTTTGTACTGGCTGCCAACATGGCCACGCCATCATTTTTGCTTGACTCTGTGGCTTCCAAGATGTTGAACCGGATTGACAGAGCAGGAAGTTCTGGGCCAAGATGGCACCAGACATTTACAAAAATAGCCATTGTTGGCGCACTGGCTGCCCACCACTGCCCGCCATTTTGGAAATGGTTGACATCAGAGCATTGGCCACCAACATGGCTACCCCGCCACCAGCCGGCATTTTATTAGACTGTGCGTCGTCCGATATTTAGCTTTCAGACTTCTTGCTTTCAACAAAATGCCAGTCATCAGTGTACTACCTGCTGCCATGGCCAACCGCCACCGGACAATATTTTGCAAATGGACCTCGTCTGTGCACTGGCCACCAACATAGCTGCCCGCCACCAGCCATAATTTTGCTTGACAGTGCGACTTCCAAGATGACAGACCAGATTGATAGAGCAGGAAGTTCTGGTCCAAGATGGCATCTGTGGCCTTCAGCTACCTACACCATCGGTCAACCGCCTGGCTACCTTTCGGATTCACGAGTTGATGCACTTGTGAATATCGAGCCTCCAATTAACAGTGTGGTCATACACCGACTTACACTTACTTACAGGCAGTGATACTGTCTTCATGACCTATCCACACTTGTGTACCGAGCCTGCACACTGAACCTTCATTGCATGTACTTAGAGGAAGTCACTGCGCACTCGTATACTGAGCCCACAGCCTTCCATGTCCGTAATTATACACAGAAATACTTTAACCAAGCACCGAGCCTTCGTAGTCATACTTTGTCCCTTACCACCACCACCACCACCACCACCACCACCACCGAGTGTCCAAGGTCCAAGACCACATTAGTGTGTTCAGGCATGACATGCACTTGTGGTTTGGTGTGTACCGAGACTTTAATGTATGTAATGAAGGGCAGTCATATGCTCTCTGCACATGTACATTTGTGCTGCGATGAATACTCAGCCATCACTTTTGTTCCGATGATGTCAGCATCCTCCAACATAAAAGGTTAGTACATCATGTACTGTATCACGTTCAACCTCACCATTGCTCAAATTAAGAAGTAACCACATCACACATATAGTATAACATTCAATAAGCCTTTAATTTCCTTACTCTTACAGATTGTCAGGTTGGCCAAAAGGCTTAGGGTGCTGGATTTAAGCTCCAGTTCCCTGTGTGGGGAGTTCCTTGCTGGTGTGTTTCGTATGTTAGATAAGGATTTTGTGCGCGCATAAAAAACGGGGTATATATACAGTCACACGTGCTCTCTAGCTCACATGCAGTTATTCTTTTGTTCTAGCTTTGACAGACGTGACAGTGTAGGTCAGCCGTTTGTACCATAGCTATAGATCAAGAGTGAACGGCAGCTATGTGCTCTTCTTTGACAATGGAGGACAAATGTTTGTGTCGCTACTGCAAGAAGACCTTTTCTCAAAGCTGCCATGCCCGTCGACATGAGACTGGTTGTGCTCACAATACGAAGTGTGCTAATGTGTATTGTAAAGAGTGTCACTCGCATTTTCGGCGATGCAATAGCCTCAAAAGACATATTGCAACATGCAAAGAGCTCCTTCCTGCTCATGTGATTCGGTGTTTGCTGAGATAAAAGCACGCCATATGTGAGAGGATACCTGTAAAAAACCATTATCATCATTAACATCATTAAAGACATCATGTCCAACCATGAAATCATTGGTAGGATCATCACCTAGACATTCATGCAACTACTGTATCAGGTCACTTGCACATGCACACAATGGGAAGAGACATATGAAGCATAAATGTAAGTTGAATCCATATTGCACAGGATATCAATTTGATAAGTGTCAAGGTGTCTCACTTGTATAGATAGCTTAAAAGTACGTATCAAAAAGTGCAAAGACCTTGTTCCTGCTAAGCAACAAACCTGTGATGATCAGGTGCCTGTTGTATCAAGTAATGGTACGCCTACTTCCAACCTGAACAATTCGTTGGGGAGAGGAATCAGTATCTCTATTGCGGTAAGATCTTTAGTAGAAATAGCAGTGCACGTCAACATGAGAGTTCTACCTGTGTGGCGGTGTAGTAAACCATATACACCACCTAACTGAATTGATGTTTATGGAATGCTTAACTCCACTGATGAAATATGAAACTATATATACTATGCGTGAAATTGATACAATCGTCAGTGTGTTGTTGTCATTCGAAGAGTAAACATCGACTCGAGCAAAGATAAAAAATAATTGTGCCAACCATTTGTGTCGTTTCTGCAAGGCGTCATTTTCCAACATCTTCAATACCCGCAGCCAAGAGACTAGTTCTATGAACATGAAGAAATCTACCTTAACACATGAACAGTGTAACTCTCAATTTGGACGACGTGATAACTTAAAAAGACATCTTGCATCATGTGATGGACTCTCTTCCATACCAGCTAAGCCATGTAGGTCCACATTGGATACACTCTCACCATCGAATCAGACCTGAACATTGCAGGTCAGTCTCCACAAGCATCAAGAGTATGGACTTCACCTGCTATAGTGGATACTCGTGAACTGTCACCGTGGGCAACACCGATCCTGGACATATACATTTCTCTACAGTCATCAAGGTATTTATGATGCTGTGGTAGAACCTTTAGTAAAAGATCCAGTGCATGTCAACATGAGAAACCCGGTGAATGTTCTATGAAGTCGAGCTGGGGACTCTTCACTCACCAGTGTTATAGATGCAAACATAAGTTCACATGTTATCAACCTACAGGAAGCATTCCAGTCGAAACACGATGCAAAATATGTTACTATCAGGAAAAAGTATTTCATGAGACAAGAGAGAACCATATGAAGAATTGTAAATATGAAAAAGAAGCTACTACACCACAACTACCTGCTGTGAGCTTACCAAATGAGAATGGGTTCATCCTGATAGAATCTGTTTTCCGTGGTCTAACAAAGACGTAAGTTGCATCAGGCATGGTGAAAGATATTTGTACATACCTTTAGCAAATGGAGCAGAATATTATACATAAACTTATAGATGAGCTAGAAAAAGATGTTTGTTAAAATATAATATATGGTTGGAATGTCAATATACCAAACCAGAACCACACGATGATGAATTTAGTCGATGAGCCTTCAAGACCTCAAATGTGACTCTGTATAACATGCTTAAAATTGAAGACAGTTTTGAAGCTAGTATACCAAAGATTTGTCAGGAGGAAGAAGAGTACATGGGAAAGGGTTCCAGTGAGACATTACAATGTACAGATCATCTACAGTTAAGAACGAATTCACTTAGACAACTTCGCAATTCGGCTATAATATAACACATCATTGGACTAGCAGAATGGAGGTATAACACACTACTACAGTGGACCGTCACACACATAGTGTGACATCGCTACTACTAATATGTGAGGTATCAGCCAGGAGGTGTCAGCCAGGAGTGGTCAGCCGGGAGGGGTAAGCACTGTTTACGACCTACAGGATACTAAAATAAGTAGTGCATTAACAATTTTGGTAGATGTCATAATGTAAAGACACCTTTCGCTTGACTCCAGATGGACTGTAGTGTTGGACTGGAACTCAGCATTTAACGGACTGAGTGCGGGCAGTTGTGTGCTTGAGGTGCAGTCCCGCTGGGTGAAGGACTAGCTGCGTTGACATCTGGTACAATGCTTAATTCTCGCTGATGTAATGTGAATTAGTAGATATATAGAGCAGCTACTGTGGGAAGAACTTCAGTTTTGTTTTATATGAAGATGGTGCAAGCTGATACAATGTCTATCATAAAGTTTGCCTCCATTGATGTAACTTCCTCCATGGCTGGAAATCGATGTTGTTCCTGTGGAATGATCTTCAGCAAAAGCTGTCATGCTCGTAGCCAAGAGAAAAGCAACTGTTTAAAAGGACTGACCTCCAGAATACTAACATTTGATATGTGTGGTGCTGCATTTGGTAGAGGCAATAGGTAACCTCAAGAGACACACTGGTACATGTAAAGGTAACATGTATTTGCCTGCCATGTGACTGCAAGCATTGCCACATGACAAGACTGGCCTTCCTGCTGAACCGTAAAGTAAACTAACATTCGTTAGAGCACCCATAACATTAAGCAGGGCTGTGTGGTGTTCCAAACTGGTGTGCAAAGGCGGAACTACATGTGCTGCAGGGCATGGTGTGTGCTATCATGGAACTATGAGTGCTGCAGAGCATGATGTGTGCGGAGAAGGATCTATGAGTGCTGCAGAGCATAAACCAGACAGATCATCAGGAGTTGGAAATATTAGCCCTGCACCGCTAACACGTGAAGTGAAAACCACAGAGGCTACCCAAGACACCGACAACGAATCTGTGACCTCCAAGTCTGCTGGCGATGTAGATTTGTCATCTACACGACAACTCCAAAGCAAAAGTGTAATCATGTTGCTGGTGATGATGCATCTTCTACTGATGTCAATGAAGTGCTGACATTTGCCAAACGAAGGCGTAGACATGGTTCTGAAGACTACAATGACCTAATTGATTAACGTTGATTGTTGGTTTCCTCGCAGAGGGTTGGACAGCTTTCTGTCATCTGAGATATAAATGCAATTATTGATGAACTCTGAGCTTGAGGCTTTATTGAATGACCTAATAGATGTATGTATGTGTGGTTTGGTTATGCATATAAATACATTAACAATACTTCTTTTTTTTTTAAATTCCTACTGCCTAGGCAATGTACCTACTGCTGTGTGTGTGTGTAGCTGCTGCCCTACACATATATCGAACCTCTGGCTGCAATTATTATGAATGAACATGCATATGTGTTTTAATTGCACATCATGTTATATTCAGGGCGAGATTTCTCACAAGGCCGACTAGGCCCGGGCCTAGAGCGGCACTTTTCCAAGGGGCGGCACGGAGAAAGACATGTCTGTCTTAAATTGTCATCATTCATGCTGAAGACAGCTGCGTTACTTCATTATCACCGTGAAATATAACACAGCCGCGAACGCACTGCGTTGATAATCTTCGCTTACACGATACTCTCTATATAATAAGCTGCACACAGCGCATATTTGATACACATTGTTTCCATTTTCAACCTTTATGTTCACACAGGAATTCACTTGAAAAATTATCCTTTGTATTTAATTTCACAAAAAACCCATCCCGCCCGTTTCTGCCGCAGTTTTATCACATATATTGTTCCACGGCAGAGGGGAGGGAGGCAGGGAATTTGAACCTTCACCGCCCTCGCGGTAAGAGGATAGACCACGGCGATAAGGGCAGTATGATTCAATACCATTGTTCTCTGTTTTTGAAATTGTATAGTTGCCAGTTGGCACTAGTTGTGCGGATGTGATGCAAGCGGCGTGGCGTGGGCCACATCATACTCGCGTTTCGTACCAATGTTGCTTATTTATGTTCGGTCAAACTATGAACATGTCCGAACTTATAAGTGTATAATAGGTGGGTGTGCATCCACGTGTTTAAGTGTTGTGAATTTAGCTGCCTGTAAATCGTGAACAAAATGAGAACCCAAAGAGCAAGACTCAGTGGTGCTCAATAAAAAAAATAAAAAAAGTTAAAGCAGAAAGGAGTGGTGCTCTTTTCATATAAGATCCCTAAGATTTCTTCTTTTTTTGTATGTAATAGTGATAACCGACAGGATGAAGATGTCACTGACGCCATGGCTGCAAGTGATAATGCTACCAAAAGCGGCTGTGCTTCTATAAATTGTCCTTCCTTTGATAGTGATGACTTAGAGGCTACCGATGCATGTGTTTCGTCATTCCCAGAAAAATTATTTTCTGGTCAAGAACAGCGAATTCCAACATCAAATACCAATAATTCACTGAACATGAACAGTGGCACTATCTATCTACATATCCATGCTGAAGCGACCTGTACAAATTTGATGGAACCAGATGCAACTAGCAATCCTAAGAAACTTGTTTCTGAACCCAGCACAGATCCAGCCCAGTGGGAAATTAATGAGGAACTACGAGACTAACTGTTCATGGAATCAAACAAAACTTAGATGCAGACTTCAGTGCTTCAGAATGTAAAGTACCTTGATAAAGAAAGGTGTGTTTCAAGGCATATTTTTTCTCGGAAACTGCATAATCGGTAGACACAAGTTAGGCATTGGCTAGTATACTCACCATCAAAGGGATGTGTTTTTTGTGCGACTTGCTTGCTATTTGGTGTGGAAATGGTATATTTATTCAGGGTGTAATGACTGGAAAAATGCTTCTAAAAGGGTACAAGACCATGAGAATTCACCTCGGTGTAAAATTGCATTGTGACACTTAAACTGAGAGGAAATACTAAAGCACGAATTGATAACAGGCTTTTTGCACAGTTTAAGCAAGAATGAATCTTCTAGAAAAATGTTTTGAAACATATCATCGTAGCAGTAAAGTATTTGGCTATTAAAGGGTTACCATTTCATGGTACTGATGAACACGTAGGCAGTAAAAGCAATAGCAATTTTCTAGGGTCACTAGAGTTTCTTGCAGAGTTTGACCCATTCATGGCAGAACATCTAAAAAAAACATAGCGACAGAGGTTCGGGACATAGGTAAAGTTAGGTAACTCTGTTATATCAAGTAACTTCGTGAATGATAGAATTCTGTCTGTCGTGCCGTAGCTTGAACTCCAACTGATTTAATATTTTTCCGGCTGATGGCATAAGCATCCAGGAGACTTTTAAACCCTCGCTCTCCATATTTAGGCAACTGTACGAAGTTCTATGAATTTATTCGCTCCGCGGAGTAGCGCAAGGTAATTAATAATTAAAATTATAGAAAATCATAAAAAAAAACCAATATATGTATATATATGTATAAAATTAAAAAAGGACGAAACCATATTTATACAACAAAAAATAATTAAAAAATAATAAAAAAAAAAAAAAATTCAAAATTTAAAATTTAAAAAAATTCAAAAACACTATAAAATACTTGTATTATCATGTACGCACAATGATGCACTGACTTGATAGTCTGTTTCAGGTTGGGGAGAAGCTGACTACCAAGAAGTCACAAGGGGGGGGGGAGACCTGCTTTTACCAAAAATCCGAGTAGACTATGATACCCCCTTAGAATATGCACTAATAACGACCGCTTTTCTTTCAGGTTTGCACCCTCAGTGCTCAACAAAATAAAAAGGGGGGGGGGGGGAAGAAAAAAAAACATCAAACTTTGCTCTGCTCTCCCCCCCCTTTTTTTTACTTGATTATATGGGAAAAAATTATTTTTCCTCTGATAGCAGAATGAAAAAATATGGCATACAATTAACATTACAATCAGCCTTTAATAACATACCCACTTTCAGTCATATTTCGTCCCGAAAAAAAACATTATTACAAAAAAATGCAATTAAAGTGCCATCAGCACCAAAACAGAAGTGTGCCATAAGTAACAGTAAATGTTAATAAGTATATCATATCTTTGAATAAGAGCCATCAACGCAAACACATTTGACTATGAATATTTTAATTCTCTCCTATACTACACATTGAAACGATGAAACGTACCCTGTGGGCTGCCCCCGGGAGACTAGGGACGCACCTATACAAAAATGTGAGTTTAGTTAGCACACTTGCAAACAACAGACCAACATATTAGACAGACATCATGACACTAACATTCACTCCAGCCATGAGGCTGGAGGGGAGCCTCATTCCCCTGCCGAATACAATCACACGTAACTTAATTTAAAAATAGGCAACTTAAACAGCCTTAACACGGGTCTGGTATCCAAGAAACCATAGCTACAGGGTGCCCCGCCGCCTTACCCAATGATTTGAGTACGTGTTGGGGTGCATTTTGTCTTTACAAACATCCTGTGAGTTATGGGAGTCTAGGCTCCCGGTCTCACGACACACAGGCCATTCGGTGGCGTATGAGGGTTCTGTGGCGGCGGTGGAGTAGCGCGGGCAGGAAAGTTACTGGCCATGAAAACAGTAGTAGATAATTTTATTTCTCAGAAATAAACTTTACAGTGTTTAAATTTCATATTAACACCAGTTAAAGGTAAGATACATATAATTAACATATAAAATTTACAGGGAAACAGTGTCACGTATTTAAGGTGTGTGAGCTTAGCAATGTGATGGTTTTTCTTAAGTTTTGGGATTGTTTCCTTCATGCTTCATGTTGACATGCTGCCGAAGTGGAATAAACCAGGGCACTCCTACATGTCTGAATGCCTAAAAGAAGCATTATGGTTGGTAAAGGATGAACTTAAATGAAGTTAGCTTTGAATCCCAGATTCGAATTTGTCTTGCCAATTTTTTTCTATTGGCATACAATCATCGCACTTCGTACCCCAAACCTGTAACAATGTTGCATGTTTAAAGCCTCGTAAATTAAAAACCCTTAACGGCAAATGTTATAGAACTATAGCACGTTAATAACACCTTGCTGGAGTAATAAAATATGCATCTATATTGAGAGGTCGGCCCACGAATTCCATGATAAAGCCACTGAAACATCACACTTTGCACTTCAAACCTGTAATTAAGTTGCACATTTAAAGGCTCTCAAATTAAAAAACATTAAATATTTGAAACTAACTTCACTTCAGTGATGGATGAATAATGGACAGCGTACACTGCCAGTAAACGTTTTAGTATCCCGTGGAGTACACTTAAGGATTATTGCACCAAATTTCTAGCAGATCCAGATAGTGCAACTATTGCAAAAATTGGAAAGCCTTTTGTTATGGCACCTGAAATTGAACTTAAGACAATGAACTTTGTAAAACCAATGCAGTCGTTAGGCTTTGGGATTAGAGTTAACCAGGTCAGACACATGGAATATAGGGTTGCTGGAGGACTCAACCCTTTCTTTTCATATAAGCGCAAAAATTTTTTTTGTTGAAATTTATTATGAAAATGGGAATATTTTTTACCATTTGTGAATTATATTGTGTAATGTGATTTTTTGTTATACTCTGTGTGATATGCCAGGCCTTCATTACTATAATACGGACAATTTCATTGCATTAAAAGATATTTTTCAAAATCAGATAATACATTTAGTCATAAACACCATGCTATCACGGAGTAACTAGACTATTATGGAGTTACCTACTTTTATTACCAGATTTTGGCAATCAATAACTGGGGGAAAAACAATGCTATTTTCAATATGTTTGTATGAAATTGTATATAAAGACTCCTATCTCATGAAACAAAGACAAATAACCATAGCCTAATATTTTCGTAACAGTAACAGAAAAGTATTAGTATCACAGAATTACTTAACTTTACCATCTTATCTTTCCACGACCATTTATGAAGAAATGATTATTTTGATGGCTGAAAAAATAAGGGATGAAATAGTGAATGAAGTGAAAAAAGCTAAATACTTTGGTATAAGTGTCGATTTCAATCCAAATATTTCACACACTGCTCAACTAACATTTATTATACGCTATGTTAAGAAGGATGGAGTTGGGGAGCAAGTTGAACGGTTCATTTGTTTTTTATCAAATGAAGGACATAAGTCAGAAGAAATAGCCAATGCTGTTTTTACTGTTTTTAGCAAATATGAGTTGGACATAAAAAACTGCAGGGGCCAGTCATATGATAATGCTTCGAATATTTTTGGAACATATACAGGCGTACAAGCAAGGGTGAAGGAACTCTGTCCCTTTGCTAACTATGTGTCATGTGCAGCACACTCTTTTAATCTTGTGGGTTCATGTGCTGCAGAATGTTGCAATGAAGCAGTATCGTTTTTTGGACTACTACAAGAACTGTACAATTTTTTCTCATCTTCCACATACCACTGGGATCTCGTAGCTCGAAACTGCAAAGGAGAATATGGTCAGACACTAAAAAGTCTTTTGAAGACTTGTTGGTCTACTCGAAATGATGCATTCTATGCACTAGAGAGCAATTGGTGTGGACTATTTGAGACCTTGCAGACTATAGAAAATGATAGTTCAGAAAAACCTCAAACGAGGCACCTTCATTGAGACAAAAATTAAATATACTAGAAACTGCATTTATGGTAGTCTTCTGGACTGCAATCCTTTGTAGGTTTAATGCTGTTATTGCCAAGCTGCAGTCAGTAAACATAGATTTGGGGCAAGTTGTGAAAATGTACAATTCGCTGTCTTACTTTGTAACAAATTTAAGAGAAACAGAAAGATTGACCACTATGAATGCCCTGTGAAGTCGTTGAGCTGAATAGAAATTTACAAGTTTGACGAGGGAAGGAAAATGAAGCGCACTCTGAGGCCTGATGAGACTAGGGCTGGAGAAATAACTCTTAAGTCTGGGTCAGATAATTTTTGTGTTGGTATATAAAATGTAATTCTGGATACACTAAGATCAGAACTGCAAGTGCGAAGTGCATGTTACAATGAGCTTCAATAGATGTTTGATTTTTTAGAACATCTCAGTACGTATGAACCAGCACAGATTTCTTCAGCTGCATGTAAATTGGCCTCTTACTACAATAGTGATCTTGAAGCATCCATTGTAGAAGAGTCATTGCACCTTAGAGTGCATGTGAAGCCAGAAACACCTGGCGACGAGGAAAATGTCGACCTAACAAAATTAAATACATTTTTAAACCAAGAAGGGTTTGTTGAAGTCTATCTCAATGTAAACATAGCACTCACGAGTGATTCTCAGTGATCCAGTAACAAACTGTTCATGTAAACGCTCTTTCTCTACTCTAAGATGTGTGAAAAACTACCAGAGTTCGACCATGGGAAAAGACAGGTTATCGGCCGTGGCATTGCTGAATATTGAGGGACAGATGCTGCGGGATCTGGACTTTGAGGATATTATCAATTCCTTTGCCCAAATGAAGGCTAGAAAAAGAGCTTCGGATAAGACATGAGTTATCTTAGTAGGCTTAAGTTAAAGTTTTTTCCTTTCGTGGAAAGCAAATTGAATTTCTAAATGTTGTCCTTACTATTGAATGATGCCATGTCAGTGTTTTCATTGCCATAATTTTCATAATATTTGCAGTTCTGGTTGTCATTGTTTTTTTAATGTTGTGATTTATTAACAATACATTTACATGTTGGTTCATATTAAAATGTTGCACCTCGTATGCTCTCCGTGGATTTTAAAATAACAAATAAATATGATATAGGAAAAATAAAACAGTTTTACTGGAGGGGCGGCATATTTTTATGGGCCTACAGTCTGCTACAAAGGAAAAGACGGTCCTGGTTATATTGTTTTTTTTTTTCCTTTCATGCCCTGTAGTGGACAACTGGGGATAGCAAGCAGCTGTCTGTAGGGACCTGGGTTCGAGACTTGTCACTATGGGTAAACACATCATCGCGGTTATCATAGTGGAACGTTTGAACATGTAATGCTGGACGAAAACTGTCTACGTGCATACATTATAGGTTCGGGAAGTGTCAACTGCTTGTAATTTCAAATCCTTAGTACTGAAGGGTCAGGCAGAGTATGACTGCTTGATATTTCGAAGGCTTGGTACATGCAGTGACGGTTCGGGTAGAGACAAGAGCGAATGGCTGTCTGTAACTATAGAGTATGTTTATCATGGGTGCTACATATTCTTCTTCATGGTCAGTGGGAGGGACCGGCAGCAAACGATTGTCTGCAGACGTGTCGGCATGCACTCTCAAATGGAATTGAACCTGCGATACCTTATTTATTCAAGTAGGGTACAGAAGTGTCGACAGCTTGTAATTTCAAAGGTTTGGTACTGAATATTCAGGCAGAGTATGACTGCTTGTAATTGCAAAGGCTTGGTACATGCATTTATGGTTCGGGCAGAGGCGGCAGAGTATAGCTGTCTGTAATTGCAGGGTATGTCTGTCATGGGTGCCACATGGTCAGTGGGACTGACAACGAACGATTGTCTGCAGGCGCATCAGCATGCACTCCCAACGGGAACTGAACCTGCAATACCTTATATAGTCAAGTAGGGTAAAGAAAAAAAAATTTGTCAAGTGCAGGGTTTTGAACCCGTGCTCCCTTTTACTGGAACTAGTTCTTAATTCAGGCGCCTTAGGCTGCTTGGCCAATCTGACAATTTGTATTAGTGATGGATTTACATTGCTTTTGTCGAATGACATACGTTGTATGATCTTGTCTAGGTGTTGCTTGTGCAATATGTGCGAGTGCGTTTCTAGGTATATTATGACGTTATGTATTACCACTCTCTGCAGGAATAGAACCTCAAGGATAGGTCAGGGTACGTGCATTTTTCCTTTCAATAGTATACCGATAAGCACATTGACAAGGGGAGGTGGTGGTGGGTATACAGTACTTGATCGGTTTCTACCAAGCACGAGGAGGCAGGACTATCATTGCGGTCTCCGCTTATAGTGAGGTTAATTCGACGATTTGATTTGCTCACGGCCTACGAATATTCATTTGTTCCCCAGGTAAGGTAGGGGATAATTTGTTTCGTAATAATAAGCTTATCGTTCTAGCATGTGTTGTTTTTATATGTGTGGGGACACTGCTGTCTAGCTATGACTGTGTCTATTAATTGAGAGTGACATTGCATTACATACAACGAAGTCTCTGTACATGACTCACTAGTGCAAGGTCGGTCCTCCCTAGTGGGGTGGTACTAACCATCTGTCTGGAAGTACGTATGCACATTGAAGGTTCGGAGGGGACTGTCTGGAAGTATGTATGATTTCGTGGCCTACAAGTATTCACTGCTATACCAGTTAAGGTAGGGGATAATTCGTTTTGTAATAGGAAGCTTATCGTTCTAGCATGTGTGGGGTGACAACTTGTGTGTGCAGGCATGCGTGCATGTGTGTGTTTATCTGTTTAAAAAGTTACATTTATAATACATTCTTTTGAGCTGGTGGATGTATTTTGTCCTTACCAATACGGTTAGGCTATGAATTTGACAACTAAATGGTTCGCACGACCAGACCTTTCTACTCTGTCAATTTGGTCCACCATCTTGGAAGGCACAATTTCTAGTAAAATGGCAGCTGGTGACAAGTGCACTGACTGTGTCAATTTACATACATGGCGGATGGTGGTGCCGTAGGGGGAGGGGGCCTGACGGAAGGCGGTACACCGATGACTACAATTTTTTGTATGGATGATGTCTGAATACCGAATCTTAGAAGTTGCGCTCTCTAACAAATTGTGGGGCTGGTGGTGGGGTGGGCAGTGTGCCAACGACTGCCATTTGCGCAATGATGACCACCGGTGGTGGGCACCATGATGTTGGCCAGTAGGCCGACGAGTCAGAAGTGCTGCCACAGTGACCCCCCACACACTTACAATTGATGCCTATGTAATACGGTTTGGAAATTACAGCCACCTATGCTTATATGTTATCATAGAGCATACTTGATGCATGACCCCTCTCCTAGTCATAGTGGATGCCTATGTTATGCCCTTAGCGCGAGGGTCGGACAGGATGTCTGCTCTCTGTTACATGTATGCTCAGGAGTCGGTGCGGTAGTGACGTAGCTGGAGCTTGGCCAGGTGGTGGCAAGCGTGCGAGGAAGTATGACCAGGGGTGATAAGGGCAGGCAGAGTGGAGCAAAGGCAAGAGATAGAGAACGCGAGGAAGTGTGGCAGGCGGAGGTGCTGAGGAGGAGAGATTGTGCGAGGAAGTGTATGTGGCCTTGCCGCGGGAAAAGGAGAGAGGGGGTTCTATCATGCATGGAAATGCAGGACCCGTCATTGTGGTCTCCACTTCCAGGGAGGTCATATTGTCAATGAAGATGACAGTGAGATGTAGGGGACTCTGCTGTCTAGAGATAACTGTGTATTCATTGCGAGTGACATCTCATTACATACGCACATACATATATTGATGTCTCGGTACATGGCTTACGGGTGCAAGGCTGGTGGTACTGACCAACTGTCTGGAGGTAAGTATGCTGTTACACGAGTGCTCAGGGGGGTCGGTGTACAGCGAGTCGCTAGCCGGGCGGTGGCGATTGCTCGATGATGTATGGTCACGGGTGAAGTAGGCAGATGGAGGGGGAGGATAAGTGATAAAGAGAGAGTGTGAGGACAAGTGGAAGGTCGCTGGTCGTGTTTGTAGTAGGAGGGAGGAGCACACAAGGAAGTGTGTGTGTTTGTGTGTATGTGTAGCCTGGTGGTGGCACCGAGGGGACAGGAGAGACAGAGGTGAGTAAGAACGGGGTGATATGCAGGCCGACATATGTCCGCACGTCTCTTGTCATCAGAGGGTTATGCGTGAATTATGATTTTTTCGGGAGTTGTATCTCAAACGCTTCATATCTTACATCCATCTATCATAGTCATGGTTGATATATTTTTTATGAATTTGGCAACTATAACTTAAATGGTTCGGAAATTACAGCCAACTATGCTTATAAGTTGGGCTGGGGCATAGTTGTCCCTGCGACCCCTCTCCTAGTCGTGACTGATAGATATGATATGAATTTGACAACTATAACTTAAATGGTTCGGAAATTATAGCCAACTACGCGTTTAAGAGTTATGCACACCCACACACACACACTTAAGGAGGCTGCTGTGTTACATGAGATCTGATAGTTTGCAACATTTTGATGCCCCATCGCCGCCACAGGCGAGGCGCTGACCACCAAAATGGTTGACATCCTCAGCTGGTTGACTATTGTCCTTGGTAAACACATAGTCAATACCAAGATGGCCACCGGGGAATGAGAAGCGTCGAATTTGAGAGAAACTCTGACCGATTCCATAGCATTGGGCAAATCTCCACCGCAAAGGGCAAACTTCCTGGAGTATGATAATTAGCACTAGCTGCCAATATGGCCAGCAGCAGCAAGAGGGAAATTCAGGAAATTTTGCTCTTCCTCCTCAATGAGTTAAGCGCCACAATGTGGGATTGGCCCTGGCTTATCCTCATTAGGATACAAAAGATGGTGGTCTGTGCTGGCTGCCAACATGGCCGCTGTCGACAGGAGGGAAATTCTGGAAATTCGAAGGGAAAAAGGGACATTTTTGTATGCGAAATTGGATGTTTTGGATGGGAAGAAGGGGAAATTCTCGCTCCAGGCGTCCACAGCTTGCAGCCTGAATTTATGCTAATTAGGGTCCACCCGTCCAGAGCCTGCAGCTTGGTGACTTACAACCGGCCTTTTTATACTACGTCAGAGAAAGGAACAGTATTTTATGTTTAGGTTGCTAAATTTTTGTGAATGGCCTGGTTTCCACATAGTAGGCTGATATGATTAGAGGATTTTATGGTCAACGTGATTTTTTAGGTATTGAGTTTAAACAGTACATATGACTCAATATAAACGTTCAACATAAGGCCTAAACAAAAGAAAATAAATGCTTGAATCCTCTTTTTGTTTCTAAATTACTAGCTAAAAACACTGCACACTATCACTATCAGTTGGCATTGGTTCAATTCTCTGCAAAGATTTTAGTTGTAAAAATTGCTCAACAACTGGACTGAATATTTTGGTGGCCTACCTGTAACGTAAGTTTATAAGAATTCATTTTGAGTAGTTAAATCTAATAATGTTTCGTGTTGCATAATTTCCCTTGCACTGTCCCGCTCAAGCGTGTAAATGAGTGGGTCAACGGCAAAATTACTGGTAATCCGAGGATTGCGCAGAGAATTACAAAGGTTATGCTGCTACTGTAGAGATATGCCTATTGTGACTCATGGGTTTCCATCCTTGAGCAGATTGAATTTCTGGGTTTATCATTGAAAGACTGTTCTGGATATCACCTTTGCCTCTCTCAGCAAGACTCCTAAACTTAACACACTGGGCACTGTAGATCCAGATGTTCACGTACACAGTGGAACATGTTGCTGAGACAAACAATCAACTAGGACATAAGCTAGCTAGAAATCCGGAAATCTTGGTGTTTGTGGTGGACGAGGAAAGGTGTGAGCTACTGTCTCCTCTACCCCCCTCAAATGCTTACTCTCAAACAAGGCAAAGACCATAACCTTGACGCCAGCTTACAGCCAGTGGCACTAGATCCGCCAGATTTGCCAACTTTTAAAGTTTCCAATCAGTAAAATGGATAAAAACTATTAAAACCTGCGTAAACTGCCTGCTGCGATTTCACATATACTCATTTCCTTAACATTCACATGTAATTTCAAGTAATAAAATTTCCACAATTTCACAGTGAAAATTCAATATAATCCAATATTTGTTCATTGTTTCAGACCAGAAACTATGATTTCCCCTAGAGAAGACTTATACATCATCGAAATGTGTTTGCTTAGTATGGCATGCAAATAAAAAATGCAGCCTACTTATTCCTTGCCATTGGGTGAAGTATACATTAATTTAAGATAACTTCCATGCCGTATTTATTTTCACATTTATAGTATTAATACGCTTACCATTTAAACATTTATAACTTGAATATCAAAAATGTGCATATTCACATGTAAAGTTTCGAACTATGAAAGCTTACAAATTTTATTTAGAAAACAAGCATTCCTTTTTTTTTCTGGATTAAGTCAGATAGGGAAAATGTGGGAATTGTTTATTGCCAGATGAAAACAATAGCAATTCTACTGCTACCTGTTTGTAGTTTTGTGTTGGTCATTTTCACAGAGTGTACACACACAAAACATGTAAAATAAATATGAAATACCGGTTGTAAACAGAAATGTCACATAAAAAATAGAAATGTGTACTTGCATTCAGAATACAGAACATAAGATAATTAAATTTTATATACAAAATCAGGTCATGTGATCATTTTGTTAACAAAATCTGCCAATTCGGCCACTGCCTCAAATTATTATATAACCTGTCAAGTTTTAACCGAAAGAAAACGCTATAAATATGTAAGTGGTACCAATCCGAATATTAAACACGTTTGGGACATAAATATTTTTGGCGAAGTTAGTTTTCAATACAGTAAACATGTAATTTTTTCACTGCAAAACAGATCTGAAATAATAGTTATCTACCCCACGTACATTTCAAACATTTTAATAACAGTTTCAAATACGTTATTTACAATACACACTCACTTACTGTTTGTAATTCCTATTTGCAACACCTGAATACATGTTCTGTTACAATTCTTACTACACGTTTCACTGCCATCGATACAAATTAATTAGCTGAATCATAAAATAAATACGACATTTCACCAGCTTTCTGAAACTAGTTACTGCAGAACGAAAACACTGTTCCTTTGTTTCGTGACAATTGGGAATATGGCGGACCAAGCCATTCTCGTGTCGATCATATAACATTTCACGCATCGAACAAACGTATTGATACACACATCATGATAATCAATACCTTCAATACGTCCTGATATCAAGATATTGAAGAATCGATAGTCCTATCTCTTAAGTAAATATTAACTCCAAAATTATTTCCAATATCGGAATTCGGAAAAAATCAAGGCGTTTCCATAAAATCGTAAAAGTTGGCAAGTCTGGATCCCATGACGATACTCACCATGCATGTGTAAAGTGTCCTGCACGTGTACAAAAAGGTCAATATTTTGAACATTCACATAAATACTATTTTTCATTGTAAAATGTGTTTTGTACTTGTATTTGCAGGGTTTAATATGTCTTAAAATGTTTTAAAGTGTTTGTTGTTATTTTAAAATTGTTTGGTTATGAAATTCAAAGTACCCGTGACACCGAGATTAAGAACACTAACATTCTGGCATGAACGCCGTCATAAAGAGACACTGAAATAATGCGAAAAATCAACAGGAAAATTATAAAATGTAAAACAGAAGTTAATTTAATTTGTGCTATTTTATTTCCATAATAATATATTTTACTCGGCATCCATAGCACTTCCACTTATGTGAACCCCATAGGCAGTCATGGTAGGTCCATGCGACGCTTGCCTCTGAACAGTCTGTCGAGGAGAGCTGGCGAGGTATGAAACTGTCACATACGTACTACAACCTTTTTTTCACTGATGTAGATTTCAATAGCACTTTTAGTATACCGTTTCACCTTTGCATGTGTACGTTTTGCCAGACATTTCCCCAGCATTATGGTTTCGTTTAACTAATTCATATCGCCCTTGCGGCATTTTTAACTTAATCAAGGAGGAGGAGAAAGATGTCGGACAGGTCACGCGACCTGCGCAACTTGAATCAGGTGCCATCTGCCTATGTTAGTGGTATTTTCATGTTTGAATAATTCACAGCAACATCACGAATAGCCACATGGCTAGCCTATGCCAAGTCTATGTCTACACCATCATTGCATTTTCAGCGCTTATTCCTGCAACATCGTATTTGCAATATTTTATTCAGGGTTCTATGTTAATTTTCTGCCAGGGTTCCATGTAATTTCCACGTAAATGGATATTTTTGTGTTTGACCACACTGTCACTTTCTTGTTTGATTTTTCTGCCATTACGCAAGTTACAAACCTATAATCACTTCAATCGTAAAGAGAATAATTTTCTCTACCAGAATACTATTTTGTTGGAATTTAATTTACTGTTTTCAGAAAAAAATATTACAATTCTATCTGCAGCACGTGGTCCGCTACGAACTTCATCCAGCGGCATCCGCACCATCTAAAATTGTTTTCACGCATGTGTGTGTGTTTATTGTGAATACTCATCTTGTGCCCCATCTCGTTTCATGTATCTTTTCAGGGATTACATAATTTTGTAATTTGTGTATGGTGCAATTACTTCCGTCCTAGCCGGCTGTGTAAAGGCCGTCACCACACTACCCACGTGCTGGCGGGCGAGCCCCGACGAGTTTGCGTTAGTGATGCCAAGTAATCACACTTGTTAATATATCATAAAGTGTTTCATTTGTAATTCACCGTGTCCTGTCTTCAAGGAAAAACTGTCAGTCCACACTAGCGGCTGTCAGTCCTCTTCCCTTGTGAAGATTATGTTCTCATACACCGCGGTGAGATCATCCATCTGGATGTGCGCTAGATTAATTGCGGGCTGGGTGCATCCAAGCGGAATTGGTTGGTCATGACAGAGATAATCATACTTTCATTGGCACGTTGATCTGTACGAGCAATAATAATAAAAACATGTACACACTGAACTTAACTCTTTTATTCAGCAGTGACAGTGTCCTACCCACGTGTATTTTATTAAGTGTTTATTTCGAAATTATGTTTAGTAAAATTTAGTATTGCCTACATGTTTGTAAGTACGCACGGGTGAGATGGACACAGAAAACACAGCATCCCTGAGAACCCTGAGTCTCAATAGTGCTGTGATTGGGAAGCATCACTGGTGCCAATATTACCATTAAGTATTTGTGTCATCATCCGTCTCGTGTCTCACCAGTCTGCGTCAACCTTGAGGCAACACTGTGGTATTCAAAAGGTCAGGGAAGAAAACCCAAACCCATCTGAGTCCCAGCTAGATGAATTGTTGATGAAAGTGTTGGCAGCACAAAAAAATTACAAGATGGTGGCTAGTTAGGAAATGGAATGTGCCCAGGCAGGTTCACTAATGTTTTAAGTGTGAGGCAATGAACTCCAGCCAATATTCTGCAGTCTATCACAAGAGGCCCTTAAGATGCCCGTCTACATAGAGCTTTTTTCTGTGTTTGAAGCCGAGAGGCGAGGGAACTTTAAAGGTGGCACTGCCATGTGCATCAAGTCCCCCATCGCTGCTAAGCACAAGGTTCTGAACTGGCGTACAGTGTTTTCGTCATGCTGCATGTACCTATCGGACTTTCAGCGGTGAACGTATTATTTTATTGGTGGAAAGTGTGTAGGAAGGTTCAATGTATGCCCCTTTACTAGTTTTGTATGGATCCGACATGTATATTTTGAAATACAGCGCTTTGAAAAAGCAGTTTTTTAGCCATTTTGGCGTGCTCTGAAATGGTATTTCTAATTAACGTGAGGTCTTGAGAACACTCAACAGCTCTCGTCTGAAATGTGTGTTCTTTTCGTAGGTCAGTACACTGGATGCACATTTATTAGTTTCGTAGACAAACGTATATTTTGAACACACTGCAATGCACTTCAAGCACCAGGTAGACGGGTGCTTTAACTGGAGGCACAATGGGCAGTATTCGAAATAGAGGTAAGGTGAGGAATTATATGCTAATTCCACCCTTATGCCTTGGTCTTGGTGTTCTATAACAGGACTTCAGTCAGACGACTGGAAAATATTTATTTTTAGTATCAAAATGATTCTTTGGTTTGTTTTGTATTTTATTAGAGGTCTCTATTACATAATAGATTTAGGTTACACATTATATCAACACTTCAATTTTTGCCTGGTTGATGTATAAGTGTCAATGGCCAAAACAATACTAACTTTAATTTTAGTTGAAAATAATTCCTTTCAAAAATGTGTTTTTAATTATAACATTATTTTTTAAGAAATTCTAGTTCTAAGCAATATTTTAACATGTACAATGAAAAAAATTCCTGATTTACAGGCTCAATAAAAGTTATTGTGCACTGTTATATTGTAGGTCCCGATTTGCCTGGGCCTTTGAAAGTAATTGACCCAAAACAAGAACAATTTCTTAATTAGCAAGACCACATTATGAAGAAAATGGAATCCTTCTCATCTAATGGTAAAAAGGAAGATGAAGCTAGCATAGTAAGTAACAAAACATGCATTTGTGGTGTTTCATTTCTGAAGTGTTAACATAGTGGCTGACCCCCTGCATTTAATTTATATTCAATTAATTTATCATTCTTTGAGCATCTACATGCTATAGAACAAATACTTTATGGCTGAATTACTTTTTTTTACACAAATCAAGACTCTGTGTGCAATTTCAAGAAAATGCATGATGTGATTATAACTACAAAGAAACTGAGCTTGGTACAAAAAGTCACTTTTTTTTAAGGAGAACCAGTACCCACCATCTTGGACACATGAAATTTTTCGCCACAGTCTGCAGTACACATTTTGCATAATGTATTACTGATCGCCAGGACATGTTTCTGTCACCACAGTGTCACTGGCCGACAAAATGGCAGGCAAGCGACCGGGTTCTGTGCCGAGAAGTAGAACGGAGATTATGATGTAACTAATTGCACTTATGGGCACCACACAGCATATCCTGTCCAGGACGGGGAGCGGAGTTCTCAGTGTGGCTGGTCAGTATGCCAAGTCCCCTCTGCTGCAATACATTATTATACACATGATATAAAAAGGATGGGATACCAGGAGCTACACAAAGAACTACTGCCACTGTTCAGGCCATAGAGTACCCCTTCTAACCTCGTGCTGTGATGCAGTGTTACTTAGAAGCAGTACTATCTGAATAGACAATACGTGGATCATTGTAATTGGTGTTTACTGAGACCAAAGTTACACTGTTCGTGTCGCGGCACAAATACAAACACTGGTACACAATAACACTCTCTCCCGACCGGCTCCGAGCTCTACTAAAACAGAAATTACATTACCTGTAATAAAACACATATTGTTCACTGATGAATGCATGTTCACAGTCGAGAGTATTCACAACATGCACAACCTACAGGTCTTGGCCTGTGAGAATCAACATGCCACCCACATTTCCGGCCACCAAGTACATTTTGTGTCACTGTAGGTGTGGTGTAGTTGGTGAAATGTTGCTCGGGCCATATGTCTTGCTCCAATGACTGACTGGGGCAGTTTATCTGGAGTTTCTCACAAGTACTTTACCCGATCTGTTAGAAGATGTTCCCATTAATATTCAGCATGGCATGTGGTACCAACATGATGGTGCCCCAGCTCACTTTGCAAAAGATGTTCATGCGTACATGTCAGATACATTTGGTGCTCGCTGGATAGGCCGTGGAGGTCGTGTGTCATGGTCTGCAAGATCACAGGATATGTCACCACTGGATTTCTTCGTGTTAGGACACATGAAATCTGTTGTGTATGCCTCGCCGGTAGAATCACGAGACAATCTGGTTCAGCAGATACAAGCAGCTGCCAACAGCATACGAGTGATGCACAGTGTTTTAGAACGTGTGCATCAGTCAGTGTCAGTGTCACTGCGATGCAATGCCTGTGGTAGGACTTTTGAGCAGTTCCTGTAAACAGTGCGAATAGTGCTTTTACATTTGTAAATGTAGGTACTGTGTACTGTTTCAATACAATAAATTAGTATCTATCTGCAGTGTGATCATTCCGCTACTTTATTTTCATAAATGCAACCCACCCGGAATCACACTCAGCACCTGACCATTACTCTTTTCACATTACAAGTGATATCACGTAGTCACTAGCACATCGTGCAGTTGATTTGCAAATGGTGATGGTCCACCCCACAATCAACATGTTGCCTACCTCGCAGAAACTCACATTCTGTTTTGCATACACACTTTCCAGACTGATTTTGCGACAATGGTTCATCTGAAAGTATTACGACAAGACAACCATTTTTGTTGGTTACGATGTGCTGATTCTTAAGTGATGTCAACAAATCGCTTACAGCTTACTGTTCACAATTTTTGTGCAAACACAGAGGGGCAACCCCTATTTTCATGATGACGGGGGATGATATTACCAACTGCATTGTCACAGGTGTAGGATCTCCATTCTAAACAATACTATTCACCAATTTGTTGCTTACTCATGGGTGGTTATTATTATTTTTGACTAAATTACATTGGAAACCATGGATTTTAGGGCTGCATAGCTCCGTTAATAATCACTTTAGGGTAAAAGTGGTAAAGACGTTTTCATCTTATAGCTACGTCAGGATTAACCTGCCGCAGTTTGTCGGTGTTGTTCGGAAACACATTACAACACGCACGCATGCGCGTGCGCACGCACACGCACGCGCGCGCACACGCACGCACGCACACACACACACACATACATATATATAGTAAAAGCCTAATATAACGCGGTTGTTGGGGTACATAACTCATACCCGCGTTATAGCTTTCTGCGCTATTCCGGGGGATGGCAGAGTACAGTAGCAAAAGAAAAGCCAGTGTTCTAATGGGGCATGGCACCTATCTGTCAAACACAGGGCAAGTGTTGTTATTTACTGCCGTAGCTCGTGAAACATTTAGCCCCTTGCTATTGGAACTTTATTTTTTTATCTGCATCATCGGACGTGACAGTGCCCAAGGGAAGAAAACAAAATATCAGAAACAAGCCTAGATGAAGGGGGTCACATGCATTCAAGCAAGAATAACTACAAAATACCACATTTTCCAGGCAAAGGATATAGTTATTCCACCAAGGACAGTGTTAGCTGCAAGTTGTTTGTCACGTGGGTTGGAGAAGAGTGTTCACCCCCCCCCCACCCCACCCACATATAGTTTATGCCACCTGCTGGGCCTGGTTGGGAGGAAGTGAGAATGTGAAAGTAAGATCACGTCCAATGGTCGAATTCACGCCTGTACTGCAGATGGGCTCTATCAGTAACTCACATGATGTGAAACATGTCGCTTGCTGGTCTGATTTACATTCTTAAAAGGAATACTAAAACAAAAGAAAAGGAATGATTTGTGGCATGCAATGAAAGGCCGCTTTTCTGCATTATGCCTTGTCTACAATAGCTCGATCGCTCGGAAATTTTTTTCGAAAATGGGAAGACATAACGTATAGCCGGTATATATACATTATAATCTAAGTGTCTACATCATAATTATAATGATTACATAGAGCTATACCTCGTAGGAAATTAATTATACGCCAGTAAATGACTTAGAAGCACAAATTTTGAGGCGCGCCTAAAATTTCGGAACTATTTTTTTTCGAAAATCTGAAGATATAAAGAATAACTGCTATATACACATTATAATCCAAGTGTCTACAGTATAATTATGATGATTATGTAGAGCTGTAAACTGTAGAAGATTAATTATAGGCTTGTAAATGACTTAGCACGAATTTTAAGGGCCGCATTAAATTTGAGAATATTTTTTTCCGAAAATGGGAAGACCTACTGTTATAGCTGCTATATACACATTATAATTAAAGTGTCCACAGCATTATTATGATGATTACGTATTGTGCTATACGACACATGCACATTTCATGTTAACTTATAAGTTCAAGTAAATGTGTGACAGCAGGACACTAGCGAGCATGATATACAGTTTAGAATATGGCAGTGCCTTCTCCCTATACTGATCCAACACCTAGATAAGATGGAAAGGTTGCCACAGTATCTTATTTGTCTGTTAATAACCAACGGAAGAATTGGTATAATAGGATCACATAAAAAAAGGACCACTAGGAATTATTACATCAAAGCTTCGCACCACGCAAAGTAAATTAAATACAAAAAAACGTACCATATTGGCTGTAAAGAATCAGTAAAATTGATATCTGCAAAGAAAGTTGGGAGGAGGCGCACCAGCTCACTCCACCTCATCCATCAATGTCCCCGACTCATGACCACCTGCTGACAGTCCACACACCTACTTGACAGCACACTTTTCACTTATTTATTTATGCCGGGGAAAATAAATTGCCCCGCGGTAAAACCGAATCACCGGTATACCGGGCCGCGGTATTCTGGGCTTCTACTGTATGTATATATGTATATACATAAATATACATATATACACACATACACACCATCAAGTGAGACACGAGACGAACGATGACAAATATTTAGTGGTAATTTGGGCGACATAAGTGCTTCCCAATCAACGCACTATTGAGACTCGGGGTTCTCAGGGATGCTGTAGGTCAACATGACAATGAAATTACGATTATCTCGACCATGACTAGCCAATTCAGCTTGGGTGCTCCCAAGCCCGCAATTAATTTAGCGCACGCCTAGATGGATGATATGAACGCAGTGTATGAAAACACAATCTTCACAAGGGCAGAGCGTCGATAGCCTCTAGGGTGGACTGACGATTTTTCCCTGAAGAAATGACACGGTAAATTACAAAATGAAGCCTGATGATACATTAACATGTGTGATTACTCGCCATCACTAAAGCAAACTCGTCGGGGCTCAACCTCCAGCACGCGGGTAGTGTGGTGACGGCCTATACACAGATCCGGCTAGGACGGGAATAATAACTCCATACACAAGTTGCAAAATTACATATACACTCAAAAGATACATGAAACAAGATCGGACACGAGAAGAGTATTCACAATAAACACAAACGTGTGAAAACAAGTTTAGATGGCACTGATGCTGCATGATGAAGTTCATAGCAGACTATGTGGTGTGGATGGAATTGAAATATTACTTTGTGGAAACGGCAAATTAAATTCAAACAAACTATTATTTTGGTTGAGAAAATTATTCTCTTTACGATTTACCTGATTACAGGCTCATGACATGCCAGTTGGTGGAAAACCAAACATATACATGACCGCGTGGTCAAGTACAAAAAGCATCAATTTACGTGAAATTACACTGAACCCTGAATAAAATATTGTACATACAATATTACATAAATAAGCTCACAAAATGCAATGATATTGTAGACATATACTTGGCGCTGGTCAGCCACGCGGTTATACATGATGTTGCTGTAAAATATTCAACCATGAAAAATACCCTCAAATAGATACATGAAAACAAAGCCCTTAAAATTTCACATAGCAATAATGCAGAAATTACAATGAAACATCATTAACATAAGTGGATGGCGCCTGATTCAAGTTGCATGGGTCGCGTGAGATCTCTCACATATTTCTCCTCCTCCACGATTAAGTTAAAAATGCCACAAGGGCAAAATAAATTAGTAAAGCGGAAGCATAATGCTTGGGAAATGTCTGGCAAAATGTACGCGAGCAAACGTTGACCGGTAAACTAACTATGGAAACCTACATCAGTGAACAAAAGTTGTAGTGCGTGTTCGTGACAGTGTCTTACCTCGTCAGCTCTCCTTGATAAATTGTCCGGAGGCATGTTTCGCACGGATTTAACATGGCCGCCTACGGGGTTCACATAAATGTAAGTGTTATGCACGCCGAGTTTAATATTATATTATAGAAATAAAATGCCATAAATTAAATTAAATACTCTTGTACATTTAATAATTTTCTTATAAATTTTTCATATTATTTCACCGTCTCTTTATGATGGCGTTCACATTCGAATATCAGTGTTCTTAATCACTTTGAATTTCATAACCACACATCTTCAAAATAACAACAAACACTTTAAAATATTTTAATAAGACATATTAAACCCTGCGAATACAAGTACATTTTAAATGGAAAAATAGTATTATTGTGAAAGTTCAGAATATTGGGATCTTTGCACACGTGCAGGACATGTGACACGTACGTGGTGAGCGCCATCATGGGATTTAGCGCCGCTGGCTGTTAGCCGGCGTCATAACTTAGTGTAATTTATTATAACTTGACTAGTTGACATGGTTTCCTTGTAAGTAAGTTAAGTGAGTGAAGAGATTTGGACGGATCTCTCAACAGTGAGGTAATCAGAACCGACGAGGGTACTTGATGGAGTATGGAGCAGTACCGGAATGCAAGTGTGGAGGAAATGGGAGATCCCCGAGAAATCTCGTTGACAAACAGCATTGTCAAGCACAATAACCACATGCGAAAATCCGGTGACCTGGCCGGGGATTGTACCCAGTTTGCCTTGGTGTGAGACAAGCAGGTAAACTGCTCAGCCACTGCGGACCAGTGATTTCCTTGTGATATCAGCTACACATGTGTGTTTGATTTCATTTAACAAGAAAACCGTGGCAACCGGTCAGGATATCCTATTACAGCAAACAAAATCAAGTTCAAAGGTGAAAAACATCAAGAGGGGCTATACGGATTGTACGGAACTTTTTACCCTGTTTATAAACTGTATTAATATCTGCTACATGTAATATAGAGATGTGAAACTTGTACCAAAATTGTAAAATAGCTAAGTTTTGTTGCATGTGATTGTAGTGTAGCAGTGGCACTGTCCAGGAAACCTGACATGTTTACACTTCAGGAAAAATCTTGTGTGTTTAAACCCCAATGAAGTAGGGAATCATCTTGTTGAAAAATTATATTTAGGTGATGTTCAAGGAACTGAGTAACAGCAAAAAATTGCCACATATATAGATACACTGGAGATGTGAGAGTGCCCTCAGCGAAAATAAATGGTCCAATAATTTTGTCATGCAAAATCACAAACCAAACATTCACATTAGGGCTGCCTCTGGTACACTCTGACACCTCACCAAGAGACTCTGATCCCCAAATATGCACATTATGTCAGTTCCCTACACCACTAAGATAAAAGGTTGCATTGTCAGAAAAAGTAACATGTTTGAGATAGCCATTATTGACCTCAATACATGATAACTTTTCAAATGCAAAGTCATACTGATGCATAGCGTCATTGTGCAACAAAGTCTGAACAATTTGCACTCTGCATGAACAAAAAAAAATAAAATTGTGTAAGCTATCATGAAGAGATTATTTTGTTATCTGTAATTTACACTTACGTCCTTTAACAAGTCATACCACTAGCTAATATTCTTGACATCAGGCAGCATCTTTCTGTACATTGTCTGAAAGTTCCATTTGCCCTTTTATCGTTGAATGGGTATCGTGGTATGGACTATTTGTGGTGTCTTCATACTTTTCCAATCAAACATTTGAAAAATCACCCCATGTATGCTATGCTTGGTGGTATTCAAATATGTTATGTATCACAAGTGTTTTGTACGCGTGTTAATGTAAAAGTACTGTATATTTGGTTAAACTGAACTTTTGTTTATATTTTATCTATAACTTATGATATTTCATTTTAGATTAATATGAAAGAAAGGGGAGAAAATGAGTGTTTTGATAATGCCTAGTAGGAAATAGTTTATATGCAAAACTGAATTACACAGAGTGTGCACACTGTCGCTTTGGATTAATTTTGTATACTCGGTCAAGATTTATTAGCAGTAGGCAGAGAAATCTCCTGGAAGTAGAACTTTGGTGGGCTTCAGAAAAGTGTGAAGTAACAGTGACTTGCCTATACCAGAGAGCACACTGAGCTTTTTCCTGATTTGTGAACATGTCCAGTTACCTGGTAACTGCATCTGATACAATATAGCCACATTACTAAAACCTGCAGCAAAAAACTTGGTTAGTTTACAACATTTTGGCATCACTTTCACATCTCGATCCTACGTATAGCAGTAATAAATAAAATTAGTATTCAGGGAAAGACTTTTCAGACATCCTGTACTTTGTAATTAACTGTTTCAAATTATGCAGATGGAGCTTTTGAGATCCACGTTTCATCAGGCAAATTGCTAACACATACCTCAACTACCCTCAGGAAATGGAAGGGGTTGAGAACATGAATACATTAAGAATATGATGTGGTGGGACTCCTGAGCTTGTGTAGACTCAGTTTGCCTGGCATGAATTTTAAGGCAGGAGTGCAACTGGGTGTTGTTGCCTAGCACCAGAACTCGGCAGAGTTTGTGAAGGGTCTTTCGGTAGATGACCCAGGGATGCTGGATGTCTCGTCAGTTGTTGCAGTTTGATGCACACACACACACACACTCTTATAGGCTATTCACAGTAAAGAGAGCACTTTTGAAGCAATCTCTTTAAAATAATGATCAATAAATATATTTTATGTTATCCTTAGACGTTAACTTCCCAGTGCGGTGGGATATACACACTATGTTTATTACTTACCTGACAATATTTATTTAATAAAATGGTTAAAAGATACGAAAATGGCCGGAAATAAAAAGTAACTAAGGCCTCAAAAGTTCTCACTTTATTGTGAACAGGTTATACCTGCACGTTATGACACTTTTGCCAGTAATGGTACTGTTAGACCCGTCTGATACACCACAATTACACTGACTGGAACACTTATAGAGGTATTCCAGCTCCTCAGCATGCTGAAAAAGAAGTACATGGACGCTCTGTGTTGCTGGCAAGTGTTTTTGCGAACAATGAAAACAAATACATTTTGCAACGAAAAGTATTTAAATTATGTTTAGAAATTACATCACATGAAGTGAATGGTGCACGAAAACTTACTCGGGCTCAGGGCTTGTGGTCCACCGATAACAGATGCGGTAGAAAAATGACGAAGAGTCAAAATTATATTACATGTTGAAAGGTAAAACTCCCCTGAAGTGCGACAGCTGCCTGGTCCGCCGCTTGGTACTAAAAATGAAAAAAGGTTCCAGTAATCTATCACAGCAAACGGTGATTGAAGAACTAAATTAATGTACAAAAGGGTGATTGAACCGAAGAAACGCCTGATGCTGGCACCTCGTTTGATAGCCCAAGCCGAAGTCCTAGCAATGTGTCGGCTAAACCCTGGGTTCCGGTCTCGCCTCTTATGGCAACTGGTGTGTGTGTGATCTGTGTTGTGTTACTGGTGCTCCAAGGTGTTGCATGGCTCTGGGCACAGTATTTTCACAGCCAGTCGGAGGTCCTGGTGGCGGATGATGATCCTCCTCCTGCTCACATGCAACAAGTAGGTGATGTACCCTAGTTTCTTTACTATGGGTGTGGTCCACTCTACTTTGGAGCAAACCCCGTGGAGAAGTTCTTTGTGGTTCTCGACAGGTGACTCTCTTTTTCATACACCAGTTGATCAGGTGTCAACTGGCATGGTGTTCTGGTCTTCGCAGGGACCAATTCGTAATATAGCACTATTAGAATTTGCACATCTCTCCGAGCGCAGCCTCTCGGCGCTGCCGCTTGTCGGCCCCACTCTCTGGTGTGCCTGCGCCCTGTTGTTGTCGTACTGTGAAATCGCCCGATGCAGTCAGCCCTCTCCCGAACGCAATCTCGATCCATGGTTGCAGTGTAATTCGCAAAACTGTTGACTGCATATCACCAAGGTCTTTAAATCATCAAGTCTTGGATCAGTTTCCTATGTGACTTCTATTACGTAGCAGGTGATTCTTGCCTCTACGGTGTTGGTTGTGTGGGTGGTCGGGGTCAGTAAGTCGTCCTACTCCTCTTCGTCCACGTCTGTTTTTGCACCAGGTGTTTGTGACAGTTATTCTGACAGCTGGTTCTATGCTCTGGGGTCATGCTGCACTACAAAGTCGTACGACTGCAGTAATAATGCTCACCGGCCAAACATGCTTCTGGCATCCTTCATGGAATGTAGCCAGAGCAGGCATCTACTGTTGGTTTTTAGAGTGAAACACTGCAATTCAAGATATGCCATATAGCATATCACAGCCCATACCACCGCTAGACACACACACACACACACATTTATATATATATATATATATATATATATATATAAAGAACCAAACACTAAGACCACTTGGTCATCGCACTTTTCTACTTTGTCATAGCAATCTTACCCGTAAGGCATTACCACATTCGGCCTCCCAATACGCTGACAAGAGGAATCACGTCCTCTCTCATCAAGGCCACCAGGATTCAGACAGTCGTTGGACAGATCCTAAGCCCAAACCTGGCACGTCCGCATATCCCTGCCCCCTCAACCGCTGCTAGACAATTCCTTTCATTGACATTGTAACTGGCCTCTGTGGGACCAAAGATTGAGCTACTATACTCGATTTGGAGTTGCTCAGAACATGGCGTGCCTATGTGGTGCACTGCCTGAACCTGGCCTTTATTTCCTGAAAAAAGCTTCCGTGTTCACTAGTCTACTGGAACTTCCGATTCAGTGATAGCATGTTGTGAGGGGTGCAGTGATAATGGCAAAGTCCTTGACGTTTTCTCTCAACCAATTGACAAGTCCGAAGAATTTCCTCAGTTGCTTGCAGGTTTGTGATGCTTCGTAGTGGTCTATTAGAGACAGTAGTTCTGGCATTGGGATTGCTGCCTTGCTCATCCAATAGGTGGTCGAGGAAATGGACGCAGGGTTTCCCGATGTGACACTTCCTATTTGCACATGTGAGTTTATTGATTGCCAGTCTCTTTAGTACCAGTGACAAATGCTTGATGTGGTCTTCCCAGATTTTGGAGGAAATTATGACTGCCAGGTATGCAAGTATGAAATCATCCACGTACCCATTGAGCACCCGGACCATCATTGCTTGAAAGGTGGCTGGTGCGCATTTCAGACCAAATGGAATGTCACAGAATTGGAATATGCATAAACTGGGACCGTAAATGTTATCTTTTGTCGGTCCTCCTGTTTGATGGGTACCTGCCAATATCCGCTATGCAGGGCCAGTGACGTCATAACCTTTACCTTTCCCAGCATATGTAACACATTCTTCACACTGATGTAAAAGGGCGGTGCACTTTGCATTATGAGATTGAGGGACCTGAAGTTCACGCAGAACTGCCACGTTCCATCTTTCTTGTGCGCTAGCGTGATGGCGCTGTTATAGTGACTGTGTGTTGGCGCTATGACACCATCGGCCAATATTTCCTTGATCTGGTCTTTTGTAATTTTACACTGGTGTGGCGTGTAACTCCGTAGTCCTGAGATTAGGAGCTTATTTTGTTCCTAGGGAAATGCATGCTGCGCAGTGGTTGTTCACCTTAGTGGATCTGCTGCCACTAGAACATCCCTCCTCTCGTGTCAGTGTTTCTGTACTGCTTCCTGGTATTGCGTTGGTACTTCAAGATCCTGCTCGTCTATGGTGACATCTAAGTGTAACTTGTGGTTCGGGGCTCGAGCTTGTATTTGGTTCTTGTTTCTATCCTGCCAAAATGTAACCTACAGGCTGCTGGTTCCACTACAGTATCCTGTTCGGTCAACCAGGGTATCCCGAATATGGTGCCCTCATGTAGGTCGGCTGATATAAGGGCGGTGGTTGTGGTTTCAATGTCCCGTACGCTTACCGTAAATGTTAGTTTCTCTGCTTGTTTGCCATGTATGGTGTTTCGCTAATTTCACTGTTTGTTTGGCAGGTCTGATTTCCTGCTTGTTGATGAGCTTCATCTGTACGAAGTTGTGTGAAGCAGCTGTGTCTATTAAAGCTAGGCAATGTGCATTGTTTATGATGGGGATTCATATTATTCTGTGGTTGCCTGTAGTGAATTGCTGTAAAATGATTTGTTGTGGGGTGACTGGCTGCTTGACTTGTGGAGGTGGTAGTGTTACAATTTACTTGACTTGGTGATGTGTCTGTGTTGGGTTTGTTTTGTGATTTCTGGGGTAGTGGGAGGCTGGCTCGACTACACATTTGGGTTGCTTCCTACCGGTGAAGCCTTCCCTTTAAGGTCCACTTTGATTTTTGTCGTATGGATTGGGCACTCACTCTGCCAGAGGTACTGCTTTTCAGTGCAATACTGGCATTCTACTGATGGGTGTTTCTTCTCCGTGGATCCGTTTGTGGGGCTCCGAGCTGCTGCAGTTTTGTCTGCATCTTCTGGCCTATTCCCCGGGCCATTTTCCATATATTTGTGGGTTGGAGTTTTGTGCGACCCTGTATTTCCACATCCAGTTGGTAGCTCGGTGTCACCCCTACCCCTCCTGGAGCACGGTGTTTGGTTGCACGGACATTGAGCGAAGTAGCTTTCCCATCACCTGCTGTGATCCTTTTGTTCTCGTTCCGTCTGGTCTAGCAGAGCTGCTGATGGCATGAATTCTTCAACACTACAATGAATTAGTGGTATTAACACTAATATTCTTTCTGATTTTTACAGTAGACGCAACTGCTTCCAAGATCTCAGTCTCCCTCATTCCCAAGTAGAAATACGTAATGAGATAGATTTTTCTTGTTGCGAATGTGGTTAAGCTCTCGTAGTCCCCCTGTGCTTCTAGTGCAGTGCGACTTTAGACCTGCAGTGATGAAATATTTGCAAATTGGCACTGAAATGGTATCTCAAAATCCACCCATTGCAGGTTGTAGTGGCCAAATTGCTCTCCACAATGACCGTGGATCACCCAACAGCTGACCACCTATACAGCTCGGCTATTCTGTCTGTCACACATCCTACCTGGAGAGCCTCCTCTCACAGTCCTTCAGTAAGGCCTATGGTTACTCATTGTTGTGACCTGAGAAAATGGGCAGGGTTTAGATATGGGCTGTTATTTTGCCTGATACTGTGACTGCCATTGCTGTCGCTGGGGTTGGTGCTGTGGACATATGTGCTGGCAGCGGGTACACAAAACTGCCAGTACTGGATACTAGTCTGTTTCCCCACGGTGCTGCTGCTTCCAGTCCCGTCTAGTGAGCTAGCTGGCTGCAGTATACATTGCCAATGGGACAGTATTATGGCATTTTCACTCATGTTGGTGGTGTACATTGTGTGCAACAAAAACAGTCTGCTATTATGTTTACTGTATCACAATCTGTGGTGCATTGCCAACGTGTGATATGGCCACAATTTTCACAAGATGCGGTTTCAGTTAACCTGTGTCTGCAAATTTCTTGATGGCATCTTTGTGAGAGAAGGTTGTCTCCGTTGATGAATTACATGTTATCTCGTGCTGCTGGTATTAAGGCTCATGCACACTCCTTGCACAAAACTCTACCCCAGCTGTCCATGGACGCGTGCTCATTTACTGTGAGGTATTCTGCGTGGAACACTTTTCGACAAATGACTCAAGTTATGTCTCTGTCTCTATGGCCTGTGCAGTTTTCTTGCTTATCACAACGTCAGATGTGAGAATTTATTAAGTTTGATTTTCCAGAAAGTGTTCTATTTGATCCACCGGTAAACATTGGCACGTGTTATGGCTAACGAGGCCGACTTCACCTCAGACCGGTTGCGGTCTATTGCACAAGGTTATGCTGGTTCTGTGAGAAGTTCTGATTCACACGTTATCCATCCTTTCTCAATTGGCCCATTCTATGCTGTCTGTGAGTCGCTTTGCTTTATCAGGTTCCCTGCATGGCATCTGGTGTCTCGGAATGGATTGCCACACTAAAGATGGCACGTTCGCTTTGTAAAAACAAATTTAAAAATTTTGTCCAAAAGATTTCTTTTTAATAAATGTTCACCACTTAAAGCTGTTGAACGTGTGTCCTTTCCTGCTGTGTGCTTGCACTTGTATAATAAATTACTACGTGCGTTACGTCACGTCACATGCACGAATAAATGCTTCTCACTGATTAAACAAATTTTTCTTGAATGCTATGTTTGTGTTTCACAACGTGTCAATGCACTGGCAACATGCTTTTTGCTTGTTAATGTTCTGTGTCATATGTGACCTAGATGTACACAAATACAGTGCATACACAGTTTTTGCTCTTCAATATAAACATTGAAAAATACAGTGGAAAATTGAATTCTCTGCCAACTTTTCACATATCCTTGCTTGTTACATTTAGTATGTTACTTTGAGTACTTGAATTGGGCTTCTAAATATTAAGTGTTATAGTGAATAACTTTTAGACTTTGCCATTTATTTTTGTAGAATTACTTGCGTAGACTATGTTCCTACATGTTTCAAATGCTTTAACTTGGGGCACAAATTTACAAGTTAACTGAAACTACCCTTATTATGGTACAAAATTTTATATGACTTGCTTTTAAAAAGAAATAAATCACTACCAAGGTTGTCAATATTCACTGGAATGCACTGCATGCTTCACAGGCATATTTTGAGGCTCTGAAGTCTCTTGTTTACAAATGTTACGTGCTGTTTGTAACTATTACTTATGTTTATTTAAAGTTCACAAAATTTTACCCTTTTGATTATCTTATTTGCATTGAAAATATAAATGGCACTGAGATGATTTCAATTGCCCTACAAATTGTACATGACGCTTACAGCAAAACACTTGTGTACATTGACAGTTCCTACAGAAATAACCCTTGAAAAACTACACGTAAACTAAAAATCTTGAAATTACATTAATGGGTCACTTTTCATCTGAGATATTTTATGATACAACCTCGTGTTTTAGAAAAGGTATTATTGATGTTTTAAAATTTTTGGCATTACATTCACTTTGCACAAAAACATTAAAATTTGCCCCTGTGAGGCAACATGACATTTACAATTCATATGCTCTCAAACTGCAATTAATTACTTTAATGGAAATATACAATTTCCCGCCATTGGCTATTTAATGTAAGGCATTCTGAGCATCCTTCGTGGAGCAAAAGGGTCACATAGCACACAGAGTTTTGATGTGATACTGGAGTGCAGAAAAATGTACATCAATGGTATATTGGTGAGGTTTATATGCATTTGAACTTACTGTTTGATATTCAGTTGATGTGATGAATGGCCCAATAAGAGATTGACTCGGGTATCAAATCATTTTTTTGCCCCTAGTCGTGAAAGCTCTATTTGACGTCAGGAAGAATGGCTTGACAAACGCTTGCCCCCGTATTTAGGAGCACAATTTTTGACGTGGTGGGACTCCAGGAGTGTGTAGTCTCACTTCGGCCGGTATGAACTTTCAGGCAGGCAAGCAACTGAGTGTTGTTGCCCAGCGCCAGAACTCTCCAGAGTTCGTGCAGGATTGTAAGGTTAATGGTAAAGGAATGCTGGATATATCCATCAGTTGTTGCTGCAGTTTGATACACACACACACACTTACCGGCATCTTACATACGACACTTTCACAACGACACTGTTAGGGTCATCTTGTACGTCACAGTTACTCTGATTGGAACACCTCGGAGGTATCCCAGCTCCTCCACATGCTGAAAAAGAAGTACATGGGTACTCTGGGTTGCTGGCAAGTAGGTGCCGCATCTTACATGTTCTTGCAAACAAATACTCCCATTTTGCAACAAACATTATTTACTTTATCTTTAGAAATTACACCTTATGAAGTGATTAGTGCACCAAGTTGGAGGAGGCGTCTTGCTTCTGATGCGAGCAGGTACCGCATTACCTCACATTGCAGAGGCACCTGATGGCTGTGGCTTTCGGGGAAATTCCATTCCAGACCTCTTGCTAATTTACCCTAAGCATTACCTCTTGGAATAAATTAGGCAAGGTGACCATTTGGAGTTACAAGATACAGGTCACCTGGAAGTCGTTCTCGTCGACCGAGGAGCGCTCATGAGAACCTTTGTTCATGTCAAATATTTATTCATTTATGTTTGCACCCCTACCAGTGTAGCCCAAGGCAGGCTATTATCATACAGGGAAAAGAAATTACTTCATTCCTCTTGAACCATTCTGATAATAATCAAAGTACAATTATTTTACCTCTCAAAATTCCGCCTTGTTTATCTATTTCCAATAGTTACACATACTTCCGTTTTCACATTGAGGCATGATTTACCTGTGTGACAACAACACTCTCTGCAGGTGTATGATAACAATATGTTACACAAAATCTGTATACTGTCTTTCCCAGTGTAGTGGGCCCATTTATTTAATCACAGAAGATTAATGAAATATTTTTCTTTAGTCTGTGATGGTGCCTCCACTCCATTGGATCCCAAGTTAGGAGTCCCCTGTTTCTGAGATGCACACCCCATAACTTTGTGGAATCTCCAACCCCAGAATCCCGACTTTGCTGGTTCCTGCTGACCAAGGTTACGTAATGAAATTACTGTTATTTTGTTTTATTTTGAGGACATGATGTAGCTAATGTTAAATCAACACTTAAAGAAAACATAAACAAAGTTTAATTTTTAGATTACCTATAATAAATATTATATATTGCCTGTTTTAAATATTATATTATTAATATACTAACTGTATTAAATATTATATTCTGTGTAAGCCTACTTTTTTTTTTTTTAATTTCTAGGTGCGAATGGATATATGCATTTTACAAGCTGGATTCAAACGTTCTCTGAAAATATTAATTTATATGTTTCAATTAATTTCAATGGCTTAATGTCTGAAGCTGTCTGAATCTTGGAGATGTATTAAGAAAAATGTTTCTCTAAGAAATATATTTCCCATCTCTAAATAAACATTTTTATTTTACAAGCATCTTCATGTAGGTATTCATTGAAGAAAGGTTCAGAGACACTGAGACAAAATATATTTATAATGGTTAAATGTCTTCCCCGAATGATCATAATCTTAATATTGCTGCAAGATAAAATGGAAACGGGCCCCACCTTAAAATATAATTATTATTTTGCTCATTATTTCAGTTTGTGGAACCATGTGAAGTATTGGCAGAAAATGAGCCAAGACCTTCTACAGCACAAAGCAAATATGAAAAAAGGAGCCTGAAAAACCAATAAGTGGCTCTGACATGGAACATGGGACAATGAAACCTGTACGTAGCTTTTACCTTTTACCTAAATATTAATAAAGTACAGTGAACCAGGTTTCTAACAGATCTTCAACATAATAAATTTTAAGTGTATGATTCAAGGCCTTCAAAAGTCTTTCAGTTATTCTGGGCCATATATAATAAAACACCTTGAATTTTAAGATTATATAGAATTCCTAATTTTATAAACCGGTCTGCGTTGGGTTTGATGAGTGATATGTAAAAATTCTAGCTCCGTAGAGAGTTGGGTGATTTGGGGGTGGCTTTTCACGAGGTCCTTGGAGCCAAGGTGAAATGAGGTGAGAATAGAGCAGTGCTGGAATGTATGGGCAGGGGAAAGCCCAGATAAACTGGCAACCAGCTGCATTGTCCAGCACAATTCCCACAAACAAAAATCTGGGAGTGACCCGGCCGGGAATTGAACCCAATTTGCCTTGGTGGGAGGTGAGCATTGTAACTGCTCAGCCAAAGCGAACCCTGCAAGCAGAGCATCTGTCAAAAGGTACAGAGCAATATTGAACATCTCTGATTTTTGAGTCAATGCATGGTGTTCATAACATGTGACGCCTCTCAGACGCGCAATGACACAACTACTTACTGGTAATATGGGCGCCAGTGGTGATTCCCAATCACCGCACTATGAGACTCAGGGTTTTCTGGGATGCTGTGGGTTCTGTGTGTCCATCTCACCCGTGCGTAGTTACAAACACCTAGGCAATACTAAACTTTTACTAAACATCACTTTGAAATAAACACTTAAAAAAATATATGTGGCTAGGACACTGTCACTACAGAATAAAAGAGATAAGTTCACTGTAGTCTTGTTTTTATTGTTAGTATGCATACACATCAACATGCCAATGAAATTATGATTATCTCGGTCATGATTAGCCAATTCCGCTTGGGTGCTCCCCAGCCTGCAATTAATCTAGCACACGCCTAGATGGATGATCTCACCGAGGTGAGTGAAAGCACAACCTTCACAAGGGAAGAGGGCTAACAGCAGTTAGGGTGGAGGCCTGAAGACAGGACACACTGAATTACAAATGAAACCCTTGATGAAACATTAACACCATTACATTACATTGATTTTACCGCCATCAGGCATGTTGTAAGACTATAACAACTTCAATCGTAAAGAGAATAATTTTCTCAGCAGGAATAATATTTTGCCTGAATTTAGTTTGCCATTTCCACGCAGAAATATTGCAATTTAACCTGCACCACGTGGTCCGCTGTGAACTTCATCCAGCGGCATTTGCGCCACCTAAACTATTTTTCAGACATGTGTGTGTTTATTGTGAATATTTATCTCGTGTCCGATCTTGTTTCATTTATCATTCAAGGGTTTATATAATTTTGTAATTAATGTACGGTGCAATTATTCCCGTCCTAGCCGACTGTGTATAGGCCATTACCACACTACCCACATGCTGGAGGGCGAGCCTCGACGAGTTTACGTTAGTGATGCCGAATAATCACACGTGTTAATATATATTAAGGGTTTCATTTGTAATTCACAGTGTCGTGTCTTCAGGGAAAAACCATCAGTCAACCCTAGCGGCTGTCGGCCCTCTTCCCTTGTGAAGGCTGTGCTTTCACGCACCACAGTCAGATCATCCATTTAGGCATGCGCTAGATTAATTGCGGGCTGGGGAGCAACCAAGCGGAATTGGCTAGTCATTACCAAGATAATCATACTTTCATTGGCACGTTGATGTGTATGCATAATAAAAATAAAAACAAGTCTGCAATGAACTAAACTCTTTTATTCAGTAGTGACAGTGTCCTAGCCACATACGTTTTATTAAATGTTTATTTCCAGTGATATTTGGTAAAAAGTTTAGTATTGCATTCGTGTTTGTAAGTACATACGGGTGAGACAGACATACAGAACCGACAGTATGCCTGAGAACCCTGAGTCTCAATAGTGCGGTGATTGGGAAGCACTGCTAGCGCCCAAATCACCAGTAAGTATATGTGTCATTGTTTTTCTCTTGTCTCACCCGACAGCGTCAACGTTCACTTACAGTTAGATGATGGCAGACTAGATCAATATGGAAGCAAAACCAGGCCTGACTCCATATTGTACACTTGGAAGAAAAATGTGTGTGTGTATATAGACTATGTATACGTAATAATGATTCATTCAAATTGTTTTCCCCACTTTAATTCAGGTTCCTCTCACAAGAGCTGCAAAATTGAAATTGACCATAACACATTCTTGAATCCTGGTTTGCCTCACAAGCGGAATAGGTCTTCATCAGTTAAAGAAGACCATGAGCTAACGAGAATTTTGAATATCAAAAAGAAGAGAGGTGAAGAGGGAGCACAATAAAAAAAAATGTACTAAAAGCGTCAATAAGTGCGGAACTGTGAGAATTTAAAAAGCCCTGCCTAAAAGTACGACTATTCAAACACCTTCATAAAAACTATTTATACTGTACATTGTAAATACTTTTATATATGCTTAATTATAAGGGCAAACCAATTAATAATGAAACTTGCAAGCTCAGTGTACCTGAGTAATGCTGAAAAAATGTGTTGTAAATCATATTGTCTACATTTACATTTATTATATATTTTTTTGTCTTTTAAGAACATGTTTAATACTGGAAGGTGACAGAAAATGTAGGCTGCTCTATACTTAGATACTGTGTTTTTTTATTGGGTTAAACGAACGTCATATAACATAAAACACTTTTGTCTCAACAAGGTGCAACTTAATAAAATTAATTACGTGCTGTTGAATGATTGTCACTAAAAACATTCTAAGACATACAAATGGAAGCAACAGATTTTGCAAATTTTCATTCACAAATCAAGTTTTGCAAATATTCACACACTATCCACAGTCACAGTTATCCACTTGCATACTGGCCTTAAAATGGGTAATATAATAGCCATTAACCTCCTGATTTAAAGTTCTCAAAGAATAAAATATGATGTATGTTTTTTTACTTATATTTTGTGATTAACACGTAGTGTCCACTGATCATTATTCATTGTGATTCTAAATTTGGCACCTTTTTGTACATAGCGATAGTACAATTTTTTCTGTAAGTTTGAAGTCTGAATTGTCTATGTCTAGCAAACAAAAATTTTGATGTAATTTGTTTTTAAGTATTTTTTTAACAGTGTACTGTTTTGCCATTTCATTTTAAGAGAATGTGTTGAAATGATATTGTGTGCAAAATCAGAAAACTGTATGTGTGACTAAACGACTCAGCAAACAGTGAGAGAAAATTAACACAAACACTGAGTATGTGTGTCTAAACGACTCAGCAAACAGTGAGAGAAAATTAACACAAACACTGAGAATGTGCGCACAAAATAGAACATAAATTTAACAGCCAGAATGAGTAAATACAATGCTTGATTGTAATAGTGGTTAGACTTTTTTGGGACATGTTTATGTTCTTCTTTGTCTGAAGTGTTTCTGTAAGTGCATAGATGTAGACATTGTTAGGTACAAAAATATTTTGTAAGTGTGAACAACCACACACAATCTTGTGAAGGAAGCAACATTATATGAAGTATGCTTCTTGGATAATACATGCAATTTTACAAGAGAGACACTGTATAGGCCCACATTTCAAATGACAATGCTAAAACAAATGAAAGTCTACTTCTGAGATGCTAATGTGTCTAGTTATAACAATGACATTACTGAACCGGATTTTTTCTGCTAAAACTTTAAACACAACAACAGAATTCAAAAATTCATGGTGATGAAAATGCTACTTAAGTGCTGAGACAAGGTTTCATGAGTTTCATTACTGGCAGCCTTTCTGTATTCTGCAGTTTATTTTGTATAATTTGAATTTCCATTCCTCTAAGTTTGTTAATCACAATACAAATCACCCTGTAAACACACTGAAGCAAATAGACAATGTAGCATAACTTATTATTGCCAAAACTAACAATTGGTGTATTATCCTTGAAGTAGTAATCTTCAAATTTTATAGTTGCAGTATGTACTGAGGTATCAGGTATTATTGGTTTGTATTTGATGTAATACACAAGAGAGCATCTTTTTCCATATGCTTATGTTTAATGATCTTCATTGCTGAAGTCATTATTATTTCTTCTTACTTGTGGTTTAAGTAATGATTATAATAAAGTTACCTGGTATTTATGTGTCTCACTTTTGGTGTAACAACACAAGAAGATGAAAGCATTCCACACTAAATGCAATATTTAATTTACTGTTTTAGTATCATAGTTTTACATTAATACGGTACAATTGATGTAGTATAGGCATTTGTTAATGGGGGATGTCTTCACAGTTTTCTTTAAATAAATGAGTATTTAAAATAATCACTTTAGTTCAACATGTTAAGTAAGGTCATATACTGTGGTTAGGATAAATGCAAAAATTAAATTTAACATACAATTTCCATAAATCATTGGTTCATGTAAGTTTTCAGTAAGGTAAACCAGCTGCTAATATTTATGATCTGCCATATTTTCCACTATAGCAATATTCCTTACACTGAGGATAGAATTTGTTACATTTCTTTTTTGTGTTTAATCAGGGACACATTCTACACACCTGCATACAATTGACTAATTGCACTGGATGTCAAAAAAGCTATATTCCCAATCATAGGTACCGTATCTCTGGTTAACTCACATACATCCCATTTTGTCTAGCAGTACAGTACATGCCCATTAACTATACATAACTAATTCCTGTTTCTTAAGATATCTTTATGATGGTTATATATGTATTTTGTAAGTTATTTCAAAGTTGTAGCTGGTTTCAAAATCACTAGCACTGAAATCTTATGACAGCACTCAATTGTGAATGGGCCACTTAATTTTGTTATAGTATTTACATAACCATAAACTGTTTGATGCCTCATATTTCTATTCTATGTTTAATAAGCAAAAGTGATACTTAAAGAACACAGGTTACAGTGAGATTTCTGAAACAAGTATTTTGAGGTTATAGTTACTGTCAACAGTGAAGTTATTCCAGCATCCACAGCTAAGGCAAATGTCCAGCTATGATGAATAAGTTACCATGTTTGTAGTATCATTCTTGTATGTTCTTTAAGGTTTATGTTTTGTTATTGTACTGAAAGTTCTGTATAAGAATGTTGAAAATAAATACATATCTCTTGTGATTCACAAATATAAATTTTTTGTCTTAAAAAACACGGACCAACTATCATTTTGAGAAATTTATTTATTCATGATTTTATGGCTTTTATTACATTGGTGAATTTAAGACCAAGGTGCATTCTCTTACATTTAACCATCTTGAATACAGTAATAAACATGCACAAACACACAGAGTACAATAATATCTTAAATTTGACATGAGGTCTGGGTTGGAGAATGGTGAGGGCATCGCGCCCTACCATTACTTGTGCAAAGTTCCAGCGGAAAATATGTCATGTTGATTTTGATGCGTGCCAGGTTAATGGAAATTGGCGCAGTCATCATGGCTTTGATTTCACGTAAGACCAAGCACGCACGTTACGGGTTTATTCTCATATTTTCCGCTTAGTACGTGTTACCCTGACAGGGCATGTTGGTTTGTGGCTAGGCACAAAGTTATCTACTGTCGGTCTGGCGGTTATTCTGCGGATAACTGCCTTGTTTTTTCAGTGATTTTCCTCACTGTGGGTTTGATTATGGAGGTAATCGACTGGCGGGAGGTGTCAGGGATATCTGCCTTACGTATGTTCTTTTCGGCAGAAGATGGTGCTGCTGATATCTGCTGGCTGGAGCTGGAGGTGCAGACAACTGGCTGTACGACGATGATACCACGCTGGCAAACACTGTATTGTAGGTTCCAGGTGGCTGACTCCGGACTCCAAAACCTGGGGTTGGGAACCCTGTGTCTTACCTCTGTGCCATATATTACTCAGTGTACGATGGGATGGTATTCAATGAGAATGAGTATATGGATGGAAAGTAAATATACGTATAAATGGGAGAGGTAGGCCTCTCTAATAAGTGGGTTAAAGTGGCACTGTCCTGTTCAGCTTGTTTACTCAAAGTAGGAGGCGCTAATACACACTGCCGCTTGGCGGTGATATAGGCTGTCCTTTGCTCCTCTCTCTTTGAGCTGTGCTTTTCTCTAAAAGGCATAGGGGTTATACGGCTACTTAACATTCAATAATGATGTGCAACGCGGAGGTGAGACATCCCTACTACAGTGTTCTGCCAGCACGAGCTCGGTGCTCTAGAACACCCCCCATCACTGGCAGGCGAACCAGAAGTATTGAACCATATGGGCCGCCTTTCTGCCACTACTGGGTGCAGGTCGCAACCAAGGCCAGGCCGTAACCCTTGGGAAAATTCCCCTGCCAGCACCTAGGTGCTATGGAAGGGATACAACTCAAGAGTACTCTCTCTCCCTGGTTGGATGAGTTGCTAGTGGTTGGGGCTTTGCCGTTCTATCCCCGGAGGGCTAGAACGGGTGGCCATCGAATGGTGTGTGTTGTTAGACTGGTGGATTCCTTACGGGGATCCACAGTCCTAATCTACTTTATACAGCTAACTTCAAAACCCTGGTCTTGGTCGGTAGTGCACAACACGTATTGTTCCTAGCGGTAGCAGTGAATGACTCTCTAGGAAAAATACTCTCAGTAAAGCCCCAAAGCTATATTTATTATGAATGTGATAACTAGTGACACATGCTATCTCCTAACCAAGCAGATGGTATGTATGGAAGTATCCTAAGCTGGACAGGTGTAGGTGACCTGGTTTTAAGCAATACAAGAAGCAAGTGAGTCGACGGATAATTATAATACTTAGCATAGCTAACTATATTTTGGGATGTCTAGATGAGACAAATTAATGAAAGGGATCCACCGCTCTAATAGCAGGGAGTTTAATTGCCCCTACCAGCAAGTAGAGGCAGCTACTGTTCCAGGAGGAATCAGTAGCGGGAGGTGTTGTGATGTTAAAAGATGAAAAGCTTCTGGTAGATGACGGCTTTCGGCTATGAAGAGCCTTTGGTAAGTGGTGGTATTCATCGCCACTGAAGCCTCTGGTAACTGCAGCTGCAGAAGAGCTCCTGGTGATGGCAATGGTACTAGCTCTGGTGGCTGCCGAAGACTTAGTGACTCGTTGAAGACCTCAGCATACGAAGTGGTGAAGCGAGCTAGAGAATCAGAAAGAATGACTTGTGTGCACTGACTTTTATAGTCCGAAGGACAGTTGCAGCACCGGACCGCAGTGGGCGATGTGACATCGCCTCATGACATCCCTCAAGCACGAGGCTGGAGTGGGGGTAGCTACCCTCTGTTTCTCAGCTTCATACATATTCGGCGGTGCCCTGAGGTGGTTGACAGCTTGTTGGTTCTCAACGTGGGGGAGGGGAGGGCGGCATGCCTATCTTTCAGGTTGTGTTTGATATACTATAGTCTGACGAGTCATAATTGTTTGTATTAAATACATGGTAACGACAAGCATCCATTCAACCCCCCTTCCCTCACGTCGTGTAGAAGGTATGCCCTCTCATCTGGGAGTAGATTCAGGAAGAAAAATTTTCACTCAGCTAGGCTGGACCTTTAACGTTGGGCTGCTTGACCGCTCTAATTGTGCTCGCTCTGTGCACTGGGGCAGCCATAGCTCTGTCTCACGCTTCAGGTGGGCTTCCTCCCTGCCCCTTGTCCTGACGAGTCGGAGCGCTGCATGCAGGTAATGGCCCCCCGCCCATTTTTTTGGTGAGGATTAGTGTCGAGAGTTATGCAGTGTATCAGATGTCCCACCAGCCTACTTGGTTTATGCATGTTGTTGACAAAATCACAGCATAGTGTTGTGGTTAATTACAAGAATATTTACAACAAGAACCTGGAATAAAATACATAAAACCTTCACAACAAATACAAAGGATAATAAAACTTTTGTACAGGTCTTTCTCGTAGAAAGTGGGGTAGACTTACTAACTATCACGGTGCTTTCTGTGGTGATTTATGAAAACAAACTAGCACACTCTCTGGGGTAGCCTGTGGGTCTCACAGCAAACAAAACAGTTACTTCTAACAGGTTAAGAGTTCGGCAACCTCAGGCCATCATCACCTAGGTTGAATGGCTAATGAACAATACGAGTACACTTTACACTGATTTTAACATGCGGATAATTGGCGCATGTTGGTCACTACAAACTAACAAACATAACACTGTAATAAAATTGAATTTAGGACATCTTGCACCTGGTTTCACCGTGGTGAGTACATGGGAGCTCTGTGGCTCAGAGTTCTGGGTCAACTTGTAGTTGGTCGTGCATAAGATATTCAAAACAAGTACACAAAGAAACAAATGAGAAATACACAGTGACAATGACACATAATCCTGTAAGAAATGGATTTAATATTCGTAGGTTTTGCTTCACAAGGGCATCATGAAAAACACAACTGCATATTTACCTACACAACAAGTCATATATAGTAAAAAAAATCAAATCTAGCGATTTCTTCTTTTCGGGAGTCCATCTTATACGTAGTTCTTATCCTAATGTGTGCATCAGCGAAGTCTTTGTCTTAATGTATACACCAGCACTGTGGAGAGCGTCTATAAGTTACATTACATGTTTGTGTGGCCTGTCACTGTCTTATGGATCTTTATCGCTGGTGAAGTGTAAAACGTCTGTTTTTCACTTACTACACCGTAATATTGCTGTTTTTACGAGTTCAATTATTTCAAGTATCACTTAGTTGAGTGTCTCAGTAATTTAGATTGCATTTACCTCACATGTTCCTAAGCTTCCCTTGCTTAATGACAGCTGGATAGGCTAACTGTTGTCGTTTCACTGTGTTAAACTATACTTATGTGTCTATTCTTATCTCTCACCATCTTTGACTGGGTGGTTATCTTAACTGTCACTGGTATCAGGTCTTTAACGAGTTCTGTTTCACTGTTTTTAGTAGCGGTTTATAGCTACTTGACTGTGTTCTCATGATACTGAGCACTGCACGTATGATTGTTCGGGGGTTTGTGTTTCACCGTTTTCCCCTCAGCATGAGTGCGGCATGGCTGAATACGGCCACGTGAACCTTGGCGTGGGTCTCCACGGTGACTCCCTGTATCGGCCAGGTATTGACTTTGCTTTGGCGGCATGTGAGGGAATCAGGCATCGTTGTTCAGCACGTGATGCTGAAGCGTCTGCTTCACCAGCTACTTATGGGGAGGCACAAGAATAAGGGATGCCGAGGCAGTGCGGGGAGTGGCACAGGAAGGCCCTCTACCCAGACTGCGTGGGTTCCTACCCATGGGGTAGGCTGTTTCTGTGAAGTGGCAGCACGAGGGAGTGGCGGACGACTGCCCTCAACCTCAACTGCTAGTGCTCCTTGTGAAGGTCTGGATAGATGGGGGCATCGATGGTCGTGACGTCCAGGTCCTTTGTTGGGGCAGTTGCACCAGTTGTAGGGTAGCAGGAGGCATCAATGGTCTCCATGCCTGAAGTGGCAGTGCAAGAGAGTGGCGGACGACCATCCTCAACCTCGACTGCTGGTGCTCCTGACGAAGGTCCGGGTAGTTGGAGGCATTGATGATCGTGACATCCAGGTCCTTATGTTGAGGCAGTTGCATCAGGTGTAGGGTAGTGGGAGGCATCAATGGTCTCAATACCTGATGCATCAGCTGTCGATAGAGCAGGAGGCAGAAAAAGCCTCCCATCCTCTATGGTGCAGACGGGTGGAGTTTCCTGCATAGCAGGAGGTTGGGACAGAGCGTTTTTGTCGACCATGCTTGATGCCGGAGAGAACAACCACACCGAGTCACGCGATGCAGCGGAAATTTCAGGGGGCACAACCAGTGATACAGGGCCGATACCCACCGAAGTGTTGATTCAGTAGGGTCCCCAGTAAATGATGAGACAAGTGTGAGTGTTTTAGGAACAATGCTATTTAAGGGGTTTTCGTGTATAGGGTAATCCACACCATTCAAGGTTAGGGGAAGTGTAAGAGAAAACCTAAATTTTAGTGTCAATGAAAATGAAAGTTCAGCTAGTGTCAACAACACCCCTTTTCGTGATTTTCCAGTGCCAATAGGGCACAGCTTAGAGTAGCAGAATAGTTTTAGGGGATTTGGGAACACAGCTAGAAATACATGTGCACCGATAAGTGTCAAGTGCAACAATCTAACCACGCCTCAAAAACTGCGGCATCGTGTGGTCCAGACTACCTTGACCACAACAGGCAGCACCGGACATTGCCGATCCAGCCAGCACCCCACCCTGTCACAAACGGAGACGAGTGCGACTACACCTAAGACCATACCCTGTCTGTCCTCATCCAGCAATACCAGTTCAGACCTGGACAGGGCAAAGAAGAGAGGGGTTGGTCCACTCGCACCATCATAGAGGGGAGAGGCGTTTGATGCCGGCCACTGGCCAGCAGCACTCAGCCCATGATGGCGCTAACTGCTGAGTGCAGGTGCAACATCAACACGTGGCTAATTAATGTCACAGGCCACAGACGTCCCCCATAGAATTTGCTACTTAATTTTTTTGACATCAAGTGTAATACGTTTGTAGGGTACCATGTTTGTTTTGAAAGTGTTGTATGTATTTGAGGCTCATTGTATTCTTTGCTGGTGGACATTTAAAATGTGTGTGGCACTAATAATGGTAATCATATCTCACACAAAGAGGCCATACAAAAACATAAAATATTATCAGTCAATTACAATTTAAATACTGTATTTAAAATATGTCTTTATTTTATTATGTACTATTTGAATTTGCCATCACTGTTTTATGAAGCGTGCTCGCAACTTCCGTTTGTGCAGACCCCCTAGGTCACCATGGTCGGTCCACGGTGCCCCTGCCTCTGGGCAGTTGTTCCCGACAATCTAGTACCTCAAACTTTTTGCATTGACTTAGATTTCAATAGCCAAACTTTAGTATACTGGTTAACCTTTGCTTGCATACGTTGCCAGGATTGTCCCCAGCATAATGCTACTAGCTTAAATTATTTGCAGCCCTTGTTGGCCTTTTAACATGTAAACGATGAGAGGAGTTGTTGTGTAACAGCAAGGCCACGAGGCCATGCTAAACTGTTATCTGATTTCATCCGCCTACGAAGCAGAGTTTTGAGCATATTACCTGTGTTATTTTTATGTAATTGATAATGGGCTACATTTCTGTGTACATATTTTGCGCATTTTGTATAGTTATAATGTGCGATTACAACTTGGTTTCTGACCATGTGGATGGCCACAATAACTTCTGTATCAATGCCACCACCTCACACAAAGGGCTTAATATATCGTATTCTTGTGCGTCTTCATCATCAGGGTTTCATGTATGTTTTACTATGGTTCCATGTAATGTCTGCAATTTTATAGTGTTTGTTCTTTGCCCACATGGTCATCCAGGGTACTTATATTTTGCCGCCATCCAAGCAGCATTCAGGGATCCCGTGTATTATTTGTGGCAGTTGACGCCGGCTAACAGCAAGTTGCCTTTAGACCATGACGGCACTCACCACTCACGTGACATGTAGGCAGGCACATGCACAAAGATGCCATGACCTGAAATTTCCAGTAACGAAATATTTATTTGAGTGTGAATTATGTGTCTTATTTTAAGTTCAGGTTTCCAAATGTTTTAATTATTTAAAATGTATGTTTTAAAATGTTGTCCAATGTATGGTTATGAATTTGTAATGTATGCTGCGCGAAGGCTAAGAAAATTATTATTCCATAGAGAACGCCATCATAAAATATATTTAATGAATACATAAAATTCTCAATTTAAATGTATCATGTAAATCCATATTTGAATTATTTATGCGCCATTTATTTAAAAATATAAATGTTATACCCACATGCATAGCACTTCCGCTTGTGTGAACATAGGCAGCCATGGTAGGTCCCCACAACCCCTGCCTCTTGACAGTCCGTTGAGGAGAGCTGACGAGGTAAGATGCTGTCACGTACACACTTCAAACTTTTTGCACTGATGTAGATTACAATAGCTCACTTTTAGTATACTGGTTAACCTTTGCCTTGCGTACGTTTTGCCAGATATTCCCCAACATTATACTTCCGCTTAACTTAATAATTTGCACCCTTGTGGCTTTTTCAATGTAATCAAGGAGAAAGGAGGAAAGATGTCAGAGGCACCACGCGGCCAGCACAACTTCGAATCAGGCGCCATCCCCGTATGTTAAAGGTGGTTCTGTGTAATTTCTGTTTATTTGCTGTGTGCAATATTAAGGGCTTTGTTTCTATGTATGTATTTAAGGGTAATTTTCATGTATAAATTATTTTACGGCCACATTAATTACGACCACGTGGTTAACAGCCGCCAAGTCAATATCTGTAACATCCATGTGCTTTGAGGGTTTATTTGTGTGATATCACGTGCGCCATAATTAATTTTAGGGTTCTATGTAATTTTTCATTCAGGGTTCCATGTATTTTCATGTACTTCATGCTTTGTATGTATGACCACGCAGTCCTGTTCATGTTTCATTTTCCCTCCATCAGGCATGCTACAGGCCTATAAATGCCTAAATCTGCAAAGGAATATTTTTCCCAACATTAATAACAATTTGTCTGAACACGATTTGCCGTTTTGACAAAGAAATACTGCAATTTCACCTGCACCACATGATCCGCTTAGAGTCTTATCTAGCGGCACCCTCGCCATATAAGTTTGCTTTCACACACCTGCGTGTTTATTGTGACTTAAGTATTTCTGTGTAGTGAAAGCAACTTCTCTCCCTTTTTCAGTGATAAAATGTTTAGTAATGCAAGATGTTTTGTAAGTACGCTCGGGTGAGATGGACACACAGAACCCACAGCATCCCTGAGAACCATGAGTCTTAACATTGTGGTGACAGGGAAACAACGCTGGCGCCCATCTACCGTAAGTTTATTTTGTCACCTATCGTCTCGTATCTCACCGATGTAGTCACAGCGTAACATTGGAATTGCGGTGCTACAATTTACTTCTCAATATTTCCTACTGTAGGGAATTTTAAATTGTATTTTGTGTTTAACCACGTGGTCACCGCCACGCATATCTGGAACCATCCATACCATCCTCAAGCTCTTTTGCGTTGAATGTGCTGCTATTTAATATTTCATGCCGTGTCCTGTTATCTGTACCATGTCTTTTCATAACATTTTCATTGTGACGTGTTAGCATCTTCTGACAAGAGGCCTATCCGCCGATTACGTGTACGTGAGACCCAGCCCTCCAATGTCCTTGATCGTCGCCACACTTCATGTGGATAAGGGACATATCCCAACTGGTAGGCGTTGGTAGTAGCATTGTACCGTAGTGTTTATCTTCATCTCTGTGTCCTGTCCCTAGGTAAACCTGCGGTCCACCCCAACGGCTGTAGGTCTCTTACCATGTGGGGAATGTGTCTTCCAGCACCGCTGAGTGTCATCCAGCATCATAGGTATTTTGTCAAGTGCGCAGAGGGTCACCGAAACGGACTTGCGAACCACGCAGTAAACTTAAACTTTCATAAACCTGGCACAACATGTAAAAATTCAGCATAATGAACATCTTCAGTGCATAAATTGAGTGTGTATATAGCGTCTTAACCATAGTCCAGGTCGGAGGTTGAGTGTAAAGTGCAACAGTGTTATGTAAAAACACACGGGTGAGATGAGCACATAATACCCATGGAAACCCCTGAGATTACCCTGAATAGATGAGTAGAGATGAATAGAGAGCATTGCTGGTGCCCATCTCTAGTAAGTAAAGAGTGTATTCGTTCATCTCCGTGTCTCACCCGTTGGCGTTAAAACTTTTCTTCGTGATATCTATTTCATCTTTAATGAATCACCTGTCAGACGTGCAGATTTTACTTCTGTTAGCGGAAGAAAAGTATTTCCTCAAAAGTACTGTACTACTAGATGGTGGGAGAAGTCCCACGTTTAGAAAGATCTTCACTTCTTTTTGATGATATTAAGAAGTTCATGGAAATCTCAAAGACAGAAAAACCAAGGCATTACTCAATGTTAGAGACCAAATAAAAGACAAGTTCATGAAGTGTAAACTTGTTTTCTTTATATCATTATCAAATGACTGTGAACATTTCCTGAAGAAGTACCAAACATCAAGTTCTCTTGCTCCCTACTTGTCCTCAAAATTGAAAAACTTGATTGAAAATTTGATGCAACGATTTGTCAAGTCAAGCAAGATGCCTGCCACAGTTAAGAAACTATTTGCTGTTGATTTACACTGTAGGGAGAATTTACTTGAACTGAAAAACATTGATATTGGATTTCCAACTAAGAAACTTTTTAGAGAGGTGGTTTCAACTGACCATGAAGTACTTGAATTCAAGAAAGACTGCCAGCAAATACCAACAAGAATGACACAGAAGATACTTGAACGGAGTCCCTTAAAATATCCAGCAGTTCAGGGGTTGTCCTCATTGGAGCCAAACATTATTCACAAACAGCCATCTCAAGGAAAAATTATATTCGATATTCTCTTGGATGCCCTGTATTCAAGAAATAGAATAACAGAAACAGTTGCACAGAGAGAAAAGACTCGGTACTCTCTCATTTGTGGTGAAGCACAGTGTGGTCTTCATAAAAAGTTTAGTGAATTCTTAAAAAAGAATGTAGAGTCTTCTCAGTACTTAGATGACTTTTATTTTTCAATTTTACATTGCAGCATTGAATATCAAGATCTGTGGGAAGTTGTGAAAATATGCCTCATATTTTCACATGGTAATGGAACAGTTGAGAGTGGTTTCTCAGTGAACAAAAACTTGTTGGTTGAAAACCTACATGAAGAAAGTCTCATAGCGCAAAGAAAAGTTCATGATGGCATTAAATACTCAAATACTACTAGACCATACACAAGGTCCTGATAATACAAAAGATGTTGTCATATGTCAGAAATTCTCGAATTTGGTATAGTGAGAATTTTGACAATGCAAAGCAAACTGCAACAACCAAAATGAAATAAAGAAATTAGAGGAAAAGAGAAGGATTGTAAGGTTGGAAAAACAGCATGAAGAACAAATCATTTCAGCCCAAATTAATTTGTTGCAGAAAAAGGTACCAGATTGAAGCAGCATGTGATGGTAAACCTATGTTATGGACAAATGTGAGATTTTTGTGATGGTCAAATTGCATTACATTCTAATTATATACATTTTAATTTAATTTGGTTTTTGTACTGGAAAAATTTTGTAAGTTGCATAATCTGGTAAGATTTATAGCTAATATAGTGTGTATGTAAACGTTTTGGTATTGTAATGTTATTCATTTTTAGTATGTATTCTTATTCATTGATGCATTTTTGATGTGGTTATACCAACATTTGTATTTTTTTAGGTACAGAAAATTTTTATTAAAATATATGCTTCTTTTTCATGTAATAGGAAAGAGATAGGCAGCTATGAGGATGGTGGAGGTTGCAAAAGAAAAAAAGGGAACACATTAACTAAGCAAGTTGATATAAGCATATCCTTTATGGTCAGGGAAATTTGTAACAAGAGATCAGTGAAGCCAGGGAACTTCATTTTCATATTTCTGTGGGAACCATGTTATATGCAGTGGAACGTAAATATACATATAAATGGGAGAGGTAGGCCTCTCTAATAAGCGGGTTAAAGTGGTGCTGTCCCGTTCAGCTAGTCTACTCAAAGTACGAGGGGCTAATAAACACTGTAGCTTGACAGTGATATAGGCTGTCCTTTGCTCCTCTCTCTTTGAGCAGTGCCTTTCTCTAAAAGGCAGAGAGATTATACATCTACTTAACATTAAGCCGTATGGGCCGCCTTCCTGCCACTACTGGGTGTAGGTCGCAACCAAGGCCAGGCCGTAACCCTCAAGCAAATACCCCTGCCAGCACCTAGGTGCTCCAGTGGGAACACAACTCAAGAGTACTGTCTCTCCCTGGTTGGGGCTCTACCATTCCATCCCCAGAGGTATAGAACGGGTGGCCGTCGAATTATGTGTGTGTTAGACTGGTGGATTCCTGACGGGGATCCATAGTCCTAATCTACTTCATACAGATAGCTTCAAAACCCCGGTCTCGGTCGGCAGTGCACAACACGTATTGTTCCTAACGGTAACTGTAAACGACTCTCTTGGAAGAATACTCTCAGAAAATAAACAAAGCTGTATTTATTATAAACATAATAAATACAGTGACACATGCCATCTCCTAACCAAGTAGACAGTATGGAAGTATCCTATGTTGGACAGGTGTAGGTGACCTGGTTTTAAGCTATGCGAGAAGCAAGTGACTTTGACGGCTAATTATAATACTTAGCATAGTTAACTATATTTATGGATGTTTAGACAAGACAAATTAATAAAAGGGATCCATCGCTCTAACAGCAGGGAGTGTAGTTGCCCCTACCAGTAAGTAGAGGTGGCTACTGTTCTAGGAGGAATCAGTAGCCGGGTGGGGGGGGGGGGGGGGGGTTTGTTATGTTAGAATATGAAGAGCTTCTGGTAGATGAAGGATAATGAAAAGCACATTTCAACCCGGGCACATTGATCAGATTGTAACTGCATTCCATCCGGCATGGTGACTGCAGATGTGTGTGTCTGTCTTCTGGCTTCAGCGGAACCTGCCTGTAGCCACTACGCAGATCCAGGGATGACATGATTTTGGCCTTCCCTAATATGCTGAGTGCAATATCAGCATTAATTGCTGATATAGGGAGGGGCGTGCTTTTGGGGACCCATTCGAGGGGTCGAAAACCAACGCACAAATGCCATGTTTCATCATTGTTTGGTGCCAATGTAATTGCCGAATTGTAGCAGCTTTCTGTAAGTTCGATGACCCCCTCCGATGTCATCTCACATATCTGTTCTCCGATGATCTTACTCTTGTGGCTAAGACAGCTGTGTGGTGGTGTGAAAATCTGCCTGTCATGTTCTGTTGGTATTGCATGCTCCGTGACATTGGTACATCACAACGTATCTGCCGCTGCAAATACGTCCTGCTGTTCTTCTAGTACTCACTGTACCACGTCACAGTTAGCTAGTGGTACTCTGTGGTCTCGATCATCAAGATTGATGCTGGCCATATGGTTGCTAGGGCAGGATTCTAGATTGTATACTGTTCTATGCTCCCTTGTCCTGAAATGGATTCTCCTAGTTGCTGGTTCAACGATTGAGTTTTGTTCAGTTAGCCATGACAGACGTCTTCACGTAGCTCATTCAGTAAGAGTGCTACTATGTTTGTCTCAAGGTCGAATATGCGTATCGTTATGTTGGGTTATCCCATGGTTTTCCCACTATTTTTGGCTGTGGCTAAAGGAATGGCTTCACTGTGACACCACAGAGCTTTATTGTAAACGAACCTTGGCCGTACAAAATTGTGGGATGTGGCGGTGTCACTAAATGCATAGCACTTCACACTGTTGACGTACATTGGGATGCATATTAACTTACTTGGTGAAGGTTGTTGATCTGCAAGGTGCTGCTGCAGTAGGGCCTGTTGAGGGTTTAGAGTTGGGATCAGCTTCTAGGGACTGAGGGAGGCGACAGCCGATTGACCTACCTCTTTTCCTTGGACAGTTTTTGCATGGGTAGTGCAGCTTCTTCGTTTTGTCCCATACCCATTTGACATTATTGGTTACAGTGGGTTCAATTGGTTTTGGTGGTGGTTGTGATGTGACAGGAGGTGTGTCATTCCAAGTCGCACCGTTGTTACCACTACTGTTGTAATTGGTTTTTCTTCAACTGAACCAGTCTGTTGTTTTGCGCGATAAACTCTTCCCACGGTCGTGACTTTCACACTTAGTGTGATCCAGGCTAATTATAGAGCGCATGAACTTCTCTAACGGGCCGTGAATGAAAGGTGCTAGTACGCTGCTGTATTCCGGTAGGACTGTTCTGGCTACTACCTCTAATACCTCTGTCACTGTCATACTTGGGTGGCACTGTTGCACCAGCTGTATCTTCCGCATACAAAAGCAGTTAGAGTTTCGTGGACAGTTGGTTTGTCGAGTACTGCATGATTGTGTGCTTGTAAAGAGAAAGTACCATTATATATGCATTGGAATGATGATAAAAAATGGTCCATTTCATTCCATAGTGTTTAACAGACTGCCACCACTGTTGTACGTCTCCACTCAGCTGGCCCCTGCTGCAACCATCATAATGTAGGAGCCAGGATGTACACTCTTGGAGGAAGGCCTATAGGTCCTCTGTTGGTAAGCCTGCAAACATTGGTATCAATTGAAACCATGCTGGTGTGTTATTGGCTATTTTAGTTCTTTTTTGCTTCTGTATGTTTTCCCTGTTCTGTGCTTGCTCAGGTTGGCATGGGTATGACGTAGGTTGTGCAAGCGGTACAGTGAAATCAGTAGTGGGGCATGATTCTGCGTGGCAGTTTGTGTTGCCATACATTGCGCATGGCACATGTTCATGCCCGGCATTCGTATGAGTGTTCTATGTCTGCTATCCACTCGTTCATAGGAATGTACCTTTGGTGAGCCTGATGCCAACAAAACTGGCATTTTACTACATCATTCCCAGCACTGTAGCACATGGGCTGTTGACAGAGTGTTGGTGGTAATTGATTACCACTGAGTAAGTTGGGATAGTCCAGTGTCGCTTCTGACGGACTGTCATAACACCACACACATTCAAATTGTCTCTTGCAAATGTGTGTTATTGCGTTGCAATGTACTGGGGGAGGTATGGCGGATTACAATATATGCAAGTTATTATGTTCTGTCCCTTTGTCGCAATATACAAAATTTGTGCACCGTTCATAAGGTCATAATTGTATTGGTTGAGGTTTTGTTTGTACTTCTGTAACATTCTCTTGTTTGTACTAATATGGTTTTCCATTTGGGGATTCGAAAACTGGGTGTTCGGTTTGAGTGTATGCAGGTCCAACACAGTTCGGCTGGTATTCCTATGGACGTTTGTAGTATTGTGGTAAATCGTACTTGATTTGCATGATTAATAGAGGTACGTGACCTTCAATTACTATTTGTGCGTGTATGCTGACAAGTATTGGTACTTATCGTATAAACGTCTAGGTGGTTGTGCTCGCAACCAGGAGCACACACATGTTGCATAAGACCGCCAGTCTTCTTGCAGAAGTGTGCATAGCTATCTTTCCCTTTTGTGTGCTTACATGAGCTGAGTGCGGGAGACAAGGCGCGGTAGTTCCCACATATAGCTGCAGCTGATGTGGGGTTGTGGACCTCTCCGCCCACGACAGCCTACCCTATTGACCCGTGAATGGGTAGGAATGGCCCAGAATAGAGGGTTTTGGGGAGGGGGTGCAGCTCTCATGCCTTCACGTATCTTCAATGCCACACAGTTCCCTTGTTCTCCAGTGGCGAGTGATGTCACCAAGGTAGTGTGACGGGGTGACAGAAAATAGCAGCTTCATTCAGGATGCGGGGTGCTATTGGCAATGGCCTTTGTTGACAGTGTGCACTTCTGCCATATTGAAATTTTATGTAAATGTTTACCAAAATGCTTTGAAAATGTGCTTGAAGAGCCTTAAACTGATTTTAACACTGTTCTAATGTGTTTAAAAATTACATTGAGACACACCACTGGTGTCTAAAGGGCTCTTACACTTGAAACTTGATGTATAACATTTTTATATAAAAATTTACAAAAAATGTCAAAAATGTTAGGCCTACAAAGTTGTAAAAACAGTTTGAGAAAGTTTGGCACTGTATCATTTCACCACAGTTATTTTGCATGCATAGTTACATACTTTACTATTTGCTTTGTAATCACTCCAGGTGTGAGTTTTGGCACAGTTTTACAAAAGTGATTGAAATGTGTTTTTTTTTTTTCATTTTTTTTTTCACGTGCTTAACACCTGAATGGTATTTCAATACCCATTCATCAGATGGTGTTACAATGATACACTTGACACTCGTGAAGTTTATATACAGTTCCAACACTTGTAAGGTGATTAGAAAATTATGTGATTTGTTTGCAGTGTTTGACACATAGCTTGATGTAACACATTTAGGATGCCCTAGAATGAGTGTCACAATGACTAACACATTTTAACTGTTTGAAAACATCTTTTCAAAATTTAAAAATGTTACATTTGAGATTTTTCAAAAGTTGCAAAATGTTCAAAAATGGCCTTCGTAGCCACACCAGAAGGGTGTCATGGTCGTGAGACGACATATGAAAGTTGCTGCACAATGAGTTTGTAAATACCACTTTAGAGAATATTTCAACATTTTGAAAAATATTTAGAAGTAGCTTTTCTAGCCACACTAGAAGGGTGCCATTTTACATGACGTTAGGTCTGGAGAATGACAAGGGCATCACCGCTGCACTGTTTCTTGTGCAAAGATCTGGCGGGAAACACTCACCAGAGATGTCTTGTTGATTTCTTACGGGCTTCTCTGCTGTTGTGGGTCATGGCCATGCAACCCAGATGGCTAGGCTATTCTCACAATCCTCTACATCTCAATTGAAGGGGTATAAATGAGGTTCAATAGGCTGCTAACCATGGGCAGTCATGGTCGGCCCAGTACAGCCGTGGGTGCCCATTGTGAGGTGGACAGTTATGCTCGTATGAAGTTAGCTAAATGCGGAGTTGTAAGGTCACTCCACAAACCAATTAAACACTGATAAAAGTACACATTACACTGAAAACATTTAAAACCTTGAGAATGGCTGGTTGATGGGTCCAGCTACCGAAATGCCTTTGAGAGGCAAGGCTTACTATAAAAATGCTTGGCTTGAAGTTGAAGTCATTTATTGGCGTTCTTACAAAACCAGTTGACGATGCTCATGTCGTTAGACGGACTTGACGCACTAAGACCATCAGGGACTAATGCGGGAAAATGAGCGTGCTCTCCAGATTTACGTGATGAAATTACACTCCTGGAGCCTTGAGTCTAATGAGGCGGAGATGAGCTCCTGGGCGAAGAAGGTATGTTAAATAATAATGTTCTTGTTGAAGAAAGTGAAAACTATTGTTCTTGATGGTAGACAATGCAAAGTTGATGAAGTGCCCCAGAGTTGCTAATCACGTGGCCTGCTGCGATGAATGGCTGCTTCAGACTATACGGATGTAGTGTCTTTCTGGTTGCTTGCTGTGAAGACGCAGGAAGTCAGAAATGTGCGAGCATAAAAGAAATTACATAATTGGGATAGGCTTTAATTGTTTACATTGCATGAGTAGGAAAATTCTCTTAGCTAACTGGAGACTGAACACTGTCCCTAATGAAACTACAAAAGGCTACTGAATTATTGTTAACAATGCACTTTCACAATGTTAAATTTACATGCAAGTAGTGCTGGAAACGTGTATCCTACTCCTTAAACCTGTCAACTGATGCAAAATAAACATTGTGATGCACTAAGCTTTCACAAATAATTACACGAGTACAAACAGTTTCAAAACAGTATTTATTTAGATAAATAATTAGAAATTCTATTTTAGTAGTAGAAAAATTATATAAACGTTCCTTCATTTACAACACAGCAGTTTAAAAATGAGGGTCATATGACTACCACCCACATAAATTGACTAGGCATACAAACATTAGACAACATCATGAAGTTTACTCTAAAAGTTGTTACAAGTCAGGTACTTCAACAAATTGTTATTAAAAATACAAGCACTATACTGTTGCAAATAACCTAGGGCCAAGGTATACAAGTGGAAACTGCAGTCCCTTAAAAGGCATTTACAATGCTTTAAACTTTTACAATCGGCCAAAATCCAGCCTTCAAAACTACGTGAATTACCAAAGATTCATGCAAAATACCACTATACTGATTTACCAAAAATTATTAAAACATGTTATGAGTAGAAAGTATCACAATGTTTCAATTTATACCAAATTGGTTACAAATTAAATTTACTGGTTACATATATTAATTTGTTACGCTTTAGACAATGTCTCAATAACTATATCCTGATTTCTTTTACTTTTAACGTCCAAAATGATGGTAAATATTATAGTAAGTGGTTTGAAAATTCAATAAAGCACGACATGAGCTGTAATAAATTCATTCCACTTTGGTAACACATGTTAACTGTGGATAATAATCCCTACCTATGGTATAACATCCATCCTTGAAGGTTTTAACAGTTTGACGCAGTCGGGTGAGACACGAGACGAACGATGACACAAATACTTACTGGTAATTTGGGCGCCAGAGGTGCTTCCCAATCACCGTACTCTTGAGACTCAGGGTTCTCAGGGATGTTATGGGTTCTTTGTATCCATCTCACCCGCGCGTACTTACAAACACATTGGCAATACTAAACTTTTAATAAATATCACTGAAAAAATAATTGATAAAACATATGTGGCTAGGACACTGTCACTACAGAATAAAAAATTGAGTTCACTGTAGACTTGTTTTTATTGATATTGTTCATACACATCACCGTGCCAATAAAATGATTATCTTGGTCATGACTAGCCAATTCCGCTTGGGTGCTCCCCAGCCCATAATTATTCTAGCGCATGCCTAGATGGATGATCTCACCGAGGTGCGTGAAAGCACAGCCTTCACAAGGGAAGAGGGCAGACAGCCACTAGGGTGGACTGACGGTTTTCCCCTGTAGACAGAGCACGGTGAATTACAAATGAAAACCCTTAATACACATTAACACGTATGAATACTCGGGATCACTAACGCAAACTCATCGGGGTTAGTGTGGTGATGGCCTATACACAGAGCCAGCTAGGACGGGAATAATTGCACCATACACTAATTACACAATTACATAGACCCTTAAATGATACACGAAACAAGTTGGGACACGAGATGAATATTCACAATAAACACACACATGTGTGAAAACAAGCTTAGGTGATGCGGATTACACGGATGAAATTTGTAGCGGACCACATGGTGCAGGTGAAATCGCAATATTTCTGCGTGCAAATGGCAAACTAATTGCAGATAGAATCTTATTCGTATTGAGCAAGTGATTCTCTTTATGATTAGAGTTGTTACAAGTTTGTAACATGCCTGATGACGGTGAAATCAAACATTACTGTGACCGCGAGGTCAAGTACAAAAAGCATCAATTTACATGAAAAATACATTGAACCCTGAATGAAAAATACATAGAACACTGAAATAAATGTTTGCACATACAATGTTATATAAATAAGCTCTTAAAATGCAATGATGGCGCAAACCAAGACTTGGCTTCAGTCGGCCACGTGGTTATACGTGAGGTTGCCGTAAAATATTCAAACACAAAAATTAACCTTAAATACATACATAAAAATAAAGCTCTTAAAATTGTGTGTAGCAATTATGCAGAAGTTACACTGAAATGCCATAAACATAGGCAGATGGCATCTAATTCAAAATGTGTGGGTCGCATGACCTCTCCGACATCTTTCTCCTCATTCTCCTCGATTAAATTAAAAATGCCACAAGGGCGTAAGAATTAGTAAAGCGGACGCATAATGCTGGGGGAATTGTCTGGCAAAAAGGAACACAAGCAGAGATTAACCGGTCAACTACATTGACTATGGAATCCTAAATCAGTGAACAAATGTCGTAGTGCGCCAACTCTCCTCGACAGACTGTCCAGATACAAGCGTCGCACGGACTTACCATGGCCGCCTACAGGGTTTACATAAGCAGAAGTGCTATGCACGCAGAGTGAAATATTTTATATTGAAAATAAAAGGGCACAAATTAAATTACATATTGTTTTACATTTTTATAATTTTCTTATGAATTTTAGTATTATTTTTATGTCTCTTTGTGATGGCGTTCATGCCAGAATATTAAGTGTTCTTAATCTCGGTGCCGTGAGCACTTTGAATATTCATAACCAAACAAAATTAGTACAAACACTTTGAAACACTTTAAGACATATTAAACACTTTAAAGACAATATAACACATTTTACCCTGAAATTAACATTTATAGGAAAGTTCAAAATTATCGGCCTCTTCGCGCACGTGCAGGACACGTGAGCGCCGTCATGGGTTCTAGCACCGCTGGCTGTTAGCCGGCATCAAGTTCAATAAATAATACATAGGTACCAGGAAATGGTTTCACACCACTTTGATAACAAATGGTAACAGCAAACTTACGTCGAGTATGCTCTTCTCTGGAAACCTAATACATCTTACTCTTAAAAGAGTAATTACAAAAAGTTGATGGCAATGAAAATATGCTATTAGTTAAAGAATATTAACCTTAAAGCCTGGGATTCACATTTATCTCCTGGGAAGGGCACCAAGTTGACCCATTAAGGCTTCCCATTAAACAGTCGCCATTGAGTTTTTTCATTTACTAACATAAAACGAGCCAAACAAGGAGAAAGCTGCAGCGTCGGCCCCATATAGCCTCACATTTTTAAAATAACACATTAAACGTATCTAAAACCTTGCATTCAAAATCATATAACATCGCCAAAAGCAATAGAATACCAAAATTAAACTGGCAATCATAAAACAACTACTGGACTACACTTTAAAATATTTCATACATCAAAGCCCATACTAGCAAGTCGTAGATGCAACCTAAACATATTCAATTGAAATAAGTAGGCGAGCTAAGAAATAAAAACTAACATCACTAAATCAACAGTACACTAGTAGATAATGCGTATAAATTCACAACACGTTTCAGGGTTATCACAGGGTCTCTGAAATAGATATAAAATGTCCGGAGGGCGCCAGCTTAACAAATATAGGAATCTGCTCGGGTTAGCATGAGACTCTTGGGGTGGGCCGTGTTTGGAAAGCCCAGGTTAATGACCCTGCAGCCCATGTCTTACTTAATTGGCATAAGCAAGTAAAGACAGGTGGCTGGGTATGTGGCAATATTTTGACGTGACGAGGGCTGCCCAGGGACGATGATATTTCGCCATGCATCTTACACAAGGCAGGGGCGAGTTATGGTGTGGTGCCCGGCACCAGCTCTTGGTGAACAGATGTGATGGGGTGCCAAGGGGATCCCTGGTGCCTCCGTCGATGTGGTTGATGCTGTTGTGTGCACTTACTAACACTGATGCTAGAGCGATTGCTTCTGCAGCTGCGCAAGTATAAGGATGTAGGCCTCATTCACACCCTTTTAAGTACACAGATTTGATTCTTACTGGGGGGGCAGGCCCCATAATACAATACACTTCCTGACAACTGATTATAACTGTGGCATTCAAGCCACTGCGCCCCATGTTTACTGGTAAGGTAAATGCAAATTAAAGGCATAATTCAATCATGCACACTTTTTTGACTAAGTGTACAACACGACACTATACATGTTAACTTGATACAGACACTGCGCTCTGGCTCCCCCAGTAGTCAGAGCTGCTAAAACGTGCCTATGCACTTATGGTCTTAATGCGTTACCTGATGGTAAATCTGCTGGTTGAACCCTCGGCATGAATGTATAAAAGGTTCACTTTGTTGGAGGCTATTTCACATTACATGGTTACGCCTAAAAGTTGATGTGCCGAGGGTACGTACTGAGCGCGTGATTTCCGAGCAGCTTCCATGTCTGATGGCGGATTTCAGACTCTGAGAATGCCTGTGGCCTTCTCAAATAATGGCAGTGGGTGTTTTCAGAAAGTTCAGTAAAACTTTTCTAAGAAAACTCAAAGAACGCACTTGGAACAAATGTTCGTGCCTTAACCTATTACACAATTATACTTTTTACCATGGAGGTAGGAGTATAGAGGAGATGGCATGTTGTGAAATTGGTGAAGCCGCTGAAATTGGCGGTTTTACTATGGAATCTAGCCGCCATCTTAACAGTAACCCCAAACATTGTGTTTACTTTAGAATGACGTTGAGAGAAAGGTTACATTTAAATCATTTGGTGTTGAACAAAAAAGCTGATGAATAAATAAATATATATTACAATTCACGTGTGAAGTTTTACTAGTTTATTATTTGACTTGTGTTAGTAGGGCAATCAAATAATTTCCTCATAAAACCACCAATCATGAGTGTGTGTTTCACGGACTAGTATTGGGTTATATGAGACAATAAGTACGTGTTTTAGATATAGTGCTCATGTATCAGGATTTGAGAAAAACTATTTTTTGAATAAATGATTAAATAAAGTATAACAAGCGTACTACCGTTGTCTTGTAATGTACTGCCAGCAGCCTAGCTGAATTTCTGGAAGACAAAATTCACATGTTCCTGAGCCACAAATAAATAATTATTTGCTGGCATTTATATTTAAATTCCTAACACTGACAATGGCTCGAGAGGTTCGTTTCCAATATGACTTAATCTCCTTTATGCATATTTAATGTCAATATAGTAAATGGTTTCTGTTAAATAAATTCAAATCCCATTTTAGTTATTCCCTCTCTTTACATCACATTAGTTCTCTGTTATGGTACAGTTTTATACTTATTGTACCCTTATTGTAAGGTACAATTTTGTTTCTTGCATCTACAATGTTGGACAGGGTTAAGATACCCTTAGTACATAAGTAAAACACAGAAATTAACATTTTAACTGAATTGTCTGCACCGGACAATCAAGTATTTTAGAAATTTTTCAGAAGAAAGAAAAGGGGGGAGGGACAGTAGACATTTATGGATAATTTTATTCCCTAAACATGATGTTGCATCTTTCTCTAAAAGTGTAATTTAGTACCAAGGGCTTAAGTCCTGGCTACAATCACCAAAAGAATTAACAATAAAAAATTGAATCCACACTTGCATATGGCACCAGCTACAACACAACATAACAGCGTAAGATGGCTGCCTGCTTGCGGCAGCGCCATCAAGAGGATTTAATATTTTCAATTCTTTAGCACTGTGTTCTATGCAGGCCAATCACGAGACAACATTTCCAACCACGAGTGTCAGTGCAGTGCAAGCTTATAACAAGAACATAGTTATTAAATGAATTTTGCGGTGCAGTTAAGATTTCCATTTATTTAAATAGTCAACGCAATTATTAACATGTATAACAAACTTTAAATATCCAGAAATATAATTCCCGCGAAACTTTTTTCATCACAAGTAGATAAACAAAAATAAATATCTGGTTAGCCAACACACTGTTTGAAAATATCCATGTTACATGTACAGTCTGTCTTTTTTTGTGCTAGTTTCTGATTAGTCGCGTAGCAGTTATCTTACTGCGGTTGTAGCCAGTTCGTTTTCATACTTCCATGGTAATGTCACTGTTATTTTGTTATGGTGATTGTAGCGTAGGCTTTAGTCAGTCAGTAGCCACAATTAAAATTTTGTTCAATATGTTAAAAAATTTCACATTGGGAGAGAAAACTACAATAGGATATTATTTCTATAAATACACTTTTAGGGATAATAAAGAAACCACCCTATGGTTAGGTTAAAATTTATGAAAACTTATTCGCCAGCATTTAAGGTTACTTTGGGTAGTTTAACTAGATTAGGATACACTGTTGAACCATAATGAGTGAAAGATGCATGCACCGCAATGATATTGATAACAAGCATACATGTACTAACCACTGCCTAAGTGGTCCACACACACACTTTTGACAAAATGTCTTTGTTGTTACCTACCAACTTCTGCATTTATTATTTTTAGTGTGAAATTCTCTTCTGAATACATTAAAAACTATTCAGTTTTAATATCTCAGAACCACGCTGCAGAAACTTGACAAACAATGACTCCTCTCAGAAAAAGCATTATCATTGAAGAAATGAGGTTCCTCTCCTACCCTTCCCTGGAGGGGGGGGGGGGGGGGAGGCTGCAGTGGGCATAGTGGTAGGACGATTGCCTTCCACCAATGTGATCCGTGTTTGTTTCCCTGTGAGGTTACTCATAGATTTTCACATATAGGAATTGTACTGATTGATGTTACTGGCTGGCATGTTTTCTCAAAGTTTTACTGTTTTCTGCACCCTTGCATTTCAATGCTGCTCCATATCTGCCATATTTCACCCTCATTAGCTCGCAATGCCTTGGTTGTTACAAACCACCAAACCTCTCTCAACTCCTCCCGTCTTAAGATGATGGAAGCCATGGTGGTGTAGCAGCTAGAGTATTCACTGTTCCATGAAGCACACTATTTTTTGCAGCCCATATACATCCAATACATTTTGGAAAGGACATGTCAATTATTATTCTTTTTAGATTTTGCTATGCAATATGGATATTTACACACAATTACATAAAATAAAAATATATAACAGATAAGTAATATAATTTACACACTTACTAATTCTAGTAGATCTACAAACATGTAAAGACTACATTTGGTTGCAGTACAAGATGTTACAATTCATGTACAGATAGATATTAAAGTATAAATATGTAAAGTCTTCACTAAATTGAAACAAGGTATTACATCAAGTCTCCTTATATCAGTCTTGTTCTGCATTATAGAAATTTATCTTTATGTAAGTATTCTTCTACGGAATAGAGGGCCTTATTTAAAAAGTATAGATTAACAGTTATTTTTAATTTCTGTAAACTATTAATTGACTTCAAATTACTGGCTAGGTTATTTATTAGTTTTGCCCCAGCATAGTATGGATTTGATTTAAATTTTAAGGTTCTGTAGAATAGGTGAAGATGACTAGCCTGTCTCGTGTAGTAATGGTGTATATCACTATTTTTAACTTTTTAAATGTTTTCCATGTAAAAAAGAATACTACGGTACGTATACATGCTTGGAAGTGTGAGAATTTTGTTGTTTATAAATAGTGACCTACAGTGGCTTCGTTTTCCTTATTACTTATTAATCTCACCATTTTATTCTGTAATCAAAAAATCTTTTTCCATTTTGTCGATTTACCCCAAATTATGATTCCATAATTTATTATGAACTGAATATTTGAGAAATAGTATGCAAGTATTGTATTATTATTATTACAAATCTTTTTTAAGGTATGTACCACAAAAAACATTCAACTTTTTACAGACACTATTAACATGCTCATTCCATGTTAAATTACTGTCTACAATGAGCCCTAGAAATTTAGTACTATTTATTGTCTGTAATCCGTCATCTTCTATTGTTGTGCATCTTTCATCCTGCATTGTATGTTTATTTGTTTGCATGAAATTCATGAGCACATATTTGTTTACATTTAATAGGTATTAACTTATTATACTGGAACCAACTGGACATCTCAGTCACTGTTTGTTTCATATTTTCTTCAAGAACAGCATTATTTGAACTAGTTACTAAAATGTTTGTGTCATCCGCGAACATTATAGCCGAGTCGTCGGTTATTTGTTCTGTAAAATCATTAATAAATATTAAGAATAAAATTGGTCCCAGTGTTGATCCCTGTGGCACTCCTACTCGAGTAGTTCTGGTATTGGACATAACATCTGTAATGTGATTTTTGTCATAATATCTTATGGAGGTGATCTGTTTTCTGTCGTCAAGATATGATTAAACATATTATTTGTTACACTCCATACTGTTCAAGATTTTGCAATAAAATATTGTGGTTGACACAATCAAAAGCTTTCGAAAGATCTGCGAATATACCTGTAGAGAATTGTCTTTTATCAAAGAATTTAATATTTTTTAGTAAAACTGTAAATAGCTTGTTCTGTGGATCTGCCCTCTACAAAACCATACTTATGCAATGAAATAACCTTGTTTTTTTTATTAAGAATTGTGTCAGTTTATTTGCTATCAATTTCTCTAAATTTTTTGAAAAGGACGTAAGAAGAGCAATAGGCCTATAGTTATCCATCAATGCCTTGTCACTTTTTTATGCATTGGTACTACTTTTGCATATTTGAGTCTCAGGGAAAATTCGCTGGGCAAGACATTAATTGAAAATGTATGTCAAAGGCACTTTTATTAAATAAAAACACTTTTTAGCAGAGTCCTAGGTACCTCATCTATTCCACAGGAACTTTTACTTTTGAAATTTTTAATTACATTTATGTCTTCTTCAGAGATAGGTGTGATAAACAGTGTGTTAGCATTCCAAGTGTTAGGTCTTTGGGGTATGTGTGCAGGACTAATATTTGTAGCTCTGTGTTCATTTTGCAATTTTAGTGGGATGTTTGTGAAAGAGTCATTAAAACTATTAGACATTTCCTTGCTATTTTAGATTTTAATACCATGAACTTTCAAGGAAAGGTTAACATGTCTTTGCCTAGGTTTCAATTCATTATTAATAATGTTGCACATTGCTTTTGTTTTATTTGAGGAGAAGGCTAATTTTTCCCCATTGTATTTCTGCTTTGCTACTCCAAGTAAATTGTTACAATTTTTCGTATTGCTTACAGTATAATTTTTGTTTTTCCCCTGGGTTCTTAGCATTTTAATGCATTGTTTTTAACCTCTGGCCTGAGACTGTCATCCATTTTACTTTCGAGCTACTGCTACATTTTACAGATTTGAGTGGAAAGGCATGATTAAAATGACAAAGAAATGTATTAATAATACTGTTCCAGGCAATGTTTGGTTCAGTTAATGTATAAATGATGTTTTGTTTGTGGTTGTTCTGTAAACATTATCCCATTTTTTATTTACAAGTAGGCTTTTAAAAAATTTAACATTTTCATTTTAATATCCATGATTCATCATTAATATTAAAATAAGCTTGTGTCCAATTAGTTGCTCTCAAAATTAGAATTTGAAAAATCATTACGAAAGGTGAAAGATAGTTTGAAGAAAATCACATGTTGTTTTTCTATTTTGTAGATGGTGTAGTTATAGGAAAAGATTGGCTTTATCTAAGTTTTCTTTATTTTGACTACCTTTGGAAAACGACGAAATGTATAAACATGTAATTTACTGTAATGATTACAGCCTACCGTTAAATACATAACCATCTAAACTCACAAGTAAACGTTATTTAACTTTACATCTTATCAACAGCAGGTTCATTAGAGAATGGAAAACCAAGAACAAAATGAAGGGAATACAAGGAAGGAATTGGTCAAATTGTCTTTATTGAGTCACCCCAAAAATTGCATGGAGTGAGTTAGAGAAACCATGGAAATTGGAAATCATGAAGACTACATTCAGTAGCCATTAAAAATATGACTGATTTGGTTGTACTTAGGCCTATATTCTTGTATTGATAAATACTGCAACTCTGCTGACTTGGGGAGAAAAAAATTCTAAGTGGAGTTTTTATAAGGTGTAGCCTTGTATTGGTTTACGAGATGATTTGCCATTATTAACAAAAGAATTCCATAAACTCCTACACTAAAATAGCAAATCGGCATTTAGAAAAATACGTATCTGTAGTTTTATAAAAGTGCCTGTACCTCTAACGAGTCCGCAACTAACTGGTTAGAACTTAAATTTACGGCATGTTAGTAATCGCAACCGCACTTGCAAAAATTAAACACACTGCAATTGTTAATTTACAAACTTACGCAGATTACATATCTCTATACGCACAATAATTGCGCGATATCTTTCACAAATTTTTTATTTCAATGTAAACCTTGTTTACATACATACTCGCAATAGGGCTACCACCCAGTGGCGAGCTCTCTCGTCTCTCCTTCACCCAACCAACTCCTTTTCCACTCCCTTCCTGAACTAATAGGTAAAAGTATTGCATATACATACACTCGCAATTAGGCTACCACCCTGTGGCAAGCTCTCTCAACTCTCCTTCACCCAACCGACTCCTTTTCCACTCCCTTCCTGAATTTACCAACCCCTCTAACAGATACCAATTCCTCCCTCAACACATTCCACTCGTTCACAAACCTCACAAGCATGGACTGCCTACCCTGCTCCGTTCTCCTCCACACCCTCTGAAGCTTTTCACTGTTGTTTCCTCTTCCTCTAAACACCCCCTTACTTAGCTTGCAGTGTAGCCCTCCCCATCCTCCCTCTTCATTCACCACCATGTACATCCTGACTAACCGTTCAACTTTCCTCCTGTCTTTCAATGAGCTCCACCCCATTTCTTTCATCATCACTGATGGCCTATAGTTCCCTTCTTCCTCACCATCTTGCCCCTGCCTTCTCCACCTACTCTTCACCCATCTTCCTGCCCTTCTCTGCACCTTTTCCAGTTCTTGCACCTCCACCTCCACATAAGGGTCGCATACTGCTGCAGTATATTCTAACATTGGCCGTACCATTGTGCCATACGCCTTCTCCTTCACCTCACAGCTGACTCCATTCAGCACCCTCCCAGCATACCCAGAACCCTTCTTCCCTTTGCAACCACCCTCTCTTACCTGTTTTTTCCACCCGAGGTCTCCCTGTAGTACAATCCCTAGATACTTATATTCTGCTGCTTCTTCTATCTCTTGTCCCTCTCATCTCTACATGTCCCTGCTTAGCTTCTTCTTCCTTGTGACCCTCACTACCTTAGTTTTTCTTACATTTATCTTCATTTTATTTTTTCTTGTCCACAACCATATCTTATCAAAGTCCGCCTGCAAATTTCTGCCCCTCTCTCCCACCTCAGCATATACAACACAATCGTCTGCAAACAATCTGATTCTTCCCCTAATCCCCATTCCCATGTAATTTACCATTATGGTAAATAGCAAAGGACCCAGCACTTTTCCTTGTGGTACACCTGATGTAACCTCCTCTCCCTCTGATATTGCCTCCCCCACTTTCACCCTCTGCCTTCGCCCCCTGAGGAAGTCTCCTATCCATTCCACTACCCTCCTGTCTGGTATCAGCGCCTCCACTTTCCTCATCAATGTCCCATGGGGCACCTTATCAAATGCCTTCTCAAAATCTATTAAGCAGGCATGCACCTACTTCCCCTCATCAACTACCTATACCAGATCCTCTAATAACCCAGCGAGCTGAGTCTCACATGAGTAACCCCTCCTGAAACCATGCTGGGACTCCTCCAACCAATTCCTATTGTTCATAACCCTCACCACATACTGCACCACCAGCCTCTCCATTACTTTCCCTGTACTTGATGTGAGACTCACCGGTCTGTAGCTGCCAGGCCTCCGCCTATCCTCTCCCTGCTTGTGTATAGGTACCACCATAGCATCCTTCCAATCTTGTGGTAACTTACCCTCTCCTAAGGACTTTTTAAACAGCACTTCTAAGCACTATCCACGGTATATACGAATGCACTAAACACGAATTGCATGGCCCGGCTCTTATGCATTTTCATACATTAATATTAGCTTTTGTTGGTCGCCGAATAAATAAAAAAAATAGATTATAGTTTTAAGGCGTGTTAACATGCCAAATTTACATTTCACAAACGCAAGAATAACACCAATTTTGGGAAAATTGAGAACAGCTAGTGAGTTCATATAGCACTCGCAAGGCTGTACAATTTCAATGCAAATAAAATTTGTCTCTCCCCTACATGGCTGCTTCACTCGTGAAGCACTCGCAGCCGACTTCAATAGCGTATTATAATCGATTTGAGTACGTTTTATCATAACTTTGAGATGCTACTGGAATATTTTCAAGGCAGATATATAGGGAATGGGAAGCAAATCAACTAAAACACCGTACCGGAGAAACTTATATCTATAGTTAATTCCCGATTTGAAACGACTTATGAAAATCATCCTTTGAAAAACACTCTAGGCATAACATGTCAACTTGTTTTTTCAATAACCTGTATTCCACAAATATATAACACTGTAGTTAACTTTAGTGTACTGTAGTATTGAATAAATGAAACTTTACCTTAATATCTTCTATAACTTGTAATATTTATTTCTTTTTAAATATGAATTAACAACGAGAGCAGCGACGTGTTGGCAACGACTGGTGAGATAGCCTAAGCCAACAAGTTTCTCATCTGCCTCTCTCTTCACTCATTCACTAAATAAATCATTACTCTTAAACTCGGAATCTGTGTCTTATGTTCCAGTCACATAATCACACCCAAGAACACTATTTCCAATTAGGCAGCCCTATTCAATCAAATTAACCTAAAAATACGAAACTCGCTAAACCAAAACAATATGTCTTCCATTAAATACATTATGTCCCAATATGTCTCACTGAGTTGATTCCTGATGGTGTATATTACAACATCTATTTTGAAATAATATTAATGATGCATTCCTCGAATTGAAAATAACTGTAATGTGTGTAAATATTTTTTTTTTTTACTTAGAAGTATTATACCATTAACATATATTCCGAACGCATTTTAAATAGTGTAGCATGCATACACACACAGATTTTGCACTACATACAGAATTTACATAAATTTGAGTGGAAGTTGGTAGTATAAATTCAAACTTCCCGCCTGTGCGCTTGTAGTTCCATAGCGCTTTCGCCTAGCACTATTAGTAACATAGGCGTGTTGAAACTTTGCCTTATAAAGTATATGTGTTCTATGGTTGTATATATTTGCCTAATTTTCAGTGAAATTATAAATATAATTGTTCCTTGGGTTTGTATATTTGATGGAGTGGCATGGTTGGAATCAACATTAAACATCGTTCTTGGCGTTGACAGTTGTAACATTCTTTTTCCGAAAATGAGCAATTCGCGTGTACCGAACATGACATAACTTGAGAAAGAATTGTTAATAGATTTAGTAGAAGAAAGTATGAGCATAAAAGAGAGTAAAAAGACTAATACTGTGTCTTTGAAAGACAAAGAATTTAAGTGGCTAACGATTGCTGCTGATTTTAATTCGCAGAACATCATTCACAGTACCTCAAATCATTTAAGGACATGCAATGATAACGCATGTGTACAGTTGTCCCAATGACACCAGGATAACCTACAAACTCATAAAAGTTTTGCACGACAGTATGCTGTTATCGTCTACTGGCTAGCATTTTAAAAATATCATTAGCCAAAAGTGCAATGTAGTGTGTTACCATGTGTACTATTCTACAGGCTGTGAACTTGTTAATAACCATTATATCGATACAAATAATAATAATAAAAAAAACCCAGTGCATAAAACCTAAGCGTCAAAAATAATTGACTGCGGGGAGAAGCTGGCCTATTCCTGTTGATATCAAAACTTAAATTGTTTTCGATTTTATGTAGCAATTCCAATCAAAGTAGTCTGTTTCAAAAGACGGAACCACATCTTACATGTCTCATTACATAGGTCCTAGAAAGGATGCTGTCTCCTCATATAATGTCTTGGCCTAGGTACTTCGTTGAAAAAATGTTGCTTAAACACATTATCCATTTCATTAAGTTAAGGTTCTCGTTTATTTTCTGAAGAATACATTGTGATATAAATAATTAGCTATAAGTAACTTCAGAAGTAACAAACATGATAAGAGTTAAAACATTTGTATGCTAAACTGAACTCGACAATGCATTTGTTAATTCTGTTGCCTTCGTAATAAAAAGAAAACTAAGCAGAATTAAGTGATTTCTTTACAAAAAAATCTATATTGACAACAATGACGTAAACATAAATATGATCATAACCTCCAATATAAAACAGACCATGGATAAACAACATTTGCTTTGAACCATCGAGTCTAGTGGTTCACGTACACAGAAAGCTACGAACCAGGTTCAAGGTGTGAAATGTGTTGGTGCAACACTTCATATACAATGATCTTATTTCAAACTTACAATGAACCTGGATCATGGTTGTGAACTCGAATGGTGCAACTGGGCATAAGTGATCCACTTTAGATTAACAGTGAGCTATGTGCAACTTCATTTAGTACAACTACAAAGGAAAGTCCCTAACTCTCACTGGCCACATTCCACTTTGCATTGAAAGCACTTACCAGTACTGATGGGCATTTCTTTTGGAACTGATTCTGCTGATCAGTAACATAGGAATGGTGTAGTGGTGTCTGGATTGGAGACTATACTTCCGACTGAAACTACTGATGTGCAATAAGGTATGAGGTCTCAGTTAAAACATGTGATGCAACATGGTGGCAATGTATAATGAGGAGATTACATTGTTGTTATATGCAGAAGGTGCAGATGGAAAGAAATTTTCACATTATTCGATCTCATCATCAATTGATGAGTCTGAGACAAAAAGGAAAATAAATAATATTCAACCCTGATTACAACATCTTTAACCCTATCATTGCTTCATAACGCATAGCAGGTGCCATTATTCCTGCTGAAAACTTTTAGACGAGTGTTCCACCTGGCTCTAGTACTGAGCATTACTGGAGTGCGAATTTTTACTGATGGCATTTCTTTGGCATGCTACTGTTCAGTGCTTTCATTACCAACTGGAACATAGCCCTCGTCACACGGGTACACTACTATTCGAAGTAGGGTAAGCTATTCCCTATCTAAACACAGAGTCATATGGGGTCGCAGCACTTTTATTTGGCCAACAGACCCGTCGATGTGGTACAGAATGGTGGCGAGGAATAACACTGCTGCATGGGCAGCTCACTCATTCCTACCAATGTCTACATCACCTGACTGTCTTGGCTTCCATGGGATGCAATGCCAGAGTGATTGTTAATTTCACCTAAGAGTTACCTCTTGGTGGATATCAACAAAAATGGCCATTATGAGATACAAGATTTGGGTCACCGAGGTAAAGCATAGATATCATCCTTGGTGGCCCATACCAATGTCCTCTGGGCTGTTCTTCTCGTTCTGGCATGCACTAACACGATAGATGACGAGTGGCACAAATGGTCACGGAGACACACGTGGATGCTGCTTTAATGTAAATTTACTCTTCTATGCTAGGGTATTGTGGCTCCCGAGCATGGCTTCCCAGGAACTTACATACACACTTCCAAAATAAATACACATCACACACTTCAACTTATGTGATCATGGAACACATGGTAGGTTAAAGAGGGTTTGTAGGGCTTTCGCCCTTAAACTTCCCATTAAGCGGAAATAACTGTACGCAGATACGTAGTTAGGGAAAAACACAAGTAGTATTGAGAACTCAATATCCAATGTTACGAAACAGTTAAGCGGGCATTTGGTACGAGGATCCAAACTGCACAATGCTACAAGACAAAGGTGTCAGTGTACATGTAAAAATATATTGAAGTATAAATTATGCTGGAGGGGCCATGAGTCTGCTCCGGAGGGAGATGTCCTCAGAGGTGCACAATGAGGTTGATGAAAAAGGTTCCAAAATAATTCATTCTATTGCAGTTACATGATCAGTACAAATAATGCTTTACCTCCGAGTCGCAAGACACGACCTGCCCTGATGCCCGCTTAAATCAGATAATGTTTTACATCCATTAAAGCATATTACAGTATTAAATATCAACCATGTGATGGCGTGTAATAGAGTGAAACCAAAACAATTGTGAAAGAATGGCGGGAAGGATATCGCCAATAAGTTGCCTAAAAATTGACTGCTGGTGGTGGCTTAGTAATAGGTTAAATTGGATTTTGGGGTGGTCTGAGAGGTCTGTGGAATGTTGGAATTACCAGACTGGGCACCAGGCGTCGTAAATGGTGATGCCATGATGATGTATGGTGATGTAGTACGATGAATTTCGGTGATCTTGGGGTGCTGTGGGCCTTACACCCGGACAGAAAATTCTGTTGGATTGTTGGTCTCTGCCTCTCTGCTGCTGTAGCCCAGGTGATGCTACGGTTGGGTGTTTGTAAAGCGGTAACTCATGGGCTGATTACATGCCATAATACTGCAGTGAATTTTGGCAACTGATAATTACTGTTACGTCTTTTGGTGTGGATTATCGTGGCTATCCGCACACCCATATAGAAACAATGCAATTAAAACACTCTACACATGCATACGGTGAGCACTGCTGAAACACTTCCAATGAAGGTGGATATTGTTAGGGCCGATCCCCTGAAATGCATTGTAGCGACTGAAATAACTTACTCGCTGATCAGTTCTCAGGGTATTTATTCGGTTTGAATTAACACTTCTCTCAGGAAGATACTTAACATGCAAGGATGACTTAACTGGTCATTGTGGAGACACAGCTAAAAATGGTTTACACCATACACATGACTTACAGTGGCATAAGCTTTCCCCGGCAATGCAAACAACGGGGAAGTAAGGGTGGTGTTCTGGGCAGTGAAAAACGATATGTTTCTTAAAGAATAAGCTATGGAAATTAAGTGATGAGTACAAAAAATCTGCATGCCACCCGGTGCACCAGAAAACATGGAACTCGTGGACACATGCAACCGCCCTTATTGTTGCCAGATGCTTACTGTCTTCCCACCCCACCATGAGCGCGGGCGAAGGCTGCCTTGCATGTGAATATGGGGAACTACTTCCTGCACTACATGCTAACTCCTGCAGTACCTGCTGAAACTTAAGGCTACATGCTACATTAAATCACACAAGATCCATGGAACAGAAAGGTATGCATAACACTGGGAAAGAGTGCATGAACACAGAATAACAATGATAAATGAAACCAGACAGTTGCAAAAGAACACAACAAAACATTGACAGTACTGAAGGACAACAAAAATTGAGCTATTTATTAATATAATAATTAATACCTGGAACGGTATGAGCCGTAAGCCCTTTGACTTAGCATGGTGTTAGGTTCTCTTTCCTGTATCACTCCACCATGCTTTCGTCTCGCTCATTTAGGCTGGATCATCGAGGAGTAGGGTAATGTGGATAGGATAAAAAATAACTACAATTCTTCTGGTCAGGCACCAGCTCCCTCAGTGGAGAGCACAAAATATAGTTGGGTTGTGTGGCTAACTTTCTTAAGTGGCCCCCTCGATGTCCGACATCCCTGAAGTTACAGTTGTAGAAGTGCATACTCACAATATTCCAATGTGCCTAGGCTAGTGAGGGTTATCTGAGTTGCACCCATGTGCTCATGCTCACTCCCGACTTTACACCTTAAATGGTTTGTAGTGACATTATCTTAATATGGACATCAGGGAATTACGAACCAATTATAATGCATGGCTGTTAAATTCAATATATACCAAGTGAGCACCAGTCCTCCCTCAGTAGAGAACACGTTGGTTATGTGGGGTCATGGTCCATTCTCCCTGAAATGGCCCCCTGATGCCACAACATCACTGTTGCTGTTGTCTGTTATCTTTAAATCCAAGTGCTTAGTCTAGTCGATGATATCAGAGCTCCCTCAATACACTCATCCAACTTACGATGGGAACTTTTGAGGACATTCCCATGCCAAAACTTTACTATGTTAAGTTCTTTACACGTTATGTGGCAGTGAAGCTTCCAGAATAAATAAAATGATGTATATCACACAACAAACATATTTATTTGACAGCAGGCTGGTGAAGCAAAATAGTGCACTTTTAAGGTTGGGAGTTGGGTAGTAAATGTACCGTAGTTTCTCACCAAACCTTCTGCTGACAGATGGTGGGTGCTTTGTATGCAGTGAGTTATCAGGACCACTCACACACCCATATTTATTTTCACGAACATAAAAACACTTTGAATTACATCGGAAACACTTGCATAGTACACTCAATAAAAAGGTGGGAGAGGTGGGGCCCATTGACCTATAGCCCGTAGGCAACCCAAATGAAGACCAAGTCACTTCACATTAATTCATTAGGTTTTATTAAAGCATTCCTCTAGAAATCAGTTTACATGTACACTACTGGGTTTCACCTGCCGGCAAGGTTGCATGGTTACAAATTGCACGTGTCCACAATTAATTAATTTGAAACAAAAAGCCTTCTCCAAAATTATATTCCACAAGAAGGGAGTAGCGGATACGTCTTGAGTGGGTAAACACATAAGGTTCCAGTAATCTAAATGTCTATTGCTGCGAAGTGGTTGGTTACAAAATGTTGATGTGCCGCCCAAGTACACGAAACACAAACCCCGTCAGTCCACACATCCGACTCCTCCAACACCGTGGTATGACTAACTCTCTTTCCATGAGGCGCTGGCCAGTTAGGGCAGGCCAGCGGGCTGTGCGAACTACTTTCCAATACACACAAAACCTGCAGAAACATATACACGTTTCTTAAAATCAAACAGCTCTTACTTAATAAATAACATGAACCCTTTAATAAACATATGGCACGGTGAGATGTGAGATGAGGGTGAAACACGTGAAAAATGGGAATAATGGAAAAACAATAACATGTATGCTTAGGCCTGTAGGGAGCTTAAATTATGTTCGGGCTTAATCTTAACTCATTGTGTGGTCATACATACTTGAGCATTCTGTAATTACCTGCTAATTAAAGACTAACCTGATTTCACAGGTTTTATTTTCAGAACACGTGCATGTGGACGCACATGTCTGCACTGCACTTCCCTACACTTGTCTCCAACCGGGGTTTCCTGCACGAGCTCTCTGTTAACCAACATTCACAGTGCTTATGGAATAGCATTCTTCGGGTAATGAATGCATGGCACTTCTTAACTGGTGCGTGCCAGAGCCCGGTAGAGTGCTGCTCCCTGCAGCAGCCGCCAGCGATGGCGGGAAAATGAGCTTGGGGGAAGCAACTGACGTCAAATGCCCCCCAACACCCCTTCGAGACCTTTTGCAGCCTTCGACTCACTCAGAGCAGGAGAATCTCATTGGCTCCCTGCAGCAAGGATGCAACACATAGGCATCCCTATGTGCTGGCAGTCTGCTGTTCTTCTGCTGCTGCTGGGTCTGCACTCAGTGGCGCGCTGCGGCAACACCTCACATGGTGCAGTCCCCCGGAGGCCATCTTCGCCTCTTAGATCGTCGAAGCAGTAGCGAGCTGGCCACCCTGCTCCTCTCACTGTGTTTCTTACTGCTTGTTTCATCTCCTTCTTGTTCATCCTGTTGAGCTGAGACCGGTTGTGACCCGGTAGAGTTACTCTGGCACACCGGTCGTGATTCCGTGCCTCCAGGTCTTCCTCTTGTGCCGTTCTGATAGTGGGCTTTTCGATGAAAAGGGCCAGCTCCTCCCCTTCTGTGATTCCCTGCAGTTTTGTTAGTGCTGATCCCAGCTCTGTTGCTTGTACAGCTACTCTCGATGGCTTTGTTTTGTCGGACGCTCGGTCACAGGTTTTGACGGACTCACCCTTGTCAACACCTGCATTTCGGCAGTTACCGGACCCCATGTGTCCTCTGCTGGCACACTGGCCTAAAGTGCCGCACCACATTCTCCTTCAGTGATCTCACCAGGGGGCTCGTCAGCGCCTAAGCCGTCGTGGGGCTCCTGGTCGTACATCTCCTCTGCATGCTGAGCCATCGCCTCCTGCTGCGACTTTAAATTAGGAGTACCTTCTCCCTCTTCCCTTGTTCTGTCACTGCCCGTGGCATATATTGTGACCTTGTTACGTGCGCCGTTGGCATGACTGAGACCCATGGTGAACTCTGCTGCATTCGGTATTAAAAACTCCCTGGCATCTGGTGGTCTCGCCTCCTTGAGAGGTCTGGAACCACTTTCCCCTTTCTCACCTACTGCACCAGCTCGTCGCAAGCTTGGCCTTCCTCGTTATTTTCCATCTCCTGTCGTGCTGTCCAGGTACATCTTCGGCGACTGCCCGAATGTCGTCCCGGTGAATCATAATCGATTTCCTCCTTATCCTAATTAGGTAGCTTGTTGGTCCGATTGATTTTACGACGTGGTGTGGCCTTGTTTATCTTGGCATGAATCCCATGAAAAAGTTTTTGAGTGCGGCCAACTGTGGGTGTGCCTTAACATACACGATCTGTCCTGGTATTAAGGCGGTTGGCTGTCTTTTTCTCTGAGGTAGCCACCTGGCTGTGTACCACACCTGTGGTTCTCGTTGTTCCTTGTACCAACAGCGGCACCTCTCCTCTCCTGCACCACTGGATCCGATAGCGCTACTTTCCTTTACACGTGGACAATTTCTTTCACTGGAAAGCATGATATTTTTGCCTAATAGGACTTGGGCAGGGAATTTTCCAGTTGCAGCATTTATGCTGCGACTGAGCGCGGAGAGTACGGCGAGCAGATGTTCAGCCCAGTTTGCATGCTGGTCACCCACACGAAGCAGTAGTTGCCCCTTCAACTCCTGGTTGCGCCTCTCTGCGAGGTCCGTTGGGAAGAGGGGAAGGGGGTGGCAAATCATTGTTTTTAGGTGCCGCACCCCCCAGACCGTGCACAGCTATCGCCATCGCTTCCCAGTAAATTGGGTCCTGTTATCCGTTAGGATTTGCTGGTGGTAACCCCAACACGTAAAGTAATCATCCTGCATACACTTTGTAATCTGTCTCGTTTGTGCTGTGTTTATCAGACACACTTCTATCCAGCGGGAGAAGCTGTCTGTCCTGACTAGAATAAATATTTTCCCATTGACTGACTTAGGGTATGGTCCCATTAAATCTAAACACATAGTTTCGAAGGGCTTACAGGGTTGCCTTGGCTGCTGCTACTGGTTGCCATCTGTGTGACAGGCCTTAAACAATTTGCATTGCATGCAGTGCCTTAACGTCATTTCGCACACAGCGATTAAGGCCAGGCAAAAAAAAATGTTCCAACATGTTTTTGCTTGTTTGTTCTGCCCCTGGGTGTCCTGCGGTTTTATTGGAATGGACGTGCTCGAAAAACTTTCCCTCGACATTCTGCGGCACATAAAGTCGCCATGTTTGTTTGTCTCATGGAGAGCATGTATTCATGCGCCCCTCCATCACAAACCATCGTTCCACATGCTGTTGTTCACAATTCTGTATCATTTCACGTGCAAATTCGCAGTTTTCTACGTGTCTACAATACCTTGATACAAATCTGCTATTAGTGTGTCTTCCTCTACTATGTCTATCTGGTTGACTCAGGTTTCTGTGAGCAGTTCTTGCATAACCGGCAGTAGGACTTTTTCCCATTCTACCTCGTCCATTACCAGTACTGCGGCACTCAGCGTGTGAGACAGAGTGTCTACGAGTTCGTTGGTTTTTGCCTGAAATCGTAAGCCTGCAGTAATAAAGTCCACCAAGTTAAGTTACTCCTTACTTCTCTCATATTACTCAGCCATAGGAGGCAGCGATTGTCCGTTCGTAACGTAAATATCCCGTATTCTAATTACGGCTGTTATTTGTGCACTGCGCATATTGTGGCGAGACATTCCTTTTCGTTTAAGTCACAATGCCTTCTGTACTACCCATTTTCGCATTTGCGAAATCAATTACACACTTCTCCCCTGCACCATTATACTGATATAAGACAGCACCAATCCCCTCCGGGCCAGTGTCTGCTTGCAGAAAAAATTTTCTGCTCAGGGTCATACCTTGCCATGAGGGACACGACTTGAACTTCTCCTTGAGAGAATGGGAAGCCGCTTCCTGCTCACTACCCCACATGTACTGCTTTCGAGGTGACAGCAGGTCTGTGAGTGGCGCGGTGATGATGGCGAAGTTGTCGATGTGCTCTTGCAGCCATTTGATTAGACCAAAGAACTTTCTAAGCTGCTTGTGGGTGTGGCGCTTGTTGACTGTCAATTAGCCCTAGTTGTTAAGGGTTAGACCTGTTTCCGGACTCGTTCACAATGTGACCTAAAAATTCCAAGTCCGTCTTCCCTAAGTGACACTTCTTTACTGCACATGTTAGGCCATTAATTTCTAACCTCTCTAGAACGAGTGAGAGGTGGTGCAGGTGTTCCTCTCACGCCTTGGACCAAATAACTACATCGTCTAGATAGACGAGGATAAATTCACCGACTAGACCATCTAATACTCAGACCATCATGCTCTGGAAAGTCGCTGGAGCTCAAAGGGCATTTGCACAAAATTGATACCTCCTACCATTTGGAGCAGTGAAAGCTATTTTTCCCGGTCTTCCTGGTGTACCAGAATTTGCTAATAGCCCTACACAGGTCCGGTGATGTCATGATTTTCGCCTTTCCTAGTGAACTCAAAGCATCCTTGCCACTGATATAAAGCAGTATAACGATGCATGTGTCCTGGTGTACAAGTTTCCTCTCACTTAATAAGCGCTGAAAAGTGGCTTGATGCTCTACAGGTACGTAATGCTCAAATCAGGTCAGTTTTACTTTTGGTACATTCTCTAATCTACAACTATCAACATTGTTAACAGTTCTCCATTCCTTATCGCCAAAATGGATACATCTCTCTACAGGCTCTCTTATTGTGTTTTGTTCGGTTAACCAAGGTAATTCCAAAATGACATCTTCTGTGATCTCGTCCGTGACTATTGCTGTAGTAATGGATTCAAGGTCCCTAATCTTAATTGTGACTGTTGCTTGTCTTACAGGTGACTTTGTATTCTGACCATTAGCTAACTGAATATACTGTCCCATTAAGGTTATGTCTCTGGTGTTTACAAACTTGCTCTTACACACATCATGCGACACAGCGGTGTTTACAAATGCATGACACAACAAACCATTTACATGAACAAGTACCCTGATAAATTTTGACATTCAACTACTAACCTTGTTGATGAGCTCTCTCTGAGGTGTTATTGTAAGGCTGTCATCCTGGGGATGGGGTAAAGCTCACGAGAGTCAGCCTTACCCCTGCAACCTATTTACCTGCAGTTCTGCATTGCTGGCTGCTCCGGTTGTCCAGGGCGGGATTTCTTGAGCAGACGACATGCCAATGGTAAAGGCCATCCCAGGCAATACGACATGGTCATGGAGGTGGCTGGGACCGATCCCACTGGACAGACCTGTTCGTGCCCCGGCGCACACTGGCGTTCGGCACACTATTACCACCCCATGTGCTGTTCCAGAAACTGTTCAAGTTACACAGTCGTGGTTGTTTACTTCTCCTCAATTGCACATCCTGTCTATTTCCCCAGTACTGTACTTCACGGATTTTCCCATAGTCGTGATACCCTATGTGCTCCTGTGCGCCTCCATCAGATCGCAGTGGACACATGATCTGTTCCATAATCAGGCCAGCTCTCATTACCTCCTCTAGTCCACTATTGAGTATCGGGACTAGGGCTATTCTGTACACTGGCAAGGCAGTCTCTGCGATAACTTCCAGGAATTCTCTCTCTGCTAGTTCCGGTCGAAACATATTTACCAGGTGTATCATGTGATTTGTGAACACTGTTAAGATTTTTCCTTCCTGTTGCTGCTGAAAAGTCACTTTATTCTGAGCTTGTATGGATGTTAACGTGCCTCCACACTTGCAGTGGAATGCTTGAAGAAACTCTGCCCAGGTGAGTTTGTAGTGATTGATCGATTTCCACAACTGCTTCGCTTCCCCTTCCAGCTCTTGCCTACACAGCCTGGCCATTCATCCTGCGACACACTATAGCACTGCAGACGTGTCGTACAGTCACTTACAAAAGCTTAAGGATCTTCCGTCAGTTGGCCAGAAAAGGTTTTTAAAGTCTGGAAGAAAGTAGGTGTTTCTCTAAAATACATATCCTGTCTGCTACACTGACTGGTTATCATCTCTGTGGCATTGTTTACATCTTCTATTGCTGTGTTTACATTTGTTGAAGAGGGCAAAAATTGTGTTACTTTGGGTAGAACTGCCAGAAGATCGTTGCAGTTCGGTGTGTAGAAACCTGCTTGCATCTGTGGTAAAAAGGGTGTATCATCCAATTGTAATCGAGGCGTGAATACAACTGTTGTCATCAGTGTGGGTTGCACTGCTGATGTTGGAGCTCTTGCGAGTACCACATTCGTATTCTGAATTGGTAAGAGTGTGGACATTGCCTCCCTGATGGCCTTGCAATCCCGACATGTAAAATACTCTTCATTTGCCGTTGCATGTTCCTCCTCGGTTTGGCACTTGTGGTATGCCCCGATGTTACATGTTTTGCAGTGCTGTATTCCCATGGCTCTGGTTGTGCACAAACATTCTTCTTAACGACTTGCTGATGTTGCCTTAGGTCAGGATAGCAGGACTGAACATTTATTTGACTTTGAAACTGTGGAAACTTTTGAAAATTTTGGGAAAATAATTCAGTGGGTTTTTGAAACTGTAGTTTTAGTGGAAGGACACCGACCCTAAGTTGGGCAACATTTGATGGTATGCTGGTAGAGCAAAATTGTGTACTTTTAAGGTTGGGAGTTGGGGTAGGAAATGTACCGTAGTTTCTTACCAAAACGTCTGCTAACAGATTGTGGGCGCCAGGTATTGCAGGAACAATACCAATTAGTTGCAGTAGAGCAGACTTGTTTTCTCAGGGCAGTGTGCCGACAGTCAATGGTCGGTGTCCTCCTGGTTCTCCATCCATTGTAATAACAGAAAACATGTACCTGTACTATGCTTTCTATGCAGTGAACTCTCGGGTCGACTCACACACCTATATTTAGTTACACAAAGATAAAAATACTCTGAAATACATTGGAAACACTTGCATAGTACACTCTATAAAAAGGCAGGAAAGGTGGGGCCCGCACCCCTATTGCTCGTATGCAGCCCGAATGAAGATCCAGACACTTCACGTTAATTCACTGTGTTTTATTGAAGCATTCCTCTAGGAAACAATTTACACTTACACTACCGAGCTTCACCTGCCGGTAAGGTTACATGATTACAAATGGCACGTGGCCACAATTAATTAAGTTGAAACGAAAAGCCTTCCCCGGAAATGCTATTCCGTGAGAAAGGAGGAGCGGATGAGTCTTGGCTGGCTAAATACACAAGGTTCCGATAATCTAAATGTCTATTGCTGTGAAGTGGTTGGTTACAAAGTGTTGATGTGCCACCCAAGCGCATGAAACACGATCCTGTCTGTCCGCACATCCGACTCCTCAAGACACAGTGGTATGACTAACTCTCTCGCCTCGGTGTACTGACCAGTTTGGGCAGGCTAGTGGACCATGCGAACTACGTTCATACACACACAAATCCTGCAGAAACATATACACGTTTCTTAAACCGAAGGACTCTTACATAATAAGTTACAGAAATTACAGAAACCCTTTAATAAACATATAGCACTTTGTGATGTGAGATGAGGGTGAAACATGTGAAAAACGGAAATGATGGAAAAACAGTAACATGTTCACTTAGGCCCGTAGTGTGCTTAAATTACATTAAGGCATCGTGCTGACTCATTGCGTGGACGTCTGTCCTTGAGCATTCTGTAACTATCTGCTAATTAAACACTGAACTGATTTCACAGGTTCTATTTTCAGAACACGTGAGCACAACCACAAATGTCTGCACTGTACTTCCCTACACTGCTCTGCACCTGAGCTTTCTTGCACAAGCACTCTGGTGACCAATATTCACTACTTTCGTAGAATAGCATTCTTAAGGTAACCTATGCGGTCACTTCTTATCTGGTGCGCACCAGTGCCCGGTAGAGTGCTGTTACCTGCAGCGGTCGCCAGTGATGGCGGGCAACCGTGCTTAGGGGAAGCAACTGACATCATATTCATTATCATTCTTCGTATGAGGCACAAACATTATGATTCTCCAGTATAGCATGGAGTGCTCTTAAAAACATTAAAAGGGCGCGAACGCTGGTAAAATAATTACATGAACATTACATCTCAGTAGTTTAAATACAAACAGGGTTGTCAAGTGGAACTCTGCCTGGATGAAAACAAAGCATAAACATTCCTGAACTACATATTTACCTTTGACACTCTACATGGTTAGTTCTGAATGCGAAGGTCCGGGGAGAATACGAACTGCACGTCTAGTCGATGCTGAGGAGTGATGCTACTGAGTGGCTATGGTGCGCTGCCCGCACAGTGGCTGGGCATTCCCACCTGTGTATCAAAATACCTTTAATTACTCTCTCTCTCTCCCTTAATTTGATAAAAGGGTTGATGGCAGATAAATGATTACGACGTGGAACATTGTATATGCTCTTACATAACACTCTGAAAATAATTAAAGACAATATAAAATATCAAAACTTATGGGCCATTCCATGGAAAATCACCCAAGGGTCGTTGCTGACCCATTTTGAAAAAATCTGAATTCTTGTCACAAGAAAAGTATATTTTCCAACAGTATAAACCCGAAGTAATAAATTTTATCTGCCACAATATCTTTTACAGACCAATATGGCCGCTACCACGTAGCAAAATAGACATTTTGGAGACTTTTCTTTTTAAAAATATCTAAATAACTATTAAAGCTACACACTCATGTGAGATCTCATTGCAACGAGGATAAGTAAGGCTATTAATAATGTCACTAAAAATGAACAGAATATTATTTAATATGTCTTCTACATCGACATGAAAGTTGACCTTGAAACTGATTTTTTTTTTTCAATTTTCAAGTCCTACTTTCTTCCCAAATTAAAAAAAAACACAATGAAACATTGAGTACTTTGCAATGATATATTGTAAAAAGATTTTACTTCTAGGTGAAAAAATTACTTAAAGTTGATGTTTTTGGAAAAAAAATTCCATTTTTGAGAAGCTATAAAGAATGGGCAAGTGCAAAAATTCTGAAGATTTGGCAAAAAATTTCCATTATGATCTTGATTACACCACTAAAATCCCAGTAGCTGACCAAAGATGAAAAAGAAATTCAATTTTAGTAATGAAGTAGAATTCATTGTTGATTATTATTACACTCCCTAGTAATTTATTTGTTACATATTTGGTATAAATGTGCCTCTAGTTGCTTACATGTTGCTATATAATTTAAAGAAGTTCCTAGTTAACTTAGCATACTCACATTATAAGCATTCCTGTATGCTTACCAGACAGGTTAGGGTAGGAACTTCTACTAGTAATCCAGCGTCAGTCTTGAAGTAGACCATTGTGGATGTAGGCCTAGGCACTCTGTGCTCAGTGCTTGTTGTTTTAAGGTGGTATGTAGTCAGTAATTGATTTTCTTCACTCCATGACTTATGTAAATTAGGTATGTCATAAAATTTCACTTAATTTTATGGACATTGTTTAAAATGGAGTGCTCTGTAGGAATCTTCTTGAATGTACCTTGTCATAAGACTGCTTATGATGTGTCTAAACGAATCAAGCAGATAAATGAATTTGAAGAGGATAACAAGTAATTTATTCAACTAAGACTTAATACTACAAACATTGAATGTGTTTGTGATTATCATAGTACAAAAATGCTGCTAAAGTATAATCGTTTATTTGGAAACTGTTGCTCAAATCCATTGCTAATACATAAAAAAGTATTAGAAAATCTCTTAGAAAAATAACTAATGAAAAATATAATGAAGCTGAAGTGAAAAACATTAAAGTTATTCTAGGAAAGTCTCTATGTACAAACTGTTAGACAAGAATACATGATCTTAGCTGAGCAACTGACAGTAATGATTTAGCTTATGAGCCCTCATCACGAACCATTGAATATGTAAACGCAGCTTGTCAGTTGTTAGGTGAGTCTCCATTAAAAGTAGACCAGTTGAGTTCAGATAGAAGAATGTCTGCCATTTCAAGAAAAGTAGAAAAAGTATCAAACAGCCTAGGAAAAAAATTGTCAACATCTTTTGATGTGCCATATGTTGAAGAAGGGTTATTCGTCGATCTTGATAATGCTGACGAGTACAGTATTATTAATGAACAAGCTTAAGGGGAAAAATTTAATCAGCTTCATAAATAAAGGACAAAATCAAAATATTAAGTTTATTACCATCAAGCTGGAGTCAAAAAACAATATTAACTGAGTTTGGTGTTAGTGAATACTTGGTCAAGACTACAAGGAAATTAGTAAAGAATTATGGAATTTTACCTGAAACAATTAATCAAAAACAAAAACCTTTTTCTCAAACTATCTCACTAAAAGTCATTGAATTCTATGAGAATGATGAGAACAGCCAGATATGTCCAGGTAAGAAAGATTTTGTAAGTGTTAGGGCAGAAGATGGCACCAAGATCCACAAGCAAAAGCGACTGATTTTGTGGAGCTTGAAAGAACTGTAGAGTAAATTCAAATTAGCGCACCCTTCTTTATGTGTAGGATTTTCGAAATTTGCACAACTTTGACCAAAATGGTGTATCTTAGCAGTACCTAAAGGAACTCACAATGTGTGTGTGTGTGTGCATGAGCCAACAAAATCTCAAACTAATGGTCAGCACTCTAAGAAGTGGGTCTTTAAATTACAAAGGACTCCTACAATTACTTACATGTTATCTTAACAATGAAAAATGTATGTTCAATATGTGTGATTTCTGCCTGGCTGGAAAAGAAGTCAAACAAGTTTAGTGTGTAAATGGAGAGAAGGTAGAAGAAGGACAAGATGATGATATTGCTGATGACTTCAAATCTGAAATCAAATAACATCAGTGGTTAACAGTTGACAGGTGTGAACTCATAACTGTGCAAACCATACAATTAATTTATAAATAATTTAATTGATAATCTGAGAACTTTGATAAACATCATTTCATTGCTAAAAAAACAGGCTGAATATCTTAAGTATAGGAAAGAGAATTAAAAATTAAATACATTTTTAGTGTTAGGGGATTTTTCTGAAAATTTTAAATTTCTGATCCAAGATGAAGTCCAGGGGTATCATTATATAAATAGCCAAGGTACCATACATCTCTTGGTGGCATATTTCAAGTCTGACATGGAGAATGAACTTTCAATGAAATCTAAAAGCTTTTGTGTAATTAAGCAATTACGAAAGTGGCTTTGTTTATTGTGAGGTAGAACAACTTTTCTCAAAGACTTTTTCCATTGACGAATGTGACTGATTATGACAAACTATTTCAACCTCAGAAGAAAACATCATGTAAGTTTAATTTTCATTTGTGTAAAATTCTGGGATTCTTGTAAATTGATTTCATAAGACACTTGTAAATACATAATTTACTGCAGATTTAACTCCAAATGCTAAATATATGACAAATAAATTACTAGATAGTGTAATAATGATCAACAATTAATTTAACTTAATTACTAAAATGGAATTTTTTTGCATCTTTGGTTAGCTACAGAAAATAAATCGATTTAAAAAACACACAGGAATTGAATTTTAGTGGTGTGTTAAGGGTCACAATGACAATGTTTTGCCAAATCTTCAGAACTTATAGATTTGCCTTTTTTTTATAGCATCTCAAAATATGGATTCTTTCTAAAAACACCAATTTTAAGAAATTTTTTCACCCACAAGGAATTGAGTAAAATCTTTTCACGCTATATGATTGAAAAGTACTCTATGTAGACTTACTTGCCTCGAGGTTTCATTGTGATTTCTTTTTTTAATTTGGGAAGAAATTAGGAGGACTTAAAAATTGAAAAAAAGTCTGTTTCAAGGTCAACTTTCATGTCGATGTAGAAGACAATTAAAATAACATTCTGTTCATTTTTAGCAGCATTCTTAATAGCCCTATGACTCCTCTTTGCAATTACAATTCACATGAGTGTGTAGATTTTATAGTTATTAAGATATTAAACAAAAAGGAAAGGCTCCAAAATGTCTATTTTGCTACGTGGCGACGGCCATGTTAGTCTGTAAAAGCAATAGTGTGGCAGATAAAAATCTATAACTTCGGGTTTACACTGTTGGAATATGTACTTTTCACATGACAAAATTTCAATTTTTTTCAAAATGGGTTGGCAACAAAAAAAATCATATTGGGTGATTTTCCATGGAATGACCCTTATGAAACTTAAGACAGTTGACTTACCATGTACTTAAACTTAATAGTATATTAGTTGCCTGGCTTATCTCATGTTCTGTGTGTTTGTTTATGATTGCTTTTCTTAACCTGTTATGTCAATCCACAAATATGATGACGTGGATTATGTTGCTACCACTAAAAACCTGTGAAACATTTCTTATATACAAGTTATAAAAAAGTGTGGTTAACTTGTCATGTGTTCACAGCTTATGGCGGCGAACTTAAAGGCATGAGCGACCTAACATCAATATTCTGCTTGGTGCTGCTCTGAGTACTGACTGCTACTGACCACTACTGGCTTAATATTATTTTTGTTTACAGAACTGACAAATGGATGGTTTGCACAGAGATTGCATATTGATAAAAATTACCTATAATTAATTAAAGCTTGCATCATAACAAAGTGTTGTGCGTGGATTCAACCAGACATGATGTGTCTCCTGTGTGCAATACATGCATAGTATTTAATTCTGTTTATTACAAAAGCCCTCCTAAGAATTAACAACAATTACACTGGACGCTGAGTATAAATTTGTATGCGGTATTTCCACTCACTTACCATGTTTACATATGTCACATGACATTTTGGGCATGGACCCTTTGAAAAATATAACAACACTCGTAGTGTTACTCTTATTATGAGTAGAATATTACACGCCAGTATGTCAACATACTCATAACCTACTTTGACAGGTTAGTAGCACATGGTGTTTACATTTTGATGTAAACAAAGATACATTTAAATGGAAAAAACAATACACTCACTGATTCTACTTTAACACATTGCAAGAAAATAAAAATTATTTTCAACAAAATATTACACTATATTTTACATAATGCATCTATGCACACCACTGATGCGGTCGAAGCATTAAAAGAACATACACTTGATGTATTTGTTGCACTGTAGTTGCACTTCAGCACACGTGGATCTTGAATGCTGTGGACGAGGTGAACAGGCTAGGTTAGGGAAGCTTGGAACACATCAAATGCCCCTTCCATTTTGAGGCAGTTAATCTATTGTAGCTCCCTCCTTATGCTGTACATCACTGTGCTGGCGGGCGAAGTTGATTGTGTGGGCACAGGTCGTACTACCTCGTTGGCTGCTGTTGATGTGAAGTTTTAGGTTAGCTTCATGTTGTTGTCGTAAACATAGTGGTGCCTGCACTGTGATTTGTAGAATGCCTACATGAGATGCAAATTGCATTCCGAACAGGACAAGTTCGCTTGGAGCAACGGGGTGGGAAGAATGATCCTCTGGCCTCGATTCGTCACTGCTACTGCTGCTTATGATGCGATGCGAGCAGCATCGGCTCGGTATGGAGGCGTCTCTTATATGTCCCATTGGAATGCCTCCTTGCTGGTCCATCGATGATCCAATGATGATCATGATGATATTGCTGCTGTAGTTGGCACTGAAGTAGCTTTAGGTCTTATGGCACCTGGTGATCCTGGCCATCCTCAGGTGACCCCCCTGGTTCACCACTTCTGATGTCATAAGTCAATGATGGCTGAAATTTGTGTAGTGATACAATACCATCAGGCATGCTGTCACAAGTCGGTGCCCCTGTAAACGTGGCTGTGTTGGGTGTCCCGGTACTGGGTGTGGCTGGTGTGGCAATGTGTTTAGGATGGGGAAACCACAATGTTATTGTTTACATTATTCGGTGGTCCTGCCTCCTCAATGTTGAAATCGGGTGCAGGCTCGGCGCACGTGTCTGTTTGAGCAGAGTGCGTCTCGATGGAAAATGGCTGTTCGTTGTGGACTCATGCATACTTTATAAAATGTACCTCAAGTTACTTGCTTGGTGGGGTCTAGCTTGCTACATTTGTAAGCAGATTCAGCACAGAATCCCTTTTGTCCGGTGGATTGCGGACGTGAATGTACATTACATGCTGGACCACATAAAGTGGAGGTGGGGGTCGTGATGTGCTCGGTAACCAGCAAGCTGTGTAGCAATGTTGGTGTTCCCGCACTTCTTGTATTTTATGCTCCCTCCTTTCTTCCCAGATTAACCCTTCTTCCTTTTCTTCCTTTCCTATTCTATTCTCTTACCCCACACAGGAATTCTCCCAGCAGGGGTAGGTCGTGGCCTTGGAGTAGTTGTGCTGGGGTTTTCCCTGTCACTTTGTTGGTCCTCGTATTCAAAGTAAACAACATGGTTGGCAGCTGTTTAGCGCAGGAACTATGTTGTTCACCCACATGTAAGCATAGAAAAGTTTTTAGCTCTTGTTTGCGGTGCTCAATGGGGTTGGCTCGTGGATGATAATTTGCAATGGTGTGATGACGAACTACCCATTTGGTACAAATTTCCCTCCAGACTCTGCTGGTAAATTGAGTCCTCGTATCAGTTAGTAGTGTCCTGGGGTACCTGCAGAGGAAGAGGAACTCGTTCTGTATGGCTTTCCCCACTGTTCTGGCTCTTGCACTCGATACTGGGTAGGCTTCAGTCTAGTGAGTAAAAAGATTGTTTATGACCACAATGTATCTTTTCCCCATCTTGTTGCGTGAGTATGGACCAATCAGGTATATAGCTACTGTCTCGGGCGGTTCTGTTAATTTAAAGTGTTGTTGTTACTGGTTTCCTTCGTAGAGCCTGCTCTTATACTAGTTGAACGTGGCACATTCATGTACGAATTTTCGGACATGTGCTGACATATCTGGCCAATAAAGATAGCGGAAGATTTTGAATTTTGTCTATGCAGTTTCCAGATGTCCTGTGAGGTTATTGGAATGCACGTAACTTAGGATGTTATTTCTGGCTGTGGTTGGTACAAATACATGCCACATGTCACTGTTTACATCTGCGTGGGATTCTACTCGTCTGTCAACAACATGCCATATGTATACTGTTTGTTGTTCACATAACTGTTTCCACTTTGATACAATGGGACACTCTGTTTATTATTCAACTACAAATGTGTAGTGAGCCGAGCTCCTAGTCCTTAGACTCTTTGCCCGCAATCCATTGCATCTGCAGCAGAGAGTCGCACTCTACCACACGCCATAGCATGTCGATGACCAGTGGAGGTGCAAGTGCAGTGCAGTATGTGTGTGTTCCAGGTGCAACACAACACAGTGTAGGACAGTGACCATGCGGCCACGTGCACAGCCATGCAAGGATACATGCAAGAGTACCATGTACTTTCATTTTTTCTAAATATTACATTAAAATGACTAAAGTGATTATATACAGTCACATGCAAGTGAAAGGATATCTGTAAGAGCATTTTCAAATCCCCAAAATTATTATTAACGTGTTATTGCAATGTTCTGGTAGTGTATTTCATTCACATATCATCCACACATCATCCCACTTGTTAGTGTATTATGTTTTGTTGTCATGATAGAGAATATTTAAGAGTGTTATTGCACATGTTGCAGTGTTAAGCATAGTTGCGCGCGTGTAGGGTAACAGAAAGTAGTTCCATGTGACGCGCTGTGGCGCCGAACCCGGCGAGAGCGCCTTGATGGAAAGACAGTAGACATTGAGAACTTAGAGAGGCAGGTCGCATATAGTTCGGTTCTGCGCCCCGGTGACATTCATAACTTGTACCAATCATTTTCACCACAATAGTCTCGTAGTTTAACAGGAACCTTTTTTGCAAGCAGCCCACGACACCACCTTTCACCTTCACCAGATTTGCATCGGCTGGAGGAGCTTAACCTGCACTAAAATCATGCACGGACCTTCGTGCCATATTTCAACCGCATAATTGCTACCGACCGGTAACTGTTCGGTATATATTCATGTAAAGTGTTGCCCTAGAGGCATGGAAGCAATCGCCTAATTAAACTGCAATACATTAACCAAGTGCTTTTATTTAAGGTAAGCTGCAAGGCATTTCAGCGATGGCCCCTTCTAATTTTCCTTCAACCCGCATGTGAATAGCTTAGATAATTCACCCCATAGCATGCGATACAGTTACTCAATCTACAGCCCGAGAAGTGATACAGCACAACTTGAGGATAGCTGCCTTTGGCCATCGGCCACATGACCCAGAGGGCAGAAGAGTCTGGTATACCATTTCAATGGCACTAGGTCTGAATAATGCCTGGTGCCCAGGTAATATACCTCATTCCAACCACCTCAAACCTCAGATTTCCGAATTTTATAATTTTCACTCTGACCACTGGACCACTGTCCGCTGGTCTAAGTTCACTCCTTTCTGAACACTTGAACGCCATTAAATGGCTTACCAAAATGTGTGGCCAAATCTCACATCTTCCTAATCATTTGACTACCATCAAATGTCTCCCAACTTTCTTGTCTATCCTTCATCATTAATCTCCTAAATATTAAAATCTCACGAAATTGTTTCACAAAATTTTACCGTTATTTTTAGAATTTCTCAAAATTTCCCACTGAACATTTTCCCACTGATTTCCTGCTATCCGCAATGAGGAAGACAACAAGGACAACAACTGCACGACTACAGCATCGGGATGCCTTCCAGATGCCTGCAAGATGTCGGAAAGGCGAGCATGTAGCCAGAGGAAAAGTGTAGGCAACAGCTCTGAGTGCCCGCCAATGCGCAGGAAGAGTGAGCATGTGGTGAACAGAGTGGCCATTTTGGAAAACCATGACATCAGCCACAGTGTTACCACTAATGTCTCAAAGAAAGAGATACTCAAACTGCAACTGTAAAGAAATAAATTTTTAAAAACTATAACAAAAACTTGCAACCAAAAGAAATAGTACCAATCAACTGGGAAACATTTTTCACTGAGTTCAGCAGGTATGTCACGGTGTGTTCCCGGACCACATGCATGGGAGAAGAAAGGAGAGATAGCTACAAATGCAGCAGTTGGCAAGCACCAGTGCACAAGAAGTGTCAGATCGCATGAGAGAGAGAGAGAGAGAGAGAGAGAGAGAGAGAGAGAGAGAGAGAGAGCAATGGTTAAGGGAACAGGATTTTTGTGTGAGGACTGTGAAGCACAGGAGGGCACAGAGCAACAAGCACATGCACCCAAAATGCACGTGGCAGTTGACAGTGCGAGCAATGAGGAGGTACAGTCTGTTCTACAACAACCTACCCTAACCTCAGCACCTCAACCACTGATACCAATCATACCTTATCCACAGTTGTTACCGGGATTCTACCCCAACGCAATATTTCCACAGCATATCCTAGATTTGTTTACTCCCTATTCAACCGAAATTCCTGTGACAAGCAGTGATGCCAACCTACTGGGGTCAACAACAGCAGGAACCAGACTGGAAAAAGATGCCAAAACGATTTAAAATGTTGCCTACTTTTGCAAGAGCATTAACAAAAGACTCACAGGCATTTCTTTGGGACTGTATTGCATGTCTAAAGAGATATGGCATATGGGAAGAGGAATGGGTAGTATGTGTGGGAGCCCAATTGCAAAATGAAGCAAAATTCTGGTGGAATTCACACAATCATTACAGACTATCATGGAAGTAGTTCATACACTACTTTCAGTGCCGATTCGGAGGTGCATTTTCATCGCTGCAAGCACAAAGCAAGCTAACACTACAAGCCCAACAACCTGGCGAGTCTCTCACAACATTTATCACATGCAAAGTGCACTTGGTACCGCATTTTCACCCGCATCTGCCTGAGCAGGAAGTGATGGAGGTAGTAGCAGAAAATGTCCTACTAGAATACCACGCCGCAGTAGTCCCGCTGCTAAACAGCACCATAGCGGAGATGATGAGAGCTGCCATAATACTGGAATGAAATCCATGCCAACCAAGCTGCAAGAACGATGCCGCATGATAGCGGCATGGACCGCAAGAAGACAACAGTGCAAAAGACAATGTGCCACCAATAACTCACAACAAACACCGATTCGGACAGTTAACCTCAAAATCTTCAAATATAAACAATCACGTCAATAGTGCACGGAGTGTCAGGTACAATAAACAAAGCATTGTCATACGTGTTCCCGTGCATCAAGATGCCAGATTTGAGAGGGCAGGGAAGCTGCAGCATCCTTGTCGCTAATGCAGGCCAGTAGAGGCCTATCATTGGCACAGCCAGTGCGCCAACAATCCACACCTTGACGGCTATCAAGGCACCACAGGCAACCAACAGGGAAACTGAAAGCAGGTGTAAGTAGGCCCGACATTTCTGATGCCTTGGTCCCGTCAAAACAACAACAACCCGATTTGACACCCCAGCAGGCATTGGTAAATCAGGTGAGTGAAGCAATGGCAGAATTTATCCACATACTTGTGTTTGTCAACAATAAGCCATGTCACACGTTGTTAGACATAGCATCTTCACACAATTTCTTGCAACCACAATTTGTCAACAGATCCGATGTAACCCCTACAAAACATGTAAATAGATTGGCCATAGGGCAAGAAAGTAATAGCGGACAAGGGCAAGCAACAATAACTGTCAGAATATGCAGTTTAGAAACTATCACGATGGCAAGAATTACAGCAGATATTATGGAGGTAGCAGTATTAGGCGTGCTCTGTCTAAGTGAACAAAACACTATTGTCGAGCCTGCTATGAGGCGAATTCACTTCGGCACAAATGAAAGGTGCACTGTGTACAATATTGACCGACGTGTCACAGATAACAACCTAGGGGTGCAGCTAGCTAAATTTGATCATCAGATACCACCACAACACCAGACCGTGTTTCAGAGAGTACTGAACGAATGTAAGGAAATTTTTGCACAGCACGATGCACTCAGGTGTACCACCATAGCAGAACACACAATACAATTACCACGAGAAGATCTCATCTACACCGCACTGCACAACTACATGCTGCATCAACTAAAATGATTAAGGAACAGATAAAGGAAATGCTCGCAAACGGTGTAATTGAGCCGACATGTCAATTTAATTCTGCAATCACTCTTACACCCAAAAAAGATGGAGAATGGCTCTTCTGCATCGATTTTAGGCCAATTAATGAAGTAGCGAACAGTGTATTGCCGCCATACATAAGTGTTAAGGATGCACTGCAATCGCAAGGGAGGAAAACAATACTGACACCATTGAACCTAAAAAGCGGCTAGTGGCAGATCCCCATAAAATTCCAGGATAGGGAGAAAATAGCTTTTACTGCACCTAACAGGATACAATACCAATTTTGCACTATGCCATTCGGTTTGAAGTGTGCTTCAACAACTTTCCAAGCGATGACGTGTACAGTAAAAAAATGTCATCTTGGCAAGACGGAACTAGAATTCCTAGGTCACATAGTGAGCAAAAAAGGGAAAACTTAAAATCCGGAACAGTTACAGTTAATTGACCAGCAACATCCACCATGTAAGCGAAAGCAGTTACGAAAATATTTCGCCTCATTAACTGGACCTGTGAGTATTTAAAGGAGTTCGCAATGATAACATCACCATTACCACACTACTGCCACTGTAGAAACGGTTTATATGGACATACGAAGCAGAACAGGCGTTTGAAGCGATAAAGAAACAGTTCGAAACATGCACAACGGTATCATGATATGGTCACAAGCAACCACTGTTTCTACAGACTGTTGTAATTTGCCTGATTGGCTATCACACAAGCTGTTTGGGAGGTCGTAGACTCAAGGTAAAACACACATTTAAGTCATTCTGTCATTTATATTTAAACACAAATATGTTTTACAATAAGATTTGTACAACACATTAAAACAACTAATATTCATTGTGCCGGGGGAGCGTGTAAGTTAGCTGACTCTGCAGGCTTCTACATTATTTACCAATGATACCAATAGCCGCGGAATCTAGCTAAGAGTCCTTATGTCGTATCCTACCGGAACGACTTTACTTGCAGTGATGCCGTAGGCTGAAGTCTCTGCATTTACAGCGGTTCGAACCCCTGAAGCTGTTTCATCTTCCTCGTCGGCAGCGTGGTGACGTAAGACCTCGAGCCCATCACTGTGCACTCCTTAAATATGGAGGCTGAATCCTTGTTGTCGGCTCTGTTTTCATAACTAGCTCGGCGACGCCTTGCCTTCACGACCTCGCCCTCTTTACGATGGTGGTGGTTTCATGTTATCGCCAAAGCCAAAGGCTTGGCCGCACCGCAACAAGACCGATGCTAGTCAGGAGGGTCTGGGTGCAGTCTTGTATCAATGTAAAGAGGATGGAGAGAAGCATGTAATTGATTTCGCGAGTACGAAATTGAGTCCCACAGAGCGCAGGTACGATGTGAATGAGAGGGAATGTTTGGCAGTAGTGTGGGTCATTAAATTGTACCATTCCTATGTAGAGCATAGAAAGTTCACATTACATACAGATAATCAATGCTTGGTCTGGCTAAGTAGCATTAAAGAAGCACATAGCAAGCTGACCCAGTGGGTGTTGCTTCTACATTGTTGTGAGCACCGATCCCGGATATTGTCGTATATGATGAAGCAGAATGGGACACGATCCTTCTGCCAAATTTATGCAGGATGAGCGGAGATTGTAGTAAGTGAACTTTGCAAGGAAGTCGAGGCAGCACAGAAAAATTGCAGGTTTACATGAGAACAGGTAGAGAAGTGTGCAGGCAGACATGTGGAGCAATGGTGTGTGATGAACGACAGATTAGAGACATGCACACCACAGACAACAGGAAATGGCAGCTATTTCTGCCTGTAGAAATAAGAGCAAAAATTTTGCACACACATATGCTACCAACATGGCAGGTCACCCAGGTATGGACCAAACCATTCACAATGCGAGAGAAAAGTTTTTCTAGCCTGGCCTGTCACATGACATGCTGCAGTAAGTGAGAGAGTGTGTGAAATGTCAACAGTTCAAGTCGCAGCACACAGATGGCGTGCAACAGCAGGCAAGGATGCCGAAAAGGCCATTCGAAACAGTTAGCTTGGAGCTCAGCCCTTACCCCAGGTCTGCAGGGAGTAAGAAGTTAATTCTCGTGGTGAAAGATAATTTTTCGAGATGGATCGAATCGTATGCAATCAGTAGCGCTCAAGTGACAAATATAGTCAGGCCAGTGCAAAATGAGTTTTTTGTGCACTGGGGGTACCCAAGGCAAATTTCGACCGATAACAGTACACCATTTTCAGGGAGAAAATGGCAAGAGTTGTGCAACGAGTTGGGGGTTCACCATCTAAAAGCATCTGTTTAACATGTATTGTCCAATCCAAGACCTCAAGATGCAGTTGCGACTCCACATGTAGGCAAGAAACACAACTGGGCTGAACATCTGCCTGCTACCCTGTTTATTCTACGCCAGCGAGTGAATGCTGCCACGGGAAGGACACCTGCAGACGTGCTATTGAGGAGAAACCTGAAGCTACCAGGCGAGCTGTAATGGCAACCAAGGTTCTGAACACGTTGAACAGATGATTGATTATGAGCGAGTAAACTGTTTTGAAAACATCCTCCACATTGCCAGTGAGATGCAGAGTATTTAAGTGCCACTCACAGTGCCACCCATCCCCTCCCAACCCAAACGAGTCTCCCTCGGAAGATCACCGCTATGTCAAGAAGTCAGTCAGTTTAGTCGGAGTCGACTACGAAGCAGAAGGCAACACCATATTCCAGATCTAGAAGATCTCTAGACCATTCTGCAGTCAGATATAAATGGTGAGCATAACCTGCATAGCAGTAAGGAGCAATGCTATACTTCGAGTACCCAGCACCATATTAACATGAGCATAATAATCTGGCAAGGTTAGGCATTCACTTAGAAGTCTGGCATATTGAATAGGTTGTACTATTGTACTAGTTGAGAATGTGTAAGAATTGTTATAATAAAGGCTGTGTGTTAATGTATTCCAGACAACCATCAACCCTATAGTTACGAACCCCCCTGAACAGTCTCCTCCTAGTATATAGGTTAAGTATAATATAATTGAATTGAGTTGATCGTAGAGCAGTGAGTAGACCATCAACTAGGGAAGTAAGGGGGAAGACTGTTACACTGGTGGAGCTGCCTTTTGATTCCACCTCGCGCTTAGGCGAGCAGACTTTTGCACACAGATATTTCTTATTATGTGTTGTACTACGCAAGTGTACGCAGCGAACATAGATGTGGCTGCGCTTCACACTACCCATGCCGTGTGAATGAATATTTACTTGCTTTTCCTTAATGTGTACTTAAATCACTTTAGTATTCTGCATTATTCATGTAAAACTGGACTTTGTTCACGATATGCTACAATATTTACTTTATTATAGAAATTACTCATTACCTATTTTGTATCAGCACCAGTAAGCGGAACAGCTGTCAATCCCTGCGAGCCCTAGGCATGCACTGTAAGCGATACTGTGTCAAGTCAGTAGGCCATGTGCACATCAGTAATTTGTGTAGGAGACCTGGCCAGACCAGCAGTTGATGTCACATCGTGCTCCCTGCTCCCATTAAGTATTGCTTGTATTTTAAGTATCATAGTATAATGCATGTAATTTGCTTTTAATGCATGTAGAACACCCTGTTCTCTTATTTGCGAGAAAATCTCCACTTGTGTTGTATGTATGTTTCGGAGATATTTCAGTTAAGTTACACTAAGTGCGCGGCACCAATTACACTACATAATTTACTCTAACATTTCGCCATGACTACAGGACACACATCTGCCACACACAACATAAGAAAACTAGTTAAACTTTGTTAGGTGATTTAGGTGATGCTAAACGTGCAGTTGAATTACTCGAGCAATTGAGATCCCAGTTAACCAGTGACAACACAGAACACATTACACCTCTTGAACAAACTTCTCAACACCAACACCTATCAACAGTTAATGAACCTTGTATAAGTGGTTATCTCAGACCCCGCCCACTCCACACACTACAGGCAACAAATCCACTTGTAATTTCAATTTCCAGCATGAATACTGACATTCCACAACATGAGTACACAACTATAAATTACACAACAGAACACCAGTCTGTAAACAACAAGACAACAACGATGCCGCCTAAAGTTCTATTTGAAAGGTACTGCTAAGAGGACTTACGAAAATCTCTATTATGCCAGTGCGGCAGAAATAACTTGGACAGATATTCAGGAAAAATTATTGCAAACATTCACACCTATCGTTGGAACAGACAAGTACAGACAACTTTTACACAATGCAAAACAACAGCCCTGTGAGAGTGCTCAGGCTCACATTGAGAATTTGACTTTGTATAAAATCAAGTGTACGATATATCTGCCTGAGCCAGAATTTGTCATCATAATTCGAGACGCTCTATTACCATCCCTTGCTGAAAAACTTGTGCCATTCCAAAACACAACACTAAACTAGCTGCTATACAACATAAAAAACATTGAACTTGGTATGTACAGATAACTCAAAACATTGAATAGCCCACACAAAACCTGAAACACATTAAACTTAACAAGGAAATTGCTACCTTGAAGCAACAGTTGAACATGCTCAAGAATAATTACAAACACCCAGTGCAACACGTTCAAACACATACATAAGTACCCCCACCTACCACCTATTACCCACATAAGCCTGTATGTTAAGTCCAGGTACAACCGCCCCATGGTCATTGAATGGACACGGAATAGGAAAACATACAGACATTCAGAACCCTATAAACACCACACACACACCACCAGGCAGGCCCCTTCAGGGCACACTCGAGAGATTATGACCATGTACAAGGGAAAGTTTGCAGAGAAAATTGCAGGGAAAATCATTTCTTTGCCGCTCAGGAACAGCAGGTCCGAGTACATGACACCTGTAGGGCTATTTTCACTAAGTTGTGTCGTAGCTTTCATATGCAGACATTGCTAGATTTAATTCCCATAGTAACCTGCCTCATACACAGAATCAACACCCAGTTCACAGAAATGTCTATGCGCCTATAGCAAATAGAATTCAACATACCATTTCGAGAATCGAGTTTATGCCACTGGCAAAACAGACTAAATTAGCGAGGACAGGTAAAGTTCCGCCTCAGCAGATTGTAAGCAAATCACAGGTGAGGGCAGCTATCACAGTTCGATCAGGTGAAGTTTCGTCAAGTCAAGCAGCGCATGCGCAGCCGACGCCAGGTGAAATTTGCAAGCGCATCGGTTCTCCCCGCTGCGTGAATCAGGCCACCATTCAAAACCGATGCAGCCACACAAACCCACTTCGCGACGATGCCACACCTCACCAACTCCCCAATTACAAGCAGAAAGTCGCCAGACCACGCAGTATTTCATAGGACACATGTGCATAATGCATGTACATGGGACATAAAAGACGTAATTGCAGTCGTTTTCCCTGTCGAAATTCGAATTTGCAATAGTTTTCGCCGTTTCAAATACAAACTTGGCCTGATACAGAAAAATTGTTTTTGTACAGCGCACACCGTGAAATCGCTCATCCGATGATACCACTTGTTTTATAAACACAAGGAACGAGGCCTGCGATGATGACATATTGTTGAAAAACCAACTGAGCAGGGCCGCACCTCAATCAGGTACACAAAAACAAGTGCACACTACACCTAAAATGACTTGTCAGCATGTAGGATTGCGGACTGCTACACAACACATCCTCGGTACCATTAAAGGCAAATCATTTTTGCATCGTTAGATACTGGTTGCTCGTACAGCAGCATAGTCAGTACTGACATATCTAATCAACACCTTTACCATATAAAAAAAATAACTTCAGTCGGAGCTAATTTGAAACTAACTTTAATTTAAGTATTCACAGTCGCACCTACCCACAAAAAGAGGTTTAAAGCAGTTGAAGGTCTTAAACAAAATTTAATTTTGGGTGTTGGCTTTATAAAGACATATGATATTGTTCCCATCTTGAAATACAATATTTTTTAAATTCATTCTCATGATGCTCAGAAAATAATGGAAATACCACTATATTCAAATATTCCTGACAATGAAGATAATAACTCCATCTAGCATCACTGTAAAGTTTTAGATACTTTTGAAGCTGACCAAACATAACTGCCTCATATAAATAAAACATCTCTCGCACAAATACAGGCCACCTCTAACATTATCGAGAAATACCACAAAAGGTTTGTGAACATCATTTTATAATTATCCAAAGCATGCAACTTTGAAATAAAGTTATACATAAATACTGACAAACCTATAGCGACTAGGCCTTATAGGATTAGCCCTAAGATGCGTGACAAACTTGTAGTTCAAATACATGACATAGTAAAGGCCGATATTACTGAAGAAGTGGATTGCCTCTATTCCGCGCCGAGTTTGGTCTTTCCAAAAAATGGCGGACTACGTTTTCTCACAGACTTCAGTAAACTCAATCAATATTTGACTAGGGTGCAATACCCATTGCCTTGTACAGATTATATTTTAAATGCTCTTTAAAATTCACAGTACATAACAAGTTTGGATTTATATTAAGGGTTCTATAGTATACCAGTTAGGAAGCAAGATCGATATAAATTGTCATTCACAATTGATGGTGCGGTTTGTTCCAGTACAAAAGAATGCCGATGGGGTTAAGTATCTCCCCCCCCCTCAAATACTTCCAAATGATCATTAATATGCTACTAGGACTTTAACGTTGGACAGTAGCCATTGCTTATATCGATATTATTTTCATCCTAGGAAATATGTTCGAGGAACATGTTTCCATACAGATAAGGTCTTCCAGCGGTTACGGATGTTTAACGTCAAAGTCAACACAATAATGCACCTTAGCTGAATAGACTGTCAAAGTATTGGGTCACATAATTATCCTTATGGAATTTCTACGAACCCTGAAAAAGTCTATGCTATTTAAATAATGGCGCCCCCTACTAATTAAAAATAACTATATATGTTCCTTGGCATAACAATGTACCTGCGGCAGCACATCTTGAATTGTGCTATTATTTCGCAGCTGCTAATCAAATTGACAAAGATAGGCATAACATCCAAATGGGACAATGTTTTACAGCAGTCACCTATCCTTCAAAAGTTTAACGAGGACAACAGCATCATACTAGCGTGCAATGTGAGTAATGACGCCATTGGCAGAGCCCTTCTACAGGAAGATCCGCACACTAACCAGTGCTATATAAATGCTTTTGCTTCAAAAAAGCTATCAGTTCAGGAATAATGCTGGAATACTATGGAGAGAGAACTTGGTACTATTAGGTACCTTTGTAACCATTTCCGCCAATATTTATATGGTAGGCGGTTTAAGATTGAGACAGGTCGCACCAGCCTACGATATCTGCGCTCTATGGAGGAACATAATTTTAGGTAATTGTTCCGTATTGCCTATCGTAATGGGAAAAACATACAATCATTCAGAGGGTACTATAAAGTATCCATTCCAACTGATTACTTTGCAGTTTAGTTCCGCAAAGTTCCGTTTAGTGTATCCAAATTCGGCAACTATTGTTCCGTATCGCGTATCCAAGGATTTTTTCAGCAAATTTTCTCTCGCGAATTGCAAGATTGTGTACACAGGATTTAAAATCACAATGTTGAACGCCAGGCAAGTTATTCATTCCTCGCCGGACATAAACATGTTTCTCATCGAGCACGACATTCTCAAATCGACGATACGGTGCGAAAAATCCGGGGCAGGCGAAGCGAAGTTGGTGGAAAATAGGGGTTTGTTTTAGTGGTGCCGACTGCGACTGGAGGACAGTACCAAATGCAACTTTAAAGTGATGGCGAGACAGGGCTGTTTAGTGGGCGATTCAAACTTGTCTCCGGGCAAGATAGTCGAGTTGTGTTTACTCTGGTGCCTGATAAAATACCCTCGACAGCAGACTAGAGTGAACGAACTTTTGTGCTCGGAAAGACGGTCGTCGTCTGGTAGATTTTCTGCCGCCAAGTGTGCATAGAATGGGTGTTGATGTACAGGAAACACATCGGCGGGCTAGACAAAGCAGTCGAGATCGACGAGTCGAAGATGGGCAAACGCAAGAACTGCAAAGGATGCAAAGATCACGGCCAATTGGTTTTCGACGGATTGCAGCAGGACAATCCGACGAAATTCTTCCTAGTGCCGGTGGAAAAGAGGAATGCGGCGACCCTGACCTAAATCATTCGCGAGTGGATCGCTCCGGGCACGACGATAATTTCAGACTGCTGGCATGGTTACAGCAACTTAGACATTCATGGCTACCATCACATGCAAGTGAATCACAGGCGGGAATTTGTGTGCAAGGAAAAGAGCACAATGATAAACACTCGAAACACGCTAAAGATGAAGAGGGGCGAGACGTTGAGGGTGCACACTGAAAACATCGAGCGAAGTTGGTCTTCTGTGCGATACAGCAATCCCTGCTTTGGATGATGGAAAAATCTTGGGTCGGCTACCTAGCCGAGTACGTCTGGAAAAATAATCATCGGTATGGAGAACGACTGCATGCTTAGCTGATTCACGCCACTGACATGCACCACTGTGATCGGCGCAGAGGAGATGGCTGCGATGGCTATCCCAATTTCGACAGGTATCTGTTTGTCATGGTTGGTTTTAATTTGCAGGCATGAGCTAGATTGGGTTGCTGTTGCAGTTTAAATTAAAGTGTGATTTGACTTGCTGTTTGATTATAATTAAAACTAATGTTTAATTGAATTGTTGTTTAAGTTAATTTACAGGTGCGAATGAGACAGTGTAGCTGTTTGATTCAAATAAAAATTAGTGTTTAAATCAGTTGCTGTTTGATTTAATTTAAAATTAATTTTTAATTGAGTTGCTGTTTGTTTAAAATTAAAATTAATGTTTAATTGAGTAGCTGTTTTATTCAAATTAAAATTAATATTTCATTGAGATTCTGTTTGATTCAAATTAAAATTAATGTTAATTAAGGAACTTGTTTATTCAATTAAAATTAATGTTTAATTGAGTTGCTGTTTGATTCAAGTTTGTATTAATGTTTAATTGAGTAGCTGTTTGATTAATTTATAATTGAGTTGCTGTTTGATTAATGTTTAATTGAGTTGCTGTTTGATTAATGTTTAATTAAGTAGCTGTTTGATTCATGTTTAAATTAATGTTTAATTTAGTTGCTGTTTGATTTAATTTACAGGTGCAAGTGAGACAGTGTAGCTGTTTGTTTCAGTTAAATAAAGGTTTGACTGAAATGCCGTTTGTTTTGGTTTAAAAAATTTCATTGAGTTGCTGTTTGTGTAAACATTCTTTCGCAATTTGGAAAATAGCCTTAAATAGTCGAGTAGGTCGTGATGGGTCCGCCCGGTAATTTATAAAAAAGTGATGGCGTACATATAAAACGTAAAAATCTATAGGGTTATATTTATAAAAAGTTGAAATTTTATCTGTACATTATCTTACTGTACACTTTTAGTGATGGCGTACATGTGAAAAATTGCATATTACATTGATGTATTTATAAAAAAATGAATTTTTAACTGTACAGCATTTTACAGTACCCTTTGGTGATGGTGTACATGTGAAAACTTGTGTATTAAATTGCTAAATTTATTTAAAAAATTTATATTTTAACTGTACAATGTTTTACCATACCCTTTTTCGTGATTGCGTGCATGTGAACCTATATATAATAAAAGGTAAAAGTTAAAAAAAAAATTAAATAAGAAAAATATTCTCTTTAAAGTAAATAAAAAAATTGTGCATTGCGAATCTCGTCTATTTAAACAGGGACGAGAAAAGGGCAGAAAATTTTTTTTTTAGATATGCGATACGAAACTTTTATCAATAGTTACTTTTGGCACCTGGATATGCCACGGGAAACAAATGGGGTCTTTTACCATACATTCCATTTTCGGTTTGGATATGCTATAGGAAATAATTGGGTGTAGGTCGAAATTTCTCCTCCGTCTTGGCTGGATACGCAATTCGAAACAAGTGGGGTGCGGCACCAATTCCACCCTTCCCATTTAAATATGCAATGTCGTCCTTTTCGGTCCTGCACATGTCGTCACCTGGATACGCAAAGGGAAACTTTTGGTAAAAACCGCCTTTTTCAAGGTGCGCTAGATATGCAGGGAGAAACTTTGTATTTTATTTGGGCTTTTTCCCGGTCGTGGTTGGATATGTAATTGGTGGTTTTTTGTCTCGACTTTTTATCATTGAATTCGTAATACAGTGGTTTTTGAGCGATTTAGATATGCGATACGGAAAAATCACCGGTCTTTTGAATTTCTCACCTACAGATCCCTGGTGAATCTCTTGAGTTACAGCCAAATGCAGGATGAAACAGACACAGAGGATATGGAGGAATAGGACGAGACGCTTTCGGATACAGTTAATGAGTCATCAACCTATTCAGTCCCTGGCCCATCAACTTCTTCAGCCCCGTGACCATCAACCGCTTCTTTCCCTGGACCTACAACTTCTTTGAACGAATCTTTGTAATTATGATTGCCATTTATTATAATTTTTTTTCTAATGTGATTGTAATTATTATATTTGAGAATAATATTTTCTTTTACCAACAGAACTGTTGGAAGATCGCGACGGCACAGATATACAGTTTTTCCCACCAGTCGAGACCTCTAACAACTTCTGACATCATTCAATAGAAAAGCACAAAGTACAAATCGCCACCTGATATCACTTGTGCGAAGCAAAAACAAGCACCGAGTAAGCGTTCTGGACAAATACCAGCAACAGATGTCTCCCACCATCGAAGAAAGAATCCTAAAACAACCAAGATGACCAATATTTCTCGTCGTGAATTACAGAGAGAAATAGCCCGAAAGACATGTTATAATCATAGAGAAACAAATCTGATATTGTATTATAATTTATCTGCATATGTAGTTTATTTACAAAAAAAAATAAAACAGAATTTCATAATTTTTTATAGTTTTATTTTATAAAATATATATGTAGATACATAATTATTTACATATTATTTAGATTTTTGTTAACATTTGACAATATTAATTCAAAAAATATACATAGATACCTACTGGCATACCCATAAATAAGACATTGGCTTAATTTAGTTTTGTTTAGGGCTTTGCCCTATGTTCAATTAAAATTTCACAAATTTCATTTGTAGTATCCCATATATTTGCAGTTTTGCCATTCAAATCCTCAGTATTTAGGAAATCTTCGATTTCTTCCTTGTCGTTATTCAATGCCTTTTTTATATTGTCCAAAACACACAACACTGTCTATTTATTTTTACTAGATACAGCTTCGTGAAATACTGTAATGTTATTACGTCCCATTAATAAAACATTTGCTCCGTTTTCTATCAGATAATCTACCACTTCCACGATGCCGTCTTGGGCCGAAAAATGCAGTAACAAATCCTTTTCTAAGAAAACCTGTTCACCCAAACTTTTTCAATTAGGTAACGCACAATGTTCACTATCTGCATTAGCAGCTTTCACCAACAGTTTCCAGTCTTTGGGAATCCCTTTCACTACCGCGTCTATTGTTTGCACCAAATACACAAGTATGAGCCAATTTTTAAAATAATAATTGGCATACACCAATATGGTTATTACCTGCTGAATCTTTGGCTAAAACGTTGACACCTTCTTCTATTAGGAGTTTTACAATTTCCAAATTCCCCGCCGCGGCTGGTCGCTGAATTGGAAATTTACCACCAAAATCCTTTTCTTCAAAATTCAATTTCATCTCTTTCATGCGTACAAGTTCATCTAGTCAACCACGATAAGCAACTAAACTCACCGGCGACAGTTCCTTCTCGTCAAACAAGTCTTGTTTGTCACAGCTGGCTCTCATGGTGTCTTCACTTGCTCGCATGTTGTCTTCACTGGTTCTCACAGTGTCTTCACTGGTTCTCACAGTGTCTTCACTGGCTCTCACAGTGACTTCATTGGTTCTCATGGTGTCTTTGCTGGCTTTCATGGTCTCTTTGCTGGCTCTCATGGTGTCTTCACTCTGTAGTTTGCAGAGAGCGAGTGTGATCCCTTGGTTCAATCGTCTCGTTTTTATACACGCACTGTGCGAGATTTTATGTTTTTTTATTGGCTGAAAAGGAATGTAAAGTTTTTTTATATATTTTTTTATTGGCCGAGAAGGAATGTAAGTTTCTTTATATGGTATTGTGAGTTTTACCGACCTTCATAGATCGAATAAAAAGATTTTTTTATTTGACTTTCCCATACACGATTCATTTCAGATGCAAAAAAAAAAAGATTACTAGGATATATTAACACGATCTTGTCAATTAAATGAGCAAGGTGTAAAAAAAAATAATCTTAGATTTATGCGAAATGTTAAAATGTAATGCCGCTTGTTTTGTTCCTGCAATCATTATGCAAGTTTCATTGGAAACTTTGTTATACTTTTTAACTTTCAAAACATTTTCATGTAAACGACAGATGGACTCATGAGAGAGCAGTCTGACACGCGCTCTCGACCTCAGCCGTCGGGTTATCGGAGTTACATTTTGTTTATCAAAGTTACCAAATAGCACAGCAACCACTGATGAAACATATTTAATTTTAACATTCGATTATTACTTTTAAATTAACAGAATAGTTTTGGCATTATTGATGAAACATATTGAAAACACCTCGAGGTTTCTGGATGCTTCGGGAGATACGATCACGTTCGTTTGTTATCAGACCCGTAAACTAATTCGATTCCACTTTCAAAAGTTCATTCAATGTAAAATTGTTTGTAAATTAGCGGTTGGTCGAGTAAAGTTTTTAATTTTTTTCATTGACATCCAACGAACCCTTCACTTGGCTGTCTTCATTATCATTTAGATGAACCGTGAATATAATTTGCGAATGTTCGTCCAAAAGGCCGGAAATTGTATTAAATGATCCGAATTTTAACCATTTTAAATTCTTAAATATTAGCCGAATAAATACACCTCTGGGAATATTCATAGTGTATCTCTTTGCCATTTTAAAACGAATCATGCTCGCCTCTCCCAGCTTGATGACTGATGAATGTATAGATGCTATTTTTGCGTCGGTTAAACTAGATTCATTGGTATTTGTAAAATCATAGGTTTTGGTAGTAAATTCATTTTCCAGAGATGCGGTCGTGGTGGAGATGTAGTTTTTTCTTTCCACCCTACCACCCTCCTCGTACAATTCTATTATAGAGGTGTCAGAATTGTGGTGTTTTTTTTCCCAAATGTATGTACTAATGGAATTACAATAATTTAACTATGAGTAGACCCAAACCTATGGAGAGTTGTTTATATCCTTCATTCATAGTTCTTATCTATATATTGGCAAACGATACTAAAAACCTCATAATTACATAGAGCGATTGTCGGTTGTATAGCAGTCCATCGGGTGCCATGACAACCGAGCTCGGATCGCAAATGATTGTGGACAAACCATAAAATTCTTGCCGCACTGATGTTTAAATGGCGTTTTCATTGTATTTTGCCGACATGTAAGTGAGGAATACAGACATTATTTCTAATATTTGAGAGTAACTCAAGGTATCGACAAGAGGTGCCATAGTTTTACGTACTTTTTGGGGATCGTTTGTCTTTCGAACGCCCTCCCATAATATCTCTACATCTGCCCATACGTCTTTTTTCGTACTTGTGTCGTACAGAACCAACTGTATTCCTAAACTCTTCAATTTGGAAAAGATAGGGAATTATCTTTGTATAGTAATTTTGTCAACTGTTTAATATTTTCATTTTCTGCCTCTTGTACGTCTTTTCGCAAGTGACGTGTGGGCCCAAACAATTTTGCTGGATGGTATACTGCTTAAGATATAGAAAAATTAAACGATAGGTTAATTTAGAAATTTCAAATTTTATTTCAGAAGTGAGTTTATCACGTTCAGTCATTAACGAATGTATATTTACGCCTTTTAACCTCAATATGGAATCGTAAAAATATTTGTTATTTATGACGACTGTCAGATGTAAAAACTCCAAGTACAGCGGCGGATTTAATTTTATAAATTCAACCGATTCCATAAATTCAGAATGCGTCATGGTTTTTATTTAATTTTCTCCATGCTTTTAACTTTAGCAACTCTCTAATCGCAAAGATAAAATCACAAGGTATTATGGTTTTTTTAATAGTGTAATATTAATTTACTTAATTGCCGGCAGCTGCAGCTCCTGAATTAGCAGCACCTCCGAAAGATGTACTCGCACCAAATTGTGAATTCACCGAAACCTTTAGTTTACTTTTAAATTTCTATAAAACAAACCCTAAAATTTCAAATAATAAAATAGATCCTCTAATGGCAAATGCGTATATTTCCTGTTCTTTACTCATTGACTTATATACAAATACAACATGTAAAAAAAATGTTTCTCATAGGGTTGGTAAAAGTAGGATAAAAAAGAGGATAAAGACAGGAAATCATAACATGTTAGGAAAAATGATTTTTTTTATTCATTGTTGTATTTACATTAGTAACAAAAAAGTATTTACACTTGAATAAATTTCAATTGATTCTTGTTTGTTGTTCTGGATAAGACTACATAAATTTCTTCTAGCGTACATCCATCAAATTTGCATAAATCCATTATCAATTGTTAATCATATACTGCTCTGAACTGTATTTCAATACGTCATTTGAAGCAGGAAAACATATAACAAGAGTTTACTGTTTTTAGTAGCTTCACTTGCATGTTGAAAGGCAAATTTATCTAGCGTATAGAGATTCATCTTGAAGAAACATTTTGGTATCAGGAAGAGGTTGTTTTTTTTCCTCGCCACACATGAGTATTTCGTCTCCAACATGTCCCAAATAATATAAAACTTCACCTATGCATACTCCATGACCATGAATTAACCTGAGGTAGGGAACACCAACGAATAGCGGCAAGTAGGCGGGTTTAAGATTTTCATTCTTCTCCATTATCTCAGTCATGTCAAGCCGGCAGCTACATTTCTTTAGAAATTTTTTTATATGAGCGAGAACAGCAATCGACACACTTAAATTGAAGTAGTGTGATTCGATATTTGTAAAGGCAAAGAAAAGAAATCTGGGAAACTTTACCAAGTTTTCTTGCGCCCAGTTCAAAATATCTTGCGTTGAGTACCAAACGTGAAGCCGTTTTTATTTTCGGCTCAATCACAGTTGCCAACAACTCTTCCGGATACTCAAAATCCAGAGTGAAACAACTAATGTTACGACCATGTACGCCGAAATGACGTGTAAGTAGTTTCATCTAATTCGGAGTGGTATTTAAAGTTCTCAGAAATTCCTGATATGTCGAATCCATGTTCCTAAACTGTGTGGTAAGGAAAAAATTATCACTGCATAGTTCACGAATAAGCGATATGTCATTGAGTATGTTTGTCACAAACGGCTTTTGCTGATACAGATCGCCACAAAATACAATCAATAGTTTACTAAGGGTATTCTTCACCATTTGGAAAAATTCAATTATAAATTTAGCTAGACATGCACTGATCATACTGTATACGTCAACAAACAGAACAATGGGTGAATCGAAGGAAATTGAATAGTAGTTGTTGCATTCGACAAAAAACGAAGCCGTGTTGTAGCCGATATCGGAAAACTTGCTCAATTCTTGTATCACTGTAGATATTTTGTCAAGATCAATCAGTGGCAAGAGCTGCATTAATTTCAAATATTCGTGGTAACAAAATTTATTCAAGATAATTAGGAGACTTGATAACATAAAACCATTTGCTAGTTTCATCTGTCGACAAATATTTCACAATAGGCTGTGTTGCGGGGTCGTGTAAAAAACTGTATTTTTTTCGTCCAGAAAAAATGCAATAATGTATATTTCCCACTCCTGGCAGGAACATTTAATGTTATGTATATAAGTGTAGCCAACTCACCATCATTCTCATCGAGCCATGTAAATAAAATTGTTTTAACAAAATTCATGTTCCATTGGAAGAGTTAACTTTGCGACATAAAATATTTGTCGTTGTTTCCACAGCTTTCGGTTCGGAATTCGATGAATATACAAGAGTAATTAACTTGTCCTCAGAATTTTCATGTGGAATTTGTTTCGCCCATAAATACATTTCATTACTACTCAACCATTTCTAAAACATAAACTCCAGTCTTGTTTAGCCGGAAGGCCATGCTTCGCTCGTAATTTATATTTGACGATTTTTCCAAAGGTATTGATCCGTGAAATGGGTTTTTTATGTTTGCTGAGGAGATTTTCGGGAAACAGCCAAAAAAATAAAGGGACCATTGTGATATTTTAAACCTTTCACCATGGATGTTGCCGGTATAATAAACAAAGTTACTTACAAACTGAACCTTTTAGAGTATCTTTTTCATCCATAAAAATACAAACCAATATTTTTTTTTAGTTCGATATAGTGAAATAAAAAGGTCATGTGTTGCAAAAAAAAGATAATATATATGACTCTTAATTAAAATATGGTAATTTCTCAGAGTTTTCAAACCAATTACAATTTAGGTGGTGCCAATTTAAAAAAAGGGCCTTTTAAAATTTCAGAATGTCTAAGAAATGAATATTCGAAATTTTTTTTTCCTTATTGCCACGATAAAATTAAGCTATTATGAAAACATTATGTACAGTTTACAAAATTTACCATCATTGAATGACTGTACTTTTTTCTAAAAGTTGAGGGAAAACTTCCAGATAATTTATATCAAGAAGAGGCAGGAAAAAAGGACATGGGATTAAATGTATCAAACAAAATTTTTTAATATCACAATGTTTACATAATTTGGAAACAAATTATGCGACTTTTAAACGCTCGCAAATTGGGCTATTTGCAAATGACCCACACCACATTATTTGCGCATTAAACAAAAATTGTGCTGAAACATTTGATTTTTTTTATAATAGAGTTACCGTTTCTTTCGAGAATATTATCGACTTGGAGGAAATCGAATCAGAAAATAGACAAGTATTGCTACATATACCCGAATTCAAATCACTTAAAATTTCTCAATATCGTTTGAGATTTAATAATTCCGATATATTGGATAGATACAATATTTACATAATGGTTGCCGAATCGAATTCTTTTAAAGACCTTGCCAAAATAATTAATAGCTTTGACAAAGTACTCGATACTAGTAAAACTGGATTCGTGATACTTGTGAAAAACTTACAACCTCGCGAGACAGTATATTTAACCAGGTCGATGCAGTATGTTCGCTCTAAATTGGGTAAATGTGTAAAACACGATTTTTAAGGATACATAGTTCTCATGTCGAACTACACGAGCGTATATAATTCGAATATTAAATTTAAAAACGCGGTCATTTAACAATTATTGATGTCCACCATCAGCCAAATCGATTGTGATTTTACCTACAGGTTGGACGCTGAACTACTGCGACAGTTAAGTCATATATCAAGGGTAAAATTCGGACACCAAACATCATAAGATTTACTAACAAAGCGATAGTGGAGAAAACGTTTGAATACATGGATAAAGAGATTCACTTACAACCCAATACTGAATTGGAAAAAAATGTCAATTTCTGTTATCGATAAAGACAATGACTGGTTGGCAGCACAAATCATTAATAATTTACAACACCTATGAAACAAGCACTTGTTATTTTTCAAATGCATGTCTCAGTTTTATAAATCCGATACTAATTTGATAAACCTTCCGTCTAGTATTTTGAGCTAAAAAATAATTTCGTTTTCGTCGTGCCGAATAACTTATAGAATAGTGTAGCGGTGACACCGAATAACGATTTGGTCAAAGTAGTGATCGATAGTTCTACATCACTTGCACTTAGTGCGGCTCAGATTCCCGTTCTCGATAAGTTAAAAGAAGAACACGTCGTTGTTTATGTTCTATCTGGCAACAATTCGTAGTTTATCTCTCTCGTAGTTATAGTATAGATTCTTCTTTGAAATTCCAAAATTACAATCGAATATCAAATACAAAAACTATCATGGCGAATCACGAAATTGAATATACTGATTTGAATACTAATAAATACCAGTATATTGCACTCATTCGATCCGCTTCAGATCTTTCATAGGAGAGGCGATGGAATTGATCAACAAGTAAAACATTATATATTTGGTTTCAAGTCGAATGCAATTCAGTATCTCTGATGAACAATCCCAGGATCAAAAAGTATATTTCAAATACACAATATCAGCACGAAATGTTTGTTCTTCCAAACACACATTATTTTATGATATGACATCCAAAAAATAAGTATGTTACTAAGCGACTAAACGACGATCAAAGTTTACAGTTTTCCTACCCGTCATCCTCGTCCTCCTCTTCTTCCTCCACTCCTTCCACCAATACGATAGTAATTGGTTTTTCCAAATTAATTTTAAACAAGGCAAAAATTTTGGATTTGGATGTAACTAAGGCTAATGTTATCTTTTCGTTCGAACCGAATAACTGCAAGCAAAATAGTCAAGAGGGGGTGTTAGAATCCTCGGGGAAGCTGTTTATTTACCAGTAGATTTGAATTGGCACATAGTAAACAACCACGAATTAAAGTTGGTGGATCGTAGGAAAGTTAATGTAATAGCTATCAATAAAATGCGAAATTCGTTAAACGCTAATGATGGGTTAATCAATTACTTTGCGACACTTACACATTCTCTAATTTTCCTCTTTTTTCGTAATGTTTCCGAACAATTTGTCCGCGTCTTGGTGAAGAATTTGGCCTCGTTTAAAAGCTAATGGACCAAATACACGCCCATTTTTGTTGTGACGGCTAAGCAAAACGATAATTTTCAGGAAAACCAACTAAATACACAACTTACCGGTGTTTCGTATAAAATGTGCACCACATCCAATAGTTCCATGTATCAATACATTTGTATAGGAGATCTAAACACATCCCTGCTGTACGACAGAAACAAAAACGAAGCGATTGTCCAAACGACCAGGTCGAATAAAACACTACGATTTGTCAATAGTGAAAACCCTAAAAAATATATGAATGCCAACAACAATGATGATTTTATGGTCATGGCATCTTTATATAAACCTTCAGTGAACATACAATTTCCATCAAATGCTGAATATATGTATATTGCGACTGATGGTCGACAATATGTCGTAAACCTCTCATCCTTTGTTGGTACCCCAGGGATTTCTGCAATTTACGAGGATTAATATCCGGGAGAAATAACCATTGTCAACACGCATGACAATCACGAACAGTATTTTCATCGAATAGTACTATTCAAAGCAATTTTATCTGATTTGTATTATTTGAGCAAGTACTTGGAAGCCATACCCGATGGAAAATACACACTAGTGGCGAACATTATCGATTCATTCACAGGAGATAGCGGTATCGTTTTCAAAAAAGATCTAGCCAATTTATTAAAAATATTATTCCACAAAAACTCTATCACGTCCGAAGAAGGCAAATTGGTTTTAGATCCCGAAAACTCAGAAATTTACTTCTGAATCGTAATTAGATAATTTACAATTTATCGAATAGAATTGCGAGTTGTTCAAGTTTAATATACCAAATGACCAAAACAGTAACAGTGGGGATGTGACATATGTATAATGTGATGATCAACAAAGTTCGAACCAGTTTAATTTACAGCTGAATACAGATTTGGACAATGTTATCTTTTCGTTCGAACCGAATAACTGCAAGCAAAATAGTCAAGAGGGGGTGTTAGAATCCTCCGGGAAGCTGTGATTTACGATTATGATTTACTTAATATATGGTAATTCGATAGCTTCCTTCAATACCATATTGCGATTTATGAAGAGTTATCCTACTGCTTTCTATAACAAGATTGTAATTGCCAGCAATACCGATCTAAAGAAATATAAATTAAACGCATATTACGACGAAATTCATCATTATGATAAAATTTTGAATTATTTATGCGTATCTAGTTCAAGCAAAATAATTAAAGATATATTGAGAGTAAATAGTTCAGATAGCATTTACATAAATCGTTTTCATGGTATAAATTATATAATTATGGTGTATGCAGATTCTACAAGGAACGCCATACTACCTATTGGTGAAAATGTTATTTATATTTCGCATACAAAATTTTACCTTACAGATAGGCTTGCATGTTTAAAAGGATATACTATTTTAACCACACAATCAATGATCAAATATCCTTCGAATTTATACGCAACTAGTAATCTCTACACATTCAACCAAAAGTTGATCAGGGGGGCGAAAACGAGTCAGATGTGTGTTCGTTACAATTCCTTCAATCCTTTTCCCAATTTTAATATCTTAGATGATAGACCATCCACTGTGGTTATGCGTTGGGGTCTGAGGATTACGAACCACCTTTAGGAATTCTTTGGGTAAATATTTGTGCAAAATATAACAATTCTACCGTATGTGTGTTTTCTAAATCGAAATACAACAATACAAATATTCGCCCGAAAGTACATTTTAATTGGAAAGAAACAAATCCAATACGAATAATAGAAGAGGAAACTTAAATAGAAAATTTTTAAAAATCATACCCTTTTTTCTATTTATACATTCGGGTAAAAATGGTATTTTAGCGCCCCATATAGAGTATGTAGATAATGAAAAGAAATTTTACTACAAAATTTTTATCCACAAAACCTGGGAAGAAAAAACTTTACGACCACCCACTACACATAAAATTATACATGTATGAAAACGACAGATTTAAAAGATATTTTACGTATTACAAATAACACCTTCCACATTAAAAACATTTTTCGGATGAAAGAAAACCGTAATCTTGACCTTTTTGATGAGTTGGTAAGTTGTGTTGTGCTCGAAGGCACTCACTAACAGTAAGACTGCCGAGATATTAGCGGTCGCTGAAAAAAGTTATACTTTTTTCAACAATTTGATTGAAAATGCAAATGTTTCGAAAACTAAAACTGCTAATGCTACTTCAAACACTAAAGATGAACGTAAAGAGAAACTGCAATTGGGAAACGATAATTTATAAAACAACACCTTCGATTGACAAATTTTTTTACAATACATGATTGTTCAGACCCTCATAACGATCGTATCTATGGAAATAATGTAGTTAATGACGATTATAAAAATCATAATCATATTGATATTTTTAGCACTTATTGCATTCATTTATGTAAGTCATTATTAAAAATAATAATAATAAAATAGTCCTTTTCATTTTTTCTACATTTTCTCTCTCTCTCTCTTGGTATACATAGTGTAGTATTCAGAGTGTTGTAGCAAACTTGTAGTTGGTGTAAGTAAAGAAAAAGCATCAAAGTGCTCCAGTTGGCTACGAAAATAAACGTCAACATTATCGCAGAGTCGACCGAAATGACTTATAACAAAGTCGGAAATAAGGATGACAATGAATCAATTTCCCTTTCATTCGATATGCTGATGAAAAATGTTTTATCGTGCAAATAAAATGGATGTTTCTTTCCCTTCATCAAGAACGATATGAAAAAAAGTAGAAAGGTATATGTAAACACAGTTTGCGAGATTTTGAAATTAGCCAAGGATCGACAATTACATCACACAAAGTACTCACCTGATGAACTCTTATTACTACTTCTACCCACGTGTGACGAAGAACAACTACCGATTAAGAAATTCTCTCAATTCAGTTGTTATAAATTTTGGTAAAAGGTTGACATTTGTATAAAAGTCGCCATTACTAATAAAATAACTGATACAATAAATAAATGTATTGTTTTACAGGTGAAAAATGCAGTTATTACCGAGATTAGTATCGAACCCCGCCCCCTAGCAAATACAATCCTCTATCGATCATGTTTATTCCAATGTTCGTTTTAGATGTGTAGAGTGTTAAGTCCAAAATTTGATCTGGATTTTGTGCACAAAAGTTTTCAATTGATTTGACAACATCGTACCATCATCATTACCGCCCATATTGTTCATATCGATACGAGACCCGTTCGAGTTGACTTTGAGGGTCAGTAGGTATTGTAAACGAAATTGCAATAATGTTTTAAAATCGTCATTTTTACTACTAGTAGGATGAATACCTGTAATAGGTGGGTTAAATATGGCATTTTTTTAAAGGCCGCTAATCTACCGGAGTCGGCATAATTATCGATAGATGGTTGGATGGAAAAATGATTCGCTAAATCGACAACTCCTTCGTGCACGCTCTTCCACATCATCACGAACATGATCGGTGTCTATTCCATTGTTCGAAAACACCAAATATTTTGTTTTAATTCCAATTCCAGATTTGATATATCATCTATGTAATCTTGACCTTGTAGGTTTTGAAATTTGAATGGATCGAATATGGTCAAAAACACATCTGCGACTGCAGTCATGATCAATACAACATCAAGTATGGGCACCCAAGAAAATGAAACTGCAGCAAATGCTCTAATGGCGATTCCCACCATTTTCAAAGCAGTCGATATCACAGCTCTCGTAACAAATTATATTGTCAAGGCTCTGAATAACTAAATTCCCAATTGACGATTCAAGATTTTTGCACCAGTTTCGATCATTGTGCGTCCGATGTGTTTGACTAGGGTCTTGAGAACCATATACAGACCGATCTCACCGAATAATTGCAGTAGGAACTTGTTACTACCCAATACTTGGATGCAAGAGGTTATAATATCGGCAATTATGTCAGAAATATCTTCTGTATTGGATAAATCATCGGGACATTTGGTCGGAAAACAATCCATTAAACAGAGCATTTGATATTTGTAGATTTGATGTGTACCGTTATCTATATATTTCAAGTGGTACGGCACCGAATCGGCTTGTGGTCCGATTCGAACCCGAGTATCTTTATCGGATACTATGGATTCGACATCGCGTGTCAGTATCAAAGGCTCCACAAGCCTACCCCCTCCTCCATACTCTGTGGTCCAAAATAAATGTCTCAGTGTTTATTCTGTGATGCACAGGTCGCTGAGTTTAATGTCTGGATTTATGCAGAATGCCTCGTGATTGACGAAGTTATTCCATTCCGCGACGTAATTGGGCATTTGTCCCATTGGTGGTAGCTGCGGGCTCTTTACATCGTACTGATCGATTCCATGAGCCAATTCCACGAAACTATATTCGATAAGCTTATATAAGTAATTTCCGACGAAAAAAGCTTTTAATTTTACTATCTAAATGGTTTGTGCATTCGTCACCCGCCAGAGATATGATAAAAAATTTCGCAATAATAAGAGTTTAGATGAAAGTGCATTGTTTCATCACCCATCTCTGTCACATACTGCGAAGAATCGATATCGAAACCAGTTCCTATCGTGTTTACATGCGGAATAATCGTGCCTTCTTTTACGCACCAATGATCATCTATTCTCAACAGGTAGGCTTCTTGATAAACCAACATACTTGCATCACGGCGGTCGCTCCAATAGTTATTTGATCCATCATATTTCGATTCGGAATCTTTGATTGGAAAACACGCTCCTTGGCATGCAATCACATCTGAATTACCACTCTTGAATATTTTAGGGACATCTCGAGGCGTGCATGTTTTTCCCCGTGGATAACAAAAATGCAATCACAGATTCAACTTCAAACTCAGGGTTGTTCGAATATTTTTTCGAATCTCAGTACATATTTATCAAATCACACCACTAATCTCAATCAATCAAATGAAATTAATCGATATTGACCTCTCATTTACGTTCATCAAAAACTTAACCTCACTAACGGTTGTAAGAGTTCCGTCGATATGGAATTGACGCCTATTTGTTTCTTGAATAACGAACGATGCGTGCAAACACACCAGCTAGCGAATAGTTGTTGAATTGTGGATTGCGCGAGACTCACCAGTCAGATTCCTGCAACGTCGATTATAATTTATTTCGAAATTACAACAAAGCGATAATAGGCCCCATATCAAAGACGATTATTTCGGTCGGCCAATGTCCGTTGTATCCCATCCGTGTCGGACAACCATTGAAAACCTTGGCTAAAACGTTCATTAATCTATTCTCCAAAAACAACCGTAAATTTAACGATTCGTCGAAATTGGCCACTTTATTCGAGTATTCTACATATCCCGAAAACATAGCTAGTACCGGTAAACTCAAACTTTTTACCAAACACGTGACCGATCACGGATTAACGTGGGCTTCTGTTTTGGATCTAGCGTGTATCGAGAAGGCTAAGGTGAATATGTTTCTCGACCAGGAATATCTAGAATTCTAAATGGTCAAACAAAATAAATGGATCCCTGACATAACGACCTCTTTGCCAAACACAGAAGTCGCTATGGAGGATGGCAAAAAAATGATACAATATGTGGTTCTTTTGGCACAGTTTCCCATATTTGACATTTTAACAATCCTAAGCTACATTCCCTCATGCAATATCAACGTCAATGCGCTCGTATACGTGTCAAACATAGAAATTTTCAATTCAAACTTGGTTTACGGGTCGGAATTTGGACTCAGGCACGATTTGGGAAACATGGAAAATGTCTAGTTGGGCAATTGGTATCCAAAAGACGTCCAGGCCATATTAAATTCCAAACCACTCCATCAAAACATTGATGCTTTGTGTTTGAACTACATGGGGGTGGAGGGTACATCCAAACACTTTTGTAATTTCGTAAAAAAAATAAAATAAAAAAAACATAAGTTTTTTTAAAATTGCAATTTTGAAAATTAAATGATCTCGTCCAATTGTTTCATGTTGGCACAAGTGAAATCTTTTTCCTATAAATCAAACTTGACATTACCAGAAACATCTTTTGTATTGGTAAATTCCACGTTATTTTTCAACATTAGAAACAGTTGAAGTAGTTGCTTGTTTGCTGTCGGCAAACACTTGTACCGTTCTGTTGATGAATAGGCTCGCTGGAGAATATTGTAAATGGCAGCATTACACCCGTTCATCTGCAAGTTGTTTATCGACAAATTACGAATTTCATAAAACCGATGCTCTTACAATCAGATGCAATGTTTTTCAACACCTCTGTCGACGATTTGCTGCAAAATATATTTGTTGGGAATTTTTTTTTCTCGACTAATACTCATTTCTTTCAACTGCATCAGCGGCGATCGACCGATAACCAAGTAGATCGAAGCCATGCAATCGATGTAATCATCTTTCATGGTCATAAGCATAGCTATTACCTTTGGCGCTCAATTTTAAACCATAGTAGAATCGATGCCGGGACTCTACAAAAACCTCGAAATTGAGACGATTATTATGCACGAAATACACGTTCGTTTTTACTCGTTCGCTTTTCGTACACTGATATAGCATGTCGTTGTCGTCAACAACCAACGATATTCTGTACATGTTTGTCGACACACTTACGTTAAAGTGTGGGTTATTGAAATATTCCAGTAGCTCGGTCGAATGATCCTCGCCACAATACACGCGCATTTGGACAATGACTGTCTCAGTTTTTTATTTAATGGTAGAAATACGGGCACCGAGTCCTTACTCAAGCAAATGCGAAATCTGGTTTTGGAATCATGGTTGAAAATCATCCAGAAACGACGACAGTGTATGGTCGGAATGTCTTTATTGGCGTTGATCGCATACCCATCTTCGATGAGTTGCAGATGGATGGTAAAGATCGTTTTTAATTTCAGGAACCTCGCATTGTCACCCTCAGCCTCTAAATGTTCGCCTTCGTCATTCCGTGATTTCCGTTCCGCAATGTCCATGTAAACACCCACGTTTTCTATATAGAGCTCGAAGGAACGAACAAGTGGTTTTGTGTTTAGTTTCGTCTTCAAATAGTTTATCGTGGTGAACCGCTTGGCCATTTCCCATATTGGAATGTGGATGGTATTTGCTCTATGATGTGCAGTCCGAAAGAATTATCCAGAGTCAAAACACGCTCTGAATCGCTATCCACTGACAATTCGAATGCGGATTTGGTGCATATTCTTCCCGTCAGCGCTTCCACAAATGTCTAGAACAGTATAACTTAGAAATGATTCAAATTGAATTTACCTTCAAACACAAGCACCTCGATGAAACTAAAATATATGTTGAATCTTTGAGCATAATTTACTCACTTTTACTTTAGGATTCAACTTGTAATTCAAGGGAAATATCGAGTTGATCATGCACAAGTGACTGGTAAAAGTAATGTATTTAATATCCGCGATATCACGTTCGTCCAGTGGCAACCAGTACCCTTTAGCAATCAGTTTGGAAATCAGTTTGTCGATCCTACACGAATCGGTGCTCATGGCCAGGTTCACATCAGAGACTAAGGAGTAAACATGACTGAATGAAACGATGACGATATTTTTTTCGAAAGACACAAAACTCTCAAATAATCTGTCGTATCGTGAATGTGTCAATGTTCTTCGGCACAGGTCTGACGACGAGCCCAAAGGAATCTCAATCGCCGATCTGAGGAGTCAACGGTTTATGGTTCAAGTTTGAAATATTTGTTCTTTTTTTCGTTTTGTACATATTCGTCATGGAAACGAGCTTGTGCTAATTGCCAGGCACAACAATATTTTTTACCTGTTTTTCATTATTGTCGAATGCATACAAGACCAGCCGAATCAACAACATTGATGGGGAGAAAATTAGTTTATTGGAGAAACTATCAATGGGCCGGATATGGCCGACAAATCGTTTTAATACGTACCCAAAAATTTGATGATCGTATACAATGCATTTATCACCCACTTCAAAAGAGTGTAAAGTACACACATCAAAATAGTTTTCAAAGTTTTAACCTTCAGGATTACGGTGAATAAAATTGGAAGGTTCTTTTCCAATGGGCAAAATCAGTTCGAAACAATGTCCTTTATTTTTTTGGGCATAACTGTATTTGTTGATGCAAAAGCGATGATTGCATGTTCGATTCACTCGAATGTGTGATAATTCGCGATTATTCTTCAATATATAGGAAACCCAACACAAACGACCGTTTTCGACGAAATGACCGTGAATTTCGGAATTTGTTGTCCAATAATCTTCCATGTTTAATATTCTCTTTTTAGAATCTGTCACCATACAGTATTCCATTACACATTCGCACAACAATGGTGATTATGAAGATGTTGACGAGGGTGATGATGTCATTTTGATGCCATCGCAGTAACCGCGATAATGATGGAGTAATCTCAAATCCAAATCAGATCCCAGCATCACGGGAAATATATTGCAGATATGATGATCCTCCATGGTTAAACGAGTCGTATAGTTCAAGTTGTGATAATCGCACAAATCCAAATAAACGTGACTGAAACTAGAACACGATGGAATACCACAGATTCCAATCAGTTTGTATTGAATTGTATTTTTGAGACAAGGCTGAAAAGTCACATTATGATTATGAGCCAAGTATTCTACACCGTCATTGAGCTGATTCAAGTAACGGCAAAAGAATATTTCCCCGTCCATGGTCGTAGAAGAACTGAAATATTTTAAAAGGGAGGTGTTGTATTTATATAGAAAGTTTTTAATTTCATGTTTTCTTTCAAGAGTAAAATAAAATATTTTTTTTTATCTAGAAATTTTTTTCGTTTTCTTCAAGAGTAAAATAAAAAAAACTTTTACTGTATAAATACCGACTGTTGTTTGGTGCATAATTCGGTGCCGACAACGATGGGTTTCAACAGCGCTTTCTTAGTGGGTTCTGAGGCGTTGGATGCCTACAAATCCCAGTCAGCATACATTCGAACTTACCACATGAACCAGAACAAGTTTCCCAAACTTACTTTTGAATTTATGGCCAATGAAGTTTATGGCGATGCTCACTTGATGATTTACGTACTGATGAAGGGTATACCGAGAAATAACTGTGTTCACAACAAAGTAGATGGATATGTGGATGAAGATGATGTCAGTTTTACGTCTTCGATGATGGTAGTGGAAATGAGATGTAAGAACTGCATGGAAATTGCACCTTGGATCTCGAATTTATTGTGCAGAAAAATTGCAACACCATAAAACTCCTCGTTTTGTTCGCAACATAAATTGGTGTTATCTCGTTTCGAAAAAGGATGTCCAATTTACACCTGAAGAAGAAAAGGAAGAAATTGAACACTCTTATATATTCAAAGCTTGTTACGATTCAGTCTAGGAACTATTACCAGGGCCATATAAAAAAAAAAACCTACATGTACTGAAGATTATAACATTTATCCCGTCATGATGTGCACTTGCTATCGGATTTTTGGAAATCCTTTGTGAATCTTATGTAAAAAAATAATAATAATAAAAATAGTTTTAAAAGTTTGTATGATTTTTAACTACTATATTCACAAATGAACTAGTGCTGAAATTAAAGGATTCAACTAGGATTGGTAATAATTATATAAAACCAACAACAATTCGTGTTTGTCTACCGATTTTAAGTATTGGCCAATCAGCATGCCTATTTTAATTGGAAATAAGATAATGTCGATGCGACCATCAGATTGTGTAGTTTCGTGCGAAATATAACTTGTATATTTACCACTTTGATATTTAATATTTAATTCAAATATTGTTTCACATCGCAATGATTTTTAAAAAACTTTATGGGCGAGCTAATGGTATGTTCAAGAGCATTTTGCACATAATTTTCTATGTCAATGTGATAATAAAACCATAAATTTATATTTGCAAACACAAAACCCACTCTTGGATCCAATCAAGTTTTTTTAGTAACACGTAATATTCTTTTGTCACCACCACCACCCCGCACCTTCGCCATTGTTGTTTTTTTCTTTGGCACTTTGGCTTATCCCGGAGTCATTAGTTTGTAAATGTCAAGATTAACCCATGTATAAAATAAGACAGTGGATGCAAAGATGCTTCAGCACGAAATTACTAGTTTACCTAGACAACTTCGACGAGTTGTGCTCAGTACGAACCACCTACAAAATTTTTACTCGATACATAAATTGGCCTTTATCGCAAAGAACGTTTACCTGGCCAACGAAATAGGCAATATGTTTATGTACGATGCTATGATAATAATGCGACTGAAAATTCACTGAAAACCATTAAAGCATCTACTTTATTGACCGGTATGAGTACATTCTTATTCAAATCGCTTGGTTACGATTTCAAGTACAAATAAATATCCTATTACGTCGATTATTTGAATGAAAGTTTTCTTTTTTCAACCGAACAAATAAAAAAATATTTTCAAACACGTTTCACTTGCCAGTCGCTCGTAATTTTCAATACTTTAATTTGTGTAAAGTTTATAGATTTCCATTACCCGTCACTTTTACGATGTATCAATTTAACAGTAATGATAATCAATTAATGATGGATTACGAAGGTGACGATGGCAATGTGTGATTTACTATAATAATCCCTTACATAATGATATATAAGAAAATGAATAATACAAACTAAATATATCTGTGGACGGGCATTGGCACAATTTTAATATTATGGGTTCTGGCCTTTGTGATTTGTAAATTTATAAAGATAAACTCAAAACCTCCATGACCATGCATTTTGGCACTAGTGGCGCATCGTTAAAAACAACTACCTCTGCAGTAACTGCTAAAACAACACAGAGTTAAATCGGCGAAAATAAAATGTACAATAAGAAATCAGTATGGGGTTCTTCTCGTTTTGGGGTGATGCTGACTACAATAAACATATATTATGGTTTTTTATTTCGATATTTGTATTCGAATATATATTAAAACTTTGTATATGATGTGTATATTATCGACAACACGTGAAAAAAAAAAAAAAAAACAGAAAGCTAAGGAAATAGAAGAAAATGTGTAATAATCTTTCTGGTGTATTGTTAGCTGTGACGATATTCGAATACATATTTTTTGTAAACCACTTGCATACCATTTTTACCTCGACCAAAATTACCTTCGCCTCGACCAAAATCACCTTCACCCAAAAATTTACCAACATCTTTACCATCCGAAACCACACTCAAAACAGACGGGTGATGGTCGATTGGAAATGTTCACCAAAGAATTTCGAAGAATCTCGCGACGATTATAGACTGGGACCTATATGTAATGTATTAGCATCACAAGTAAAGAGAAATTCTCGTTGCAGCAAAACATTTATCGTTATATATTCAACAAGGGGAAAAAAATCATATTCGACCATGTGCGGACGGAAAATCACCGAAATGTAACTACTGCAAATGCACTCAAACCTGTCGAATTACAAGTTACTGTCGGTAGTTGATTTTGATGAAAATGTCATTGAGAAATGTTATTTTACACAATCGATAGTAAATAAAAATTGTTTCATATTTACTTCTTGTCATCTTGAAATTTGTTATATTCTTCTTCATTCATTGTTCTTGTATTAGCAATTGATTTGTTGAAATTATCCATGCTCGGCATGAAGAAAATTCGATCGTTTGTCAGGATGCTGTTCTGGTACAGTTTGTAGATGGTTTCGAGACGTAAAGTCAACATTGTCGATTCGTTTGCATTTTCGAGTACTTTCAGCGCCGCTTCATACGAAATGTGTTGACTCATGTAATTTTCCTTTGGTATCTGTACGAGTAAAGATTGATTGAAAATCGCGAACGAAAATGGCTCGTCTGTAAAGTTTTGCAATCTCGCCATATCATGTATGGCCGTGACATTTCGAAAAGTGAGATATTGTGGTAGAGAAATATTATCAATCACCCGATTTTGGTATTCTTCATCCCAGTCCTTTAGATGGCGATTCTTAAACAATTGCAAGAGACCAATTAATACGTCGTGACAATCTTCCTCCGAGGGCAAGTTGATAAAGTAAAAAGCATGGGTTCGGTCGAGGAATGTAGGTCTTATTGATTTTTTGTAATTGGTTGCAGCTACAATTAAAACATTATTTTTCATTTGAACAACTCCTTCGAGACTGGCTTGTAGGTTAATTGCCACATTTAGTAAATGGGGTGGAATTGCCAAGTTTTGCGAAACGATCGCGTCTATTTCGTCCATAAATATCACGAATCGCTGGTTCTGGTTCTCGATGGTCATCTTGAACAAATTGGCTAATTTGCGTTCGGTATCACCGATGGTGGGCGAGGATAACCATCCGATGTTGAGTTGGTATAGTTTGGCTTTCCATTCGGACGCGATTGCGTGGGCCAATGTAATCTTACCCTTACCTGGAGGACTGAAATACATTATAATTTGAATCGTGGGTTAAACACCTGCAAATAAATTTAAATTTTGAGTTCTGTTTTCAACTGGTCGCGGCCACGTACATCCTTGAAAGAACATTGGGGTTTGATTCGCCAGGGGTCCAGCTCGGATGTAATATCAGAATTTGGTTCTCCTCCAAATAAATCGCTCGCATTCTTGGGATTCCGAAAGTAACCCAGAAATAAATTTTCAAACTGGGCCGTTAAATATTCGAGGTTATTTTTCGATAGTAGCGCACATCTGAAAATTGCCAATTTTTGTACCAAGTACATCCACGATTTGTAAATAGTGTATTGGTTTTCAGCTAATGTAGATTCCCGCTCTGTTAAAATTTTTGAAAATTCTTCATCTAAACCAAAGAGCGTAGTCTCTAAATCATTTAAAAGTTTGTCGCCTATCTGCGAAGTGATTTGTGTTTTTTTCAAGCTAAGACGACAAAAATTCTGCACGGTTCAGCATTTAAGATAATTTCTCCATGTTTGTGTGTTTGCCAAATGCGATTTTCGGCGCACATGTAAACTGAATCAGACCGGCTTCTACGATGGTGCAAACATTTTCAATTATTGTATTTCTTTCTACCTGGGTTTATTGCAGAACTTATAAGATAATTTTTTTTTAAATATTCATGCAACACCAACAACAGCAACAGCAAAGAACCTTGTTTCCATCGTTGCAACTTCAACCACTCAGACCACAGTGCACCGACACTGACATTCTCTTAACAAACCAACAATCTTATTCTCAGCTGCTAAACTCTTTTCCTTCCGCTCCACAACAACATCCACCTAACGGCATATACTCTTGTTCAGATGTTGCTGAACAGATCCATCGAAGCACAGCCTGTACTCAACTCCCATTCGTTCATCAAACACATTAAATTAGTTCCACCTTTGCAATCTCCATTCGATGCATTTATGAAAGCAGTTTTGGAAAAATGCAAAAACAGAAAAAAAAAAAAAAAAATCGACTACGAACTTTGTCTTATAATATAGGATAGCTTGGAAAACAACAAAACGTATGTCATCAGCGAACTCAGACACGAATTTCTACCATTGAGTGAATCAACGTTCAAGAATGCATATTTCAACACCAAGGAACTGCTCGATGGATTTTATAAAAAGTCTTTGTTTTTTCTCGAACTGATGAATAAAAAAACTTGCGATGTATCTAATGCATATGCAAACATTCAAGTATCATTAAAAAAAATTATTTATAAAAAAATATTTTTTTACAAGTTGGTTTTTTTTAAATAAATTAATTTTGTATATGTATCTAACCCATGAGTTTGAGTTCTGTGCTCTTGTCATCAGATATATTTCTCTTGTTATATCCATTACACTCGAAAAGTAAAATACTTCCCGTTGGGAAAACAAATGTTCAAAATTATAAGCTACCATAATACCTCATATAAGAGTGAAAATCATATCTGGTGAAATCGTAGGTGAAAGTGTTCATATTTATAACGACCAAATCCGTATTCACAACTTTGATGTTGATTTAGTGATTCACAACAACCTTAAAACTTTCGTTTTAGGCCTAACAGTTATAAAGAACAATTCATAAATTTAAATAAAGCCAATATTGATCATGTGCGATATTTGTTTAAGAATACTTCACCAGTGTTAGATCAATCAGTCAACTATTACGATTACATGTTGGCTGGTGCTCGTCGAACAAAATTGGTGAAGCGAACTCACAATATCGACCAAGACGAACAGCATCTTCAATTGACGGGAATGAGAATTTCGCATTCGACTTTGACAACATCGCCAACAATGTGCGTGACGTAAAAACCGTTAAAAGGCTCCACCGCAAAATGAAAGAACCCTGACAATGAACAAGGTTCAGACATCACCTGTGTATTAAAATGAACAATTGGCAATCGACATACCTCGCGTTTTCAGCACGGACATGGTGTTTCTACCAGATGTTTCAAACAACCATTCATTCGAGAATTTCGTACAAGAACAACAGCAATTACCAGAGCAAAACCAATAGAAATCAAATTTCGTACCTAATAATTACATACCCAATAAACAACTAGAATTACCAAAGCAAGAACAACAAACTATTAATTACATACTTTACAAGCAACAACAACAATTATTAGAGCAAAACCAAACTAGCCCAAATTATATACCTAACGAACAAAATATTTTGGAAAAAGTACAAGAGTTGTACACTAGAAAACCAGGCCGCCCACACGACAAAACTTCGACAAGAGTCGATGAGTGGATGCTTTTGGTTGAAACACCCAATATTTCCGAACAAGCAATGATTGGTTTGTATAATGGTGGTTGTGAACTATGAGCTTTCATCGAACAGGCACTAAAGTCGGAAAATTTCAAAAGTAGTGGCGGTGCTGAATACATAGTTCTAAAAGAACAACTTCCAACACTGGATTTTAAACTTGACGAGATTAAACATAAATACAACATTAGTTACTAACACACACACACACACACACACACACACACACACATATATATATATAAAGATTATTTGATAGAATGACATGAAATCGTCAGGGAAAATGTTTTACTTTCAAAAAACCAAATCCAAGTTTTCAGTTTCGATCCCCAGGCAGCAATTCGAAACGTCATTAAATCATTCGATATAGGTTTGACGGTGTTGCAAAATGTTTTGGTGTTTAATTTTTACTTAGTCAATATCCACGAGGTTCAAGATTTATTCAAAGCGAAAGTTCCTGCGATTGACAATTACCATCTTGAAAATTACGGGCACGTGCAAGAAGCGGGCATCAGTCGCAAATTTGGTGCACAAACGATCCCACGGGCACAATAACGAATCGAGTAACTTTGATACCATAAATCCTCTTTTATCAACAGGATACGAAAATTTCACGTTTGATTTTCCAAATGGAAAAGTACACCAGCCAAACAAACGAATAAAAGTCGTTGATTCGTTCGGTGCGAATACATTACAGCATTTTAAATCGCAGCCAGTAGAACAGACCAGTTTCAATTCGACTCATATACCGCATTTGCAAGATGTCTCCTCGATCGATCTAGACACAATGCAAGTAAAACCTCAAATAATTCAATCGACTTTAAAAAGAATGGTGACAGATAATCCCCAATTACAACAACAACGAGAATTAACTACATTCCCCAACTATGCCATTTTCGATTCAAAATATTTCGCCTCATTACAATCTATCATATTTTTTAACCTTCTGGTTTTCCTAAAAAATCGTCTGTGTGTTGTAATCAACAAACATCACTCGATGATTTAATGTTCAATGCCTTACGATCGCACAATCTAATCCCTTCTAATGAAGATGTGATGGCTGGGGAAGGGGTAATGGAAACGATCCAACTCGGATAAATAAGGTAAACACACACCGGTCGAATTCGACCCGACGACTCAAATTAAAATAAACGTTCTTCCAGAGGGGAATTTAACCCTTGTTCCACAAGTCGGTACGTTACCCGATGAGTTGCAATTTGCCACGAGGGAAGAAAACGATTCCACGCCATCGTCGAATCAAACGGCCCCATTGTCTGATGAATTCATCATCAATTTGTCAAAGGAATGGGGCAAAAAATATAGTAAAACCATTAACCCAAAATAATTACTTTATAGTATTAACTTTTGCAAAGAATTCATGGAACGAACATACGACAACAATCAAGTAAAAGCGGCCCTTTCTCTCGCTGGAATGCATTTGCTTAAATTGGCCTAAAAAAATTACCCTTCCGGGAAAAGAAGTGCGAAGATTAATAATTTTGTAAAAGAGGATAGTTGTAAACAAATTTTTTGTCCGGTTACCATCTCATCGCCTCGAGCCAACTGGCAACAAAATTAAAAGACTTTGAAAATTGAAGGTACGATATAAAAACTTGTAGTTTATTTCTCGCAACAATAAACTCAATTAAATAGCCATCTTCCACCTTCTCTGCCAAATCTGCAACATCTTTTTATTTTCGCGTATATTTTTTGGTACCAATTTTATTTTTTTTTAATTTCATAAACACCTTGTATAAAATCGAAGAAAATTTCTTCTTGGCATCGGCGATTTCCATAAAATCCATCAAGAAAACACCTGCGAAAAATCTCGCACAAATACAACTTTGATTCTGCTATGTATTTCCTATATTATAATTTTAGTGTATGTTTAACGGTAATTATACTTTCCTCGAAAGGAACTTTACCGAAATCAAATTTTTTTTTTTTGTGAGTTTTTACACTTCGACGCACTATTTTGCCATTTTTAAGAAAGATTTTTTGATTTTCAGTGGCCGGTTGTAGTTGCTTAGTCCTATCGTGTTGTGTGGATAAGACCAATTTGTTCGTATCCGACACTATTTTAAACCTTAACTGCAGTGATGGGTATTCGGGAAAATCGCAGGGAACGGGAAGGATATCGATAGTGGGATTTTCACAACTACCGGTGTCTACATTGAAATCTTTATCGACATAGGGATAAGTCAGGCGACATCTATCGCATTCTTAATACAAATATTTTAATCTTTAATCACATTCTTCAAAGTGTTCGACTTCTCCATTTCGGCAAAAATAGGGATTGATTTTATACGGATGCACAATATAACCATTTTCGTTTTGCAAACATTCGGGTTGTAGACAGTTTATTCGGCTTTTAGAAAGTCCGTGCTCACATTTGACAATTTCTGGTAATATGTAATTACAAATGATGTAGGCATCGTCTGCATAAGGCAAGCTAATTTTCTTCTATTTGTCGACACAAATGTTACCAATATCCCATTCCATCTAATCTCATCATTGTTCCTACGGCACGCGGTGCCATCAAAAATCATATTCTTTGGGCATACTTCCAAAATCCATTTACGATCGCTCCCGCATCTCACATACATATCCCTCGAGTTTTTTGTTTTTGTTTGAGGACTCGGAACCATCGATGTTCATCAAGTTGTAATACTGTTCATACATTATGTAATCGACTTGGTTCTGATTACTACACTCACCATACATTAACTGCAGGCCTTCGGAAATGCTCAGTTTTGGGGATATCGTCGCAAAGTTTAAGGGATTTAAATCACCGCGTAGCTGGATTTTATAATCTGTCCCGATTTTGACGAGTTACGGTGAAAGTATTTGCGTGGGACTACGTTTGAACATTTTTCTGTTTCTCGAAATTCTATCCTTGTTCATGAGGTGTTTCCTCCGATTCGCCGATAAAATTCACCTCGATTTTCGAGCTTTCTGTATTCTCTGCGCCCATCGTAAAAATTTCTCACTCGCAATACCTATTTGTTTTACACAAAGTGACAAATTTAAGTTTTTTGTCATTTTTGACTGGGTTCAACATAAACAAATTTTTACCCGATTTCACGGGATCGTATTTTGGAGTTTTCGCATTTAGTAAAAAAAAATACACCAACAATATTACAAGCGATAATACAGCTTGAACAATGTTGCTAATCGAATAAGAATTCATCAATGCGCTTCTTTCTCTCTCTCACACACACACACACACTCTCTCTCTCTCTTAGGGAACAAAAATTATAATCATAGGATTACTTTCAATGCCAATGTATTTGAAATATACCAGTCAATATTGGCTGCTTCAACACAAATAAAATCGTCAAAATAATCACCCGTGCAAAAACGTAGAAATAATAATCAAAGGTATTTCTAAAAGTATTTACCAAAATTCGATTTTGTAGTTCAGACTCGATGGCTTCCAGTTCCGATGGTAGTTGGACGATTTTGCCAAATTCAACCACGTAAATGAACCACGACGAGTCGATGTAAAGGAGCAGATCGAGATACATATCAAACCTTTTCAAAATAATCAATTTCCATACGATTTCATTCATGCTTTAATACAGCGTGTATAAAACTCGGCGATCGGATGCGTAAGTTTGAATCAAAGACGTTGTACCATTTAATACATAATTCAAATACTCGATATTGAGCGAAATTTTTTTTTACCGAGCATTTTATTTTCTAATTATCGGTCATAATTATCAAAGAATCGAACCACATCCACTCTAGAAGGTACATAATCTCCATAAAACCAGACGTTTTCGCTTAAACCGAGTGCCGCTTGCACCACGAGTTCCACGAAACATTCGACGAACGTCAGTTGACGATTGTGGGGGATGTGGAAATGACCTTCGAGGAATTGTATGCTGCTGCCAAAAATATTTTTTGCGATATGTTGAAGTTGATCGACGTGCAAGTTTCTCGCACCGATTAAATTCCAACTGCTGGTACCTAAATTCCAACAACCGAACAAATTCTCCGCGCATGAAATTCATTTCGAGAAATGGAGGGGAAAAAACATTATCGTTGTTGATGAACATGCTCGCCTTGGCAAAGATCAGGTAACACAAGGGTCCCGATATGCATGGATGAGCATGTTCAAGGTTTTGACATTCTTCAACAATCCGAGCAAACTGTGGCCAAAATTTTATCGGTATTATCCGATGACAACAATTTTGGTAATTGCCGATCGATCAATATACTTTGGACATAATATTTTTGTGCGAATAATCCTCGTATTTCCTTATTTGTTTTTTCCATTAAACGCAAGAGACATGTTAACTCTGCTTTACAAATCAGAAGGGATGGTGAAGTTACCAATGTGGTTGGCGATTCCAGATACGGCGGTATGAGAAAAGGATTTCACAATCAGAGAATCGCCATTGGAGATGAAGAACATCGTGAACTGGCCGATAAAAAAGTAAAAAAAAAAGAAAAAGAAAAGGGGAGCGCAAGGCATTGCAGTCATCGATTTAGACGGCACTTTAATAGACGAACGTAAAAACGAATTCCATGGAGCCAATCATTTCATAGTGACTGTGGCAAAATACTTTTAAGTGGTGTTGTGGACGGTGGGCAACGAGGTGCACGCGAAAATGTTTATCGAACAGTTTCTGCAAGCCAATCAATTTTTTAAAAGTTCTGTATGGGTTGCACAGAAAAACTAAATCGGTATCTATCGTTCGCCTACAACGTCCGATAACGACGGGTCCGTACATTTTAATAGACGATTCGGTGCATAATTTGAATAGTGGTGGTTACAACATACCAGTCGACGATAAAAAAAATAGTATTAGGTACAAAACACGAAAAATAAAAAAATTAAATTTATCAATTACAACTCATTACTGAATGATTTATACGATCTGGTAGATTCTTGGCGCGGATCTATCAGTTAACTCACTCGCACATGAATATCGCATTTTTTTTTCATAATCGTGCAACAGATTAATTAAAAATGCTTGTTGAAGAGCCGTCAGATATAATGGCAGTGTCAAAGTATGCAATAACTTTGTAATAAACTCCATGTATTCGTCAATGTTTCTATTCGAGTTGCTTCTACACATCCAGTTCTTCTTGTAGTGAGAATAAACAAATTTTTTGAACTCGAGAGTGTCCATTCTGATATGCTCCCTGGGAGGGAATAGACCTTATATATACATGGTTTCACACCCAATATTTTTTTTCTTTTATTTGTTTGCATTTGGTAAATTTAACATTTTTTTTCGTATCAAGAGAAACATTAATGAAAATAAGAGACTACAACAAACCATGATAAATAAAAACGAATGTGTAATGAAAATTAAAAAGAGATAGCATGTGGCCAAAAAAAAACGACACAGTTTCTTAATAATAACCGATTATTAATACACAGTTGCTGGTAAAAATATTAAAAACTTTACCTTGTTCAAACAAATCTTTAAAGTAATGATACTTGCAAAACTTGCAAAATTCCTTAATTTCCACTACAATACAATACGCGTCGAAAGAATTGACAAAAAATTGGACAACTTCGTGAGTACCGGGATGCCATTCGCGATTATTTATGCCGATGAACCAATGTTGTAGAAAGTTCATGTTGAAAAATTTACCGGGCGGTGTTTCACCAACAGAAATTCAGTATTCTGTTGGTCGCTATCGTAAAATCTAGATCCGAAGGAGTTAACTTTTGGCTTGATCTTGCACAATTATTCCCAATCTTCCAAAGCATTACTAACAGCAGCGTCGGAATATTTTTTATATATATTTCATGTCGGAAAAAATAATGATGAATCATCGTACGTTATTGTTTTTTTTGCAACGAAACCTTTTTTTCAGTTAGTTATGCAAGACATCCACCGAGACATAAAAAAAAAAGACCACGGTGGGTATATATATGATGGCATCGGCCAAGACAAATCACGCACTTTCGAGCCAGCACTTGATACACTCGCAAGTATCAACATACAACATGTTTTGCAATCTGCAAGGCTTCCGTGATAACAACGGCGAATATGTACTGAAGTAACTGGCAGTCACCAACATTGATGGTTTCACCGAAAGGCGGCTCTTCAAATCGCCGTATCCGTGGAAAGCATTGGATGATATAAGTAAAAAGACAAACTATTGGCTGAGGGAAAATATTCACCAATTGGCATGGCGTGATAGCGAAATTCCCATACGACGAAATTTAAAGAGAAGTATTACAATTGATAAGGAGCCATTACAACAAATATATAATATTTGTTGCGGGTCCACATCAAATACAATGACTAAAGAAGTTGTGCAAATTCGATCACTATCTCGAAATTTTGGATTTACAAAAAACTTACAAATGCCCATCATATATGGGAATGCAGGCCATTATGATTGTTGGAGACACATTTGTTGATTTATGTGTGCAGATAGAAATTCGAAATTATTGTGTTTGTGGTTCCACGATAATGTAGTGGCAAAATGGGAAGATTTAAAAAACAACAACGAAATTGAAATAAAATGTATCAAAGACTTTACATTTAAAGTTTTTGGTGCGGGTTCACAACAGAAGAGATAGTTCGACTGGATTGCTGCAGGTCAAATCTCCACATCCGTAGGCCAACTGAAGAAAAGTTTCCATTGATTGGAGTGGCAAGATAGAGAAATTCCCTTCAATGAAATTGAAGATGTCTGACAAAAAAAATCACTTTGTCTATAACTATATTATATATTTCACAAACGTATTTCTTAAAAAATAAAATGTTTTTATATGTTGTTTGAAATTTTTTTTTTCATTTACTCGAGATGTAGTAATTGGTTACATAAATTTCCTACACTTATCAAAACAAAACCAGATATATCTCTTATGTTTGTCAAATTATCAGAGTAGGCCAACATTAATCCCAAAACTGTAAAAATAACACTTAGGCCTAACAAAATAAGCTTTTTTTGTTTGCATTCTCTTATCCCTTTATGACATAATTGCTGTATTATGGTAATGGTAAACTAGTTAGAATTCAACTACAATTTTTAATGAAAAAAATTTAAAAGTAGAATTTTTAAAAATTACTAAAAATAAAAAAAAAATACTATAATCTAAACAGAGATACTTTAGTGGAAAAAATAGTTAATTATAAATTTATTTCAGAAAAACAATTCCAAAGAATTTAGACTTTAAAGTTTCAGTATTGAAGCCAATTGCTAAAGAATTCAGAATTAAAGTTTATGCATACATAAATAAAAATAAAAGCATCAAAAAATAATTTGATACGACTCATACTAAATGAAAGAGAGAAATTGAAGACAATTCAAGAATTTTTCTTTGATACAAATAATTTGGAAAATATCTGTATTCTAAAATCGTTGTCAAATACCAACTGATCTAAAATACCCTGTTTTTTTTATAAGAATCTTAACATAATTTCATAAAACCATTTCAAGCGAAATATCATTGATTATAAGGACTCTTCAGTTGTCGAGAAATAAGAAATTTTGACTTATGGATTTCCGTGGTCGTCGATAATAACGGCAATGAGAAATTATGTTTTAAAGGGAAAGATATAGCTTCATTTCTCGGATATAAAAACCACGTAATGCAATTTTAAATTTGGTCAAACCAAAATGGAAAAGAACATGGGCAGACGTGAAGGGATTGGCCTTCATCTGTGAAACCCCCTCTAATTGGCAACAACATACGATGTTCATCAATAAAAAAGGATTGAATTTATTGATACAAAATTCAAGAATACCCACCTCCAAATACCTACTACGAAAACTGATCAAAGCATTCGACTTGAAACTGAATCTCGTTTCGAGAACAAAGGAAAGAGCTTAGATTAGCATAATTGTGGATTGTTTCAAACATCTGAACTACAAGTTACAATATACAATCAATAATTACAGAATTGATTTGTACTTTTTGGATTACAAAATTGCGGTCGAATGCGACGAATATAACAACAAATACAGAAACATTGAATATGAAATCGAACGACAAAATCACATCAAGAATAAGCTATATTGAGCATTTATAAGATTCGATCCAGATGCTGAGAATTTCAATGTGCATGATGTTATAAACACTATCGTTCAAATGATGGAACTAAGGAATTTTAATTTATTTAATGTTATCAACAGTATAACTTGAATGATTAAACAAAAAAATTAATAATAAAAATAAATAAACCTCAGTTCATTACATATTAGTATAATTTTTTTGTCAAAAATATGTCTATATCTAAGCAATAACCATTGCACCTAGGATGTCATTGGATAGGAGACAATATTAGCTTTCGAATTTCGAAAACTTTGACTGTTGGAATATTACTCTAATAAGCCCTTTGTGGTCGAGGGTCCTTATACAAAACATACCTCCTTTTTAAATTCAATTTTTGGTCCTGAAAATTTCCCACGAGATTTCACCAGAGAGCTCTACAATCGACATTCATTTCCCCACTCCTACTTCCAGAAACCAATCACATTACAGTATTTCGCTTCCCCTCCCTCTCCCACTTTTCAGTTTGTCCAGTATGGTGGCGAAATCTGGAAATAAGACATCATTCAAGGCCAAGAACTGAATGTGGAAACACCATTCCTCCTCCTAGAGCAGAAGAGGAATCTGGTAAGTTGTTGAAAGTTTGAAGATAATGAAGGTAATGTTGATTACAACACACACACACATGGATTATCTCGAAACTTATACTTTTTTTTAGTAAAAATAATTTATTTTTAAATCATTACCATAGTTACCGATTGGCGTCATCTTGGCGTAAACAATTTCTACAATCGCACTCGAAAGGAGAGTAATATCGCTCTCTTTCAACAGCGATAATGGCAATATTCAACGACACGTGGGGAACGGATCTCTCGTGATTGGACACGAAAACTTTATCTACGTTTTCCGCGAGTTTCTCTTTTCGTCTCGGATCCCAACTGCTCGCAAGGTAGGTTTCGATTTTTTGCACGATTGGCTTGGAAACATCTCTCGGTAAAACATTTTTTGAAAGGTAATATTGATAATGAAAGTTTAATTGCAGCTGCAAGTACAAGTTTTGCAGTGGTGGTCTCGTGTTTTCCCATGGACAAAACAAGCTGTGTAAATCAAAGTAATTGATGAATTTGGTTTCGTAGCCGACGTTCATGCCTTTTGTTTCGTAGAGAACATTGAGTCCTTTTACCGCTTTATTAGAGGGCTCCGATTCTATCTGGAACTCCATCACTTGATTATCATAATACCAGTCATTAAAAATATGTTTTGCACCCAAAATTTTTAAACACTCTTCGAAATCGTCCACTCCGATGTAGTACCAAGGCCCGAAACATACAACCAAGTCGTTAAATTTATTCTCTGCAAGTTTGATGGTGATGTCATCAAACAATAATTCGTTTACATTCAACATTCCTGTATCATTAATAATTTTTACATAGGTGAGTGTTTTTTGTAATACCTTATATGCACTGCTTGAAATAAGACCATGTTTTGTATATGTACAAATTTATGCATCGATAAAAACCACGAAGGCGAAAGCACGTTGTTCTTGGCTTATTTATCAGAAAGTGTACAAAGAGAATCCCCTTTTTTTTACTGTGAAATTGCAATTTCAAAATACGTCGATATCATTCCCCTCGATACAATTTATGACCATTACTCGGACGTTGCGTTTGTCAACTGCAACTTTGCGGAACTCGAGCTGCATTCGCGCAGGGCGCGTTATTACTTATGTAATTACACTGACGAAACAAACTTGGAAATTCTACTCTCTCCGCACACATCTCGAACACTGATACTAAACAAGAGTTCGTTTTACAATTCGGGTGTCTTGAACAGTCGTTTCACACCCTACGTCACCCACTGCCATTTCGATTCGATAGAGTTAATTTCCAAGGTACGAAAATCCATAATCACGTTTGTTCGCTTTGACAGCGACATGCACAACACGGAACAAATTAACCTCGAAATGTTGAAACTTTTTTACCAATGCATCAATAAAATTGAGAATTTCGAGTTGAGGGATGATTACTCTGTTTTGCCCTAGATTTCATACTCGTGCTCAAACAGGGAATTTGAGCACTACTTAAAACTACTCTTTCGCGAAGAGGACTGGGTCAACACTCTTTTTGAAAACCAACAAAGCTAAAATGCAATTTATTCACTCATCTTTATGACAAAACCCCAATTTCTTTACACAAATGTCCATCTCGTCGAAAGGAAGCCTGCCGATTCCATGCCCCATCGAGAATTGGCCATGTTGACGACTGATCACGATGGGATTCCCACCACCGGCACCTACGACAAGTTGTACCTAAAACACAATGATAAAATTTCTTCCTTTCTATGAAGGAGCAAAAAATTGAAAACAACAAAGTGAAAATATTTTTTTTCCCTAAGTACTTGTTTATAAGAAAACATGCAACGACAAATTCCAAATATTAGTTATCCGTCGGAAATGGATCTCGATAACCTAGAACAGAAAGTCATTAAAGTGGACCGATGTTTGAGTAAACTACGAAACCTGTTTCTGGAAATTGTAAAGATTGCCATGTTGAAAGTAACGATGGCACCTGTGTCAGAGAAGACAGAGCCAACATCGACTACAGAGGCTGTTGTGGAGAAAACGGCTAGAGAAGTTCAAGTCCCAACCACCGTCGTTGGCGAACCCGTAAATAAAAATCAAAAACTAATTACAAACGAAAACGTCCCGTAAAAAAGAAGAGGGGTCGTCGACGTCAACAACCTAACCATCATCACCAGACGAATCCAACCAGGCCCATCATAGCGTTGAGGAAAATGGTTCCTGCAAACAAAAAAGAAAAAAACTTTGAAAGATGCAGTTCTATCGAGAAAAAAAAAATCGAGTAAAACAGAAAAGTTAAAAAACAAGGATGATCATTCGACCATTCTCGCAGATGGGATCTATCGTATTGAACACAACGGAGCGCACGAGTGAAAGAAAAGCCATCAATTCGGAATTGGTCAAACAGATACTGACTCCGAAAATTCCTATAGATTTACACATCAAGCGTAATCATAAGAACATAAATGTCGCCACTCAAACTAAGAGGGGAGACGAGATTGAAACCAACACACTTGTTTACATGTAAACTATGCAATCACCAAAAATAAAAACCAAGCCACGAAATTATCAAAGGTGAAGACACTCGAATGAAGCGGTCTATTCGTCATCGAATCACTAAAACACACATATTTAATTTCTTGTAAATAGCCGTACAAAAATAGCGAATCTAGGCTGATTGAATTACTTCAGATTCCACAATGATGTGTTGAAAAAAAGGAAAGTGTGTTTTCGCCGCCTGTCGTAAATTCGTCGAGGAAACACACATTGTTCCGTGCGTCGAATGCTCAGCCGACTTTAACTGATTCGATCTATACTGGTACGATAATGGTACTTGTTGAAAATATCACATTTTCGTCATGTTTACCGACAAGGTGAGACCCGTGAAGAACGGATTTTTTTGACGGCAAATGCCTGCGGTCAGGTGGAAGAATCAGTTTCATATTCCTTTAATAAAAATCCTAAAAAAAAAATGACAAAAATCCTCAAAACAATGGCGATGAGAAATGAAATAATGGAGGCGTAATCTCACGGACCTCATTAACAGTGAAAAAATAAACCAACTTGAAATAACTAGTGTATCGATCCAACGAATTGAACATTTACACCATCCTGCAAATGTTTTTACGAAATGATTTCGAGCATAACAGAGTGCTGAGACTATCTGTGAAAGAATACGTAAAGTGGGTGTTGGAATTTCAATTGCACGGATACAATGAAAATAATAATTACTTTGATTTCTTTGATTATGTACGAAACTTGTTGAAAACAGATCGTTGTAATTTGACATACATTTTTGTAACCTTGCGAGAAAAATACTTTGTAGATGAAAATCCAATTAACATTGTCAAGAAAAAAAGATGTAAAAGAAAAACACCTATAAATACTGAATTAAAAAAGTTTAAACAAAAAAAACTTTTTTTTAGATTTATTCTTTTACCTCATATTTTAGTAACTTTTTATTACTCATAGAAATGGGTTAATTGTGTTTGTAAATATCTTGATATATATATAAAGAAGTGAAAACAAATACCAAAGATGCCCGGGATTATCATATTTGAATCTCGAACATTTAATTTTATATTTGGGTACTTGAACAAGAATTGTTTTTCCATCTGGAATCGTGGGCAAGGGGGGATTTTCGAATAGCTCTGCGAGTTCAAAATTTTTCAGTTGTCGAAAGATATGCTTTCCAATATCGAAGAGGGCAGAATAGAAGAATTTATCGATATATATATAACAATGAGCCCAAACTCGCTTCCCTATACCAATTGTGTAATGAATTTATTTCACAAATTTCTGATTTACCATAGGACCCTTTAACGAAATTCCTTGAGATTTTCAATGATCCCGATGTTCAGGGTGTAATAAAAACACTTTTCGCAATAATGTTAAAGGTATGTTTGCAATAATTGTAAAATAGCCAGATGAAGATGAATGGTAATGATGATGTTGTTGAGTCTTAACTCGCATAGAGTTTATAAATAAGCTTTTTAGAAAAAAGAGAGAACTCACCCGCTATGGACAATCAATCGGTAAATTTATGCAAACAAATTTCCATATATCAATCTCGGGGTAATATCGACTACAGAACCCTATACGAGTTTTACGACGAATCCGGTTTGAAATCCTCTGTCGCGTGGAATGAAGCCAAAACAAAATTTATGGAAATTTTCAACGACTCTATCGTCCAACAAGAGATTTAAAAATCCTATCCCAAACATTGCCTTGATCAAGAGTAAAATTAGGGAATTTTTATATTAAAAAAAGAGGGGATTTTCAATACCCCCTTTTTCATTCTTTGGTAGAAAAAAAATAATGGAAAAAATAATAATTTTTGCGTTGGCGAGTACGTATAAATTGTCGGTGTAGAAACAATTTGTCTCACACCATGGCGCACATCGTTCCTGCACGGTTCAAACATCAATTGGTCCACAGTAGTGAAGAAGCAGCTGGGTACGGCTTGAAGACGACTCACGACATTGAAATTCAACCAGGCCAAGTGGCCAACGTCGATGTCGGCCTGGCGTGTAAAATATCCGAAGGCTATTTCGGTTTTGTTACGAGTCGTTCGGGGCTGGCATTCAACCATCGAATATACGCCTATAATGGAACTATAGAATCAGACTACAGAGGAGATATCGTTGTGCAACTGGGAAATCGAGGAAATTCGACATTCAAAGTAGCGAAAGGATCTTGTATAGCTCAACTACTCATACAGCCAAATATGATTGAATCGTTTGTACCAACAGATGAAAATGATGATGAACTTTGCAATACACAGCGAGGCACCTCGGGATTTGGATCTTCTTCATCACCACATATACCATCATCACAATTACCTACACCGACGCAAACCATCAAAGTGAATCCTGCAGTCCATCGAGAAGAACCCATATGGATGCCATTTTACCATCCCTAGTGGCATCACTTGTCACGGGCCAAAATGCAAGAGTGTTTGTTGAAATAAAAATCAAAATGAATTTAAAAAATGTATATATTTTATAAAATAAAATGAAATAAAGATTAGAAATAAACTATAGTTTCTTTATTTTTTCATCCCATTCTCTGTCTCTCTCTCTCTCTCTCTCTCTCTCTCTCTCTCTCTATATATATATATATATATATATATATATATATATATATATATATATATATATATATATATAAGGAATTTATCCCGCACACATATAATAAAATATGGAATATTTAATATATAATGATAAGAAAATGTTTCTTTTAGACAAGGATAATAAGCAGTGGTTTCGAGGAAAGGATGAGGCAAACATTTTGGAATACAAGGATACATGCGACGCCATTAGGAGACACGTTCCTGTAGATGAACGGGCAAAGTGCAGACAACTCGTAGAATCAAATAGTTTACCATCAGCGAGCTATCATGGAAATTCGAGAACCATTTTCATCATGGAAATAGGCCTATATAATTTGATTATGAAATCGCGATTGTCGAATGGAAATGATTTTAAAGATTGGGTGTGCGCCAGATTCTTCCTACCATTGACATAACTGGCAACAACAACATGTCGGCAGAGGAATCGAAAAACTATCGTGAACGACTGGAGGGTGAAATCAGACGATTGACAAAAGAACTTCAGTTTGAAAGGAAACATGTTTGCAACTGAAAAAAGAACGATAACATAATCATAAGCTTTTTGCAAAATTATGCAAAGAACAGATAAATCGGTATTTATAAATTTTTAATTTGCTTTCGTACTATTCATTTTTCAATTTTCCATCCGCATATCGTTGGTGTACAGGTGATCCAATTTCTCACAAAAATACCTGGAATCTGGTATGAATTACATACACGGGTTGACTGGTTTCGAAAAACTACCGACCGTCGTGTTGAAGGAGAATGTGAGTGCAGATGATGGCGAAAATGGCAACGAGTGTTTCTACAAAATAAATGCAGATTCGCTTATTACCTGGGCGAGAAATATGAGCCGGTATTTGCACCTCAATTTGTAACGACAACAATGGCGAATTCGATTACAACTTTTTTCTGACCGAAACGATCATCAATCACATGTCTTGACGAGGTGCCTACTGTATGCCTTCGGAAGTAGCTGCTTGCAATCCCCATCTGGGTAAAATAATTAACGTCGATGACAAATACATTTGCCCTCCATACTATCCACACTTGTTTCGAGGGATCGGTTCCAAACAGATTGTCGGTTGTAATGGATCGATAGTGGATAGAGCGACGAATACAACGTACACTGATATGGTACCCAGCACGTTTAGGACAGAGGATGTGGACGAAAAGTTGGATGATGGAGGTTACCAGATCGTGTGCGCCGAGCAATCGGACACTTTACAAAATCGATTGATTCCGTTGAATAATGGATCGCGGTTAGAGTACATGCCAATAACTGTGCTTCGATGATATTCACTGCACCGGGAAAGGTGATGCCTGATTACTCCACCGGTAATAGTGACTGTGGCCAGCAAATTTTAAACTTGAATTCCGACCCCAAACTTCCATGTATGAAATGTGTTTCGAAATGTGGCGGAAGTGACCCGACCACAAGAGGAGCCCAATATGCATTCAGTATAGCACGCCCGTGTATAAACCTACATACCAATAATTCTTTGTACAGGCTATAAAAAAAATACCTTGCTCTTTCGAAACAATTAAGGATCCTGCAAAAAATTCATGCGAACGTTCAATTTCACAAGTGACTAATAACTATAGTCCATTGGCTTTAGAAAGAATATTGAAACACAAGAAAAAAAGGAACAAAAAATATTGAAATGCATTCATAAAAAAATCAAAAGAATAAAAGAGTTTTGAAATAATTAAATAAAAAAGTAAAAAAAAATTTTGCTCGAGATCGCGGCTATAAAAGAGGATGTTAATTGTTGTTTCTTTACCAGTCACTCTGAAGAAACTCGGCACGATGGATAACCCTAGTAAAACCACTGAACAACAACAGCAGTATCCCGAACCACAGCTGCATCAACTCGACAATAGCACTAATACTTTTACTAATGTCATGGTGGAAGATCACAAATCAGTCAAGCGAAAAAATTACGAATGTTGTGGCGATGACGAAGAAGCTCAAGACATTAAATTATTTATTAAAGCACCAATCAAACAATAATCAGAGGGGAAACTAGCTGTGAAATATGAACGGGTCGAGAACAAAACATGCCTACCATGCATTGTCGTAGATAATTCCGAAGTAAAGTTTATTTCAATGTTGGGTGGAATTGATGGCAAATACTTCAAGATTTATTGTAATGATTAAATAAAGGTAAATGTGAGTAATTAACGCTCTGAAGAGGATGAAATTACCAACTTTATCCGACTTGGCAAAATACCTTCAGTTGCTTAACCTACTCGGTTAAAACATCAACCTCGTCAATTTGAACGATGTCGACTAGATAAAGATAAGATCTCTAATATCGTTTATTGGAAACGAACCGTTGAAAAATATGTCTTTTTCATGATAGATCGCAATTTACTGAAAAAGATTGTTCGCAAAAATCATAGGGGGGATGTTTCAATTCGTGGTACTTGATCACAGACAAGGTGATCCAATACACTTTTTCGACTGTGGAAGAAGAAAACATGGAACGTGTCGTCCAGATGATTGGACTAAAACAAATATCTCTCTTCCTGCTACTCCAGAACACAAATGGCTAGTTTTTGAATCATAATCATGGATCCTGCCTGTTTAGAAACTCTATGTAAGTGCTAGGATGAAATCCCAACAGCCATTTTTCGGTACCTGTACAGCAGTAATGTGCAGTATTTAAAGTTTGAGCTCGCTGCATAGTGTATAAATCTAAATAATATGGAACAACAAATGTGAAAAATATATGTTTTATTTATATACGTGTATTTTTTGTAATTTATATATAAATTATTATTTTTTAAATAATATATAGACCTATTTGTGATTGTTATCTTTAGTACACTATCTACAAGGGTGATTGTTAACCAAATGAAGACATTTTTCTCCTCCGAGCACATTTTTAAAATGCACATTTTAAGAGTGCCATGCACATACCTAGAATTATGCCCCAAATAACCAAACACACACTTTGAACAATAGCTTCATTATTTATCCGATAAAGAGAGAGAGAGCTGTTTTATTTGTAGCTTCATTATTCGCCTCTTGAAAAATTTCTACATTTTTCAATCGTCTTTTTATCTTCTTCCATTTTCGATAACATATCAGGACCAAAACTGTCGATAAATCATAGGGAAACATAATCTGCATCTGAAACTGTTTCTTTTATTGTCGGTGTAGTTGTTTTCCAAATAACCTCTTCAATTTTACCGATAATTCCATTACCCCTAGTCTCATTTTGAGTAACAATACTCGCAGCTCCTTTAGTTACAATAGCTTCAGTTGTATCACCGACACTTGGTTTCACACTAGAATTTGAAACATTTTTACGTTCAATAGAATTATACGAGATTGTATCCGCATCTCGCCCTAATAAATCATCATTATAGTCACTTTCCACATTTCCCTCTATCAGTGTATTAAAAAGTGTTAAATATTTCTGATTTAAACTAGAAAAATCGTAAAGTTCTGTATTATTGGATTCGGGTAGTAAAGGTAGTGAAAAGGCATGGTTGGTTATCATGCATAGATATAAATAACAAGGTAGTTTTTTTACAATCATTTTATTTTCAATTTTATTATATATACATTATCGTTACTCAATTTCCTCTGTAATTTCATAAGATATGTATGTTTTTAACAATGTGATAAAAGTGATGAACCTAAGAGGTCTCTGTCGGTGTGGTTGTTTTCCCAATACTGATGGTTCCTTCATTAACAAAACCTTCAATTGTATCACCGACATACGAATTTATATCCCTTTCTCGTCTCAAAAAAATTGTCGAATTTTTCTGATTTAAACTAGAAAAATCATAAAGTTCTGTACTATTGGATTTGGATAGTAGAAGTGATGAAAGGGCACTGTTGGTTACCGCGCATAGAAATAAAATACAACGCAGTTTTTCTAAATTCATTTTTTAAAATGTTTTTACATACACAAATTCATTACTTAATTTCCACGGTGTAATGTTCGGCTTGGATTCTACTGAAAATGGACGTGTTTACTATTGTGGCCAAACGTGATGGATTTGTCGCCTGACACTCTCGATTGGTTATACTTGCATCTGCCATGGATTTAATTCCACTTTCGCTGATGACGTTCATCAGAGGCCCCGAGATTTTCGAAGATATGTGAAATAAATCAGTTTATTATTGTAATTTCATAAGACATGTATGTTCCAACAGTCTGATAAAGGTGACGATGAAAAAAGTCGCTTCGTGTAAATTTTCTGGAAGTTGAATAATATTGTTGTAATTTTGCACAAATAGCAAAGCTAGGTGATTGTACAAGTACAAATATTTGTGCGAATACAAGAGTTTTGTGTTGCTCGTGTATATCAACTGAGACTGTGGTCGTTTGGCCCAGACCAACTTCGGATCGGGCCACATGGATGTGATTTCCAACCACTTGTGTAGGATCTTATACAATCTCGACTAGAGAAAATTCCGTACGTAAAAATGAAAGTAGAAAAAAAGATTTGTCGATGAATAAACAGTTTGCGGCAACAGAGAACTAAAGTTGAATATCTCGAAAAATGTCCAATAATGCATTTTCCGAAACGACAGCATACACATCCTTAACACTGCCATGTTTATAATTATATGTTACATGGCGCGAGCTCAACCTCTTTACAGTCGCCGTCTTTTCCGATTCATCGACGGAATTCTTGTTGGCCTCATCTTCTTTCGCGTCTCGGACGTCTTTTCAAGTAATGCATAATTGCAGTCACGGTGTACATAAATCACCGCCAACACCGAACTCGAAGGATGTTTCGAGTCCAACTCGTAGGCCATGATATATTGCCGATGGATAAATTTGTCAAACACGTCGTTGCGTATACACACTCGGTACTTGAAACACATGTACGAAGCAGTTGCATTTATGTACATTGCATTGCATGTGAAAATAAAATCGTTGGTCGTTCAGTCAAACAGTTCAACACCTTTAGTATTTTCGGAAATGATCATGTTTGAATATTTAATGTTGAGCACTCTCTGTTGCCTCGGCTTCAAGTAATTGGCGACGATGATGTTTAGGGACGAACTCGGGTTAATGTCGGACAGTAAGTAATACTGGTTAATCATCGGACCCCAGTTTTCATCCATGTTTGCAAACTTGTCGGCAATTTCGTACAAATCTCGCGAGGTTTGCGGTGGATGAGTCAAGAATCGAGTACATCCATCAATCGTAGCTTTGCATGTTCAGATTGTCCCATCGTCGGCCTGGTTCGCCTGCAAACTCTGCCTTATTTTCTCTTTCAAGTTTTCGCCATTGCATTGATTTCGTACATGGTCTTCAACAGCTGGAAAAATTGTTTGGTCAAGATCGGATCCTATCCCTTGGACAATAACACTATTGGGAGATGGTGATTCAACAAGTCGTAAAATTCTATCTCAAGTTCTCTTGTAGGGTAATGTACAAACCTTTCCTTTGCCAGTAAATATCCCATTTCCAAATTTACATTACACTTGTATCCTCTTCGAAAATTGTGGACAAAGAAAATCTTGGTGGAATAAATCAGAATATCAGAATATTAATAAAATGTATGGTTACAACTCACCCTCGTTCAGCAGACTGTTAATCTTCGAATTTAATCGTCTTTTCAGGCAGCGAATGTGAGGAACTCTGAACATTAATATGTTCTTTCGTGCGAAATTAATTCGCCTACATTGCTTGCGCTTCACTCTCAGAAAACTGAATTGAGACTGAGAAAAAAAAAATCTCTTACCATATAACTTAGTTTTTTTTGTAGAGGTTTCTTTTTTTAGTTTTTTTAAACATGTGTGTGTATACACATCTGAACGAATCTCCTCCAACTCAGCAGAATATATCATAGTCAACCATGCCGGAAATAGAAGATGTTCTCGAAAACTGTTTCACCTCGTCGTATATCATGTGGCTGATTACTTCGATATAGATGGTAATCAGCAATGGATTTTTATGCGATAGAATACCTCAACAACATTTTCGTCATGATAGCGGGTCTGACAATCAATTTGGGTTCGATCATTCAAACCCTAACATTGATTGTTTGGTGAAGACAGTTACTGTCTCCAATCTATTTGATTGTATTATGCGTCGGTTGTTTGGAATTATTAATTTTACAACTCTATGAACATTTCATATTTGGAAATGAAATGATGTCTACAATCATCATGGTGGTCTTTAGTTTGATTTGCAGTAGTTTGATGTTTATAACTTTGCGAATTTTTGCCTGGCAAAAACAAGTTGTTTTCCTCGAAGACATTTCGGGTGTGGGGAAGACTACAATGTCTGCACGATCGTTTGATTTTCTTCAGTTTTTGGTGGAATACCCACCATACAAGAACAAGAACGAGAATAACCTACTCCAATCGACATGTACCATCGGCTTCGAAAACGAACTAATGTGCTAAATACAAACATTGAAGAAAAGTAAAAGTGTTTCTATTACAGCTCTCCATATTCGCAGTTTGTGTATGGGTTGTTATTCGATTACAACGGCCAACATGCCGACCCACATACATTAATACAAATTGTGTTGCCCATCTTACATCTTTGTGCCGAATGTTTTCTTCGTATACAAAAAAGGTTCCTGCATAAATTTTCCATTTTGGGTTGCAAAGTCGAAATGAAATGGTGGCTCGCCACGGACATTCCATTAACGAAGGAATTGGTCAAGAGAAGAAACATGTTTGAAATCACCAATGGGTTCAATTTGGATAATTACATTACTAATCAAAATTTCTTGTTTGCTTGGTTTGCTTCCCTGTTTGATGAAGAAGTTGTGTTTGAAAAAATATGTATCAATTGAATTGACAAAAATAAACATACAAATAAAATAAATGTCTTTTAAATATATATTTGTTTATTTAAGATATGAACATTTTACTTACAGCAATGGGTTTTTTCCGATATATTGCACATTTGGAATGTGTAAATAGACATTCGATACATGAAATCGAATGACCACAAGGCAGAAAAACAACCTTCAATTCTCTTTGGTAACAAATCTTGCATAAAAATGGATTTTGTTGTTCACATTAATTATCACCACTGCTACCGCCGCCCACACATTTCTCGAAATCTTTTTTTGTGGAATTATCGATGCCGCTCACACATCTCTCCAAATTGTTGTTTGCAGAATTTGCCACCTCCTTGTTCTCCTTTTGCTTAAGCCATTGTATTCTTTCCACTCGAATTTTGTTGATGAAACCCTTTCCTTTTGCCAAACGGAAAAATATACTCTCGTGATACCAAAAACCATGTTCTCTCCAAGGATCGTTTTCATCTTCCCAATGTGTAATGTTTTTACCACACTGAAAACAAGTTACTCGATCACCGAAACCTGTGTCATTACTTAGCCGTTTCGGGTCTTGAACTAGAGATGGAGGCCACTGTTTTATTTTAAATATTTTTATTCTTACATCACATGTATTGACTTCAGGATAGGCATGTTGTTCTTTGTTGTTTTGCAAAAGTTGAGATATGGCATCAACATCGACATCATCGTCTGTGATGTCGATTTTACAAACATTTGTACCATCCTCGAAATTTGCAGTCATATTATGATATATGTTATTCTTTATCAAGTTAACATACAGACATTCAATCATCGAGTAATTATAAATGTGTTCTATCCAAGGATAATTTTGTTCTTTCCAGTGATAATATTTGCAGTCACAGTAAAAGAAAATAACCGTATCGTTGCCCCCCGTTTAAAAGAAACCAGCTTGGCTAAGTTGTTTTGGTCGTTGTTTCAACGCCTTTGGCAAAAACTCATATGTTGCCAACTGCGATTCAAACAAATTATATTCATGATACCTCAAACCTATATATTCCACGATACCCGTCTATTCGAAACACGCCATTCGCAATCCCATAAATGCAGATTGCATGGCATTGGAGGGCCATTGCCCATGTTCATGAAAATCATACTCGAAATAACCATAATTATTTTCCTCCTCTCTCTATTCTGCCTACCATTTTTCGGTGAGTATCTATCTCTCTCTCTGTCAATATATATATATAAACATTTCACAAAGTAGGCACATAGTATTGCATGAATGTTTCGTTAAATCATTGCCTGAGAAATAACAAAGTCTATGATTTTGAAACAAAAAAGTGCTGCAAGTAAAAAAATTATTTGAGGCCATGTTGAAGGTTAATGAATCCAAAATGTTGGCATAATCTTGAGGCAAACATGAAAATTGCCTCAAGTTTGCCTCAATATATCCCATAATTTTTCATTTTATTAAAGCATAATCTTGAGGCAAAGTTGAGGCATTCTCAAGATTGCCTCAAGAACCACATGAGGCAAAGTTGAGGTTGCCTCATCTTTCCCTTCTCATTCCCTTCTGTTAAACTCATTCACTCACACAGTTTTGTGAATCGTCCCATGATGCAAATGGATGGTGTTAAAGAAAAAGCATCCATTATCGGCATTGTTGCCCTCTTTGTATCCTAGGGCATCGACCATGAATGTAACATCAGAGGCGATAGCTAGTCCTTTTATAGGTAACCCTGACGAATCTGCATCAAAATTCAGCTGGATATTTAACAATTGAGTTATGTTTCCATAACAACACATCTCCAGTTTAAGAAATGTTTCCAAAAAGTCTACCAGGTAGGTAATTTTCCAACAAAATGTGTTTTTAAAAATACAATACTCATGTAAAACGTATTTGATGTTTATCATCTTTCCGTATGTTAAGAAAATTGTGTGAAAATTCAAGTCGGTGACCACCTAATGCCATTTATCGATTTTTTCTACAGCTGTGACACTAACACATCCATCGGCGAATGCAAAAAACCATGGTGATCATTTTCAACGATATTGATTGAATACATGATAATAGGAAAAAAATATATAATGTTTCGAGACTTGATGGAATTTACACACAAGTTTTCTTTTGGATGATGCAGTGTCAAATGGACAGAGATGGGAAATGTTCGATATTTGCTAATTTTACCCTACAACACAATGATGGTGAATTATAATGGTCTTTGTAAAAAATACTAAATACCAACAGATGTAATTTTGAACACTTATTTGATGCTATAACACCCATGCAGTATTCCGCAGTTCATCCTCAACAGACTACTCGAACTGGCTATAATAAGAATCTGAGTTTGTGTATTTAGAGTTTAGTTTTTTTAGTTTTGCAGTAACAATTAAATATTTTTTTCATATTGCTGTGGTTTTTTATAATTAGAGAAAACATTTGAGTGCTCTACAATAGTCATTCGTGACAAAGTGACTTGATTGTTATGGCAATGATACCAATGATGGTGATGGTGATGGTGGTAACATCAGCAATTTTTATGTTGGGAATGTTGTTACTATCAACAATGATAACAAGTGGATTATGACATTTGTTACAAAATAATTTTACATAAAAAATTAAGAAATGTAACTGTACATTAAATATAATAAATATTGAAGAAAACTGCATATTTTATTGTTCAATTCCACAAAATTTGGACAGACAGCATCATCGCCAAAATCCCCCCACCCTCTCCTATTTTAAACAACCAATCACATTGAAGTATTCCATAACCCCCCCAATATAATTGCAGTTTGCCTATATGTTGGAGAGATCTGGAAAAAAGACTGCAGTCGATGGCGAGCAATGGACAGAAAAACATCAACTTTATCCTGCTCTCCAGAACAGAAGAGAAAAAAGGTAAGTATTAAAAAGTAAGTTAATTATATATATGGTATTTAATACATTTAATATTATTATACCTGCCTTATTCCTTTTGCTCTGGAGTGACGGAAGGTCGATGTTTCTCTGTCCAGCACTCGCTATCGACTAATGACATTTCCCAGATTTCTTGGCCATATAGGCAAACTTAGAAGAGGGGAAGGGTCGGGAAATGAAATAAGGCACTCTGATTGGTTGTTGAAAGTGTGTGCATGTGGGGAGGGGGGAAGGAATATCGATCACAACACACTCTGTCAAAGTTTCTCAGAACTAAACAAGAGTAACACAATTTGTCCAAATTTACATTATTATTCACCTCACATTTAGCAGCCAATATTTGGACACTAATTATCTGTATATGTATAAGACACCCATTTGCAAGTTTTCTCTTAACTAAAAATAATTTACACTCCCCTCCACTCCTTGCAAGTAAATTAAGTTGAATTATCCCCACACCTAATTTGAACAACCAATGATGTTGCTACATTTCATTTCCCTTCCCTTTCCATCCTTTAAGTTTGCCTATATGGTGGAGAGATCTGGAAAAAAGACTTCAGTCGATGGCGAGCAATGGATAGAGAAACATCAACCTTCTCCTTCTCTCAAGAACTGAAGAGAAATGTGGTAAGTACAAATAGGTAAGTTAATTAATATATACTCTTATATATACACTATACACTGTATAGTAATTAACTTACCTTTTTTTCTTACTTTATTTTTCTTCCATTCTGGAGAGAAGGAAGGTTGATGTTCTTTCCAGCTCTAGTTGTCGACTGAAGTATTTTTGCTGATCTCTCTGCCATATAGGCAAACTGAAATGAGAGGAAGGGAGGTGAAATGAAATGCTGCAATGTGTTTGGTTGTTGAAATTAGGAGTGGAGGAATTTAACAACCAATCAGTGTGGACCATGATCTCGCTTCCATATATTCTACTAAAATTTGTTTATAAGGCAGATAGATCTGGAAAGAAGACTTCAGTCTTTGGCGAGAGCTGGACAGAGCAACATCAATATTCCTTCTCTCCAGAATAGAAGAGAAATAATGTAAGAACAAGAAGGTAAGTGAATTATATATGCTATATAGTATATATAGTATGCATATATTACATATATCATATTTATACCATATATCTATAATAGTAATGTCATTACCTTTTTGTTCTTACTTTATTTCTCTTCTATTCTGGAGAGAAGGTAGGTTGTTGTTGCTCAGTTCAGCTCTAGATGTCGACTAATGTTTTTTTTTTAGATTTCTCCGTCATACAGGCAAACTGAAATGACGGTAAGGGAGGGGAAACAAAATGCTGCAACGTGGTTGGTTGTTGAAATTAGGAGTGTTGGTAAGGAATTTCGATCACAACACACTCTGGTAAAGTTTCGCAGAACTAAACAAGGGTAACACAAACTCATCCAAAGTTACATTATTATTCACTTCACATTTACAAGATGATTTTTAAATACTAATTATCTGTATAAGGATCACACACCCATTTGCAAGATTTCTCCTATCCAAACATTCTTTACACTGTCCTCCACTCCTTGCAAGTAAATGAAGTTGAATTTACCCCCCCTCCCCACACCTAATTTAAACAATGAATCCCTTTGCAGAATTTTGTTTCCCCTCCCTTCCCATCATTCAGTTTGTCTTTATGGTGGAGAAATCTGGAAAAATGATGTCAGTCATCAGTGAGAATTGGACACACCCATTTGTCGACTTAGGTTATGAAATCACACCTGTTCGATGCCTCAATGTATCTTTATATCAAACTCATTCGTCGACTTAGGTTATGACATTACACTCATTTATAGGATTAATCTTATCCGTTGTGTTAGTTTATGTCACAGCCCTTTATAGGATTAATACTATATTCATCGACTTAGATTATGTCATCACACTACCCTAAGATGAAAATAAAAATTAATTTTTACAAATTAAAAATTAAAAACTTTTTAAAGAATATATTCATTTTTCTCAACATATTCCTTTATATAAGGAAGAAGGGCCGAACAGGAAAATCGTAAAGCAGAACAGGAAAGATAACCCACACTTGAACATGAAAACAAAGCAGAACAGGAATGTCAATGTAGTCAGGAACAAGAATGCTGAATTGCCAACATTTTACACACCAACAGAATGTTTGTTGAAATGGTGGCTTCATTGATTTTACCACATCCCAAAGCTTCATGTTAGATGAATTGTATCGGCGTGTACTGATTAGAGAGCAAACAGAAGGCAAAAGAAGCATTCACATCGACCTTACAAATGACTATGTAAAAAACAATTAATCAATTAATCGAGTCATTATGGGTTGGTATTCCATACTGTGTCAAATCGACAGAATCAAACCTGGATAAAAGAAAGAAAAAAGAAAAATTTGGCCTTTTTTTGCTGAAATTAAAGGTGTATGTCGATGTGGGTAGCAGCATCAACATCACCAACATCATCATGGATAAACTAAGATCGAAACATAATAATTTCAATGGGAGATGCTGCGAATTTGATGTTAGGGGGAACACGTGTATGTTGTTACGCGTTCGTGAAGATTGTGTTGGTATCACAGACACAGAGTTGATCAATTTCGTCGATTCTTATATTCACTACATTTCCACGAATCGAGCTCATAATTTGGCTAACAAAAACTAGCAAACATTGGTCGACTTAAACAAATAAAAAACAATGAATAAAAACAATAAAAAATCATATACAATTCACCAAAGGCCTCGGCGACTAATTTGTGGGACAGTTTCTTATGCATCAATCCGCAAAGCATTCTAAACAATTTTTCGACAATAAAAAAAAATTGCGAGTTAAATAAAAGCATATGTAAAATCTTTCGTCATCGTCGTAGGGTATATAATGAGCGAATTGGTAATTGTGCGTTCTTTGAACGACCAGAATTTAATGTTCAACATTGATGTGGACTATGCAGTTACTATGCAGTTATTGCATAGTTCTCTCACTTGCTTCACTCTCATCCAACCAAAAATCTCCATTCACCATTCGATGGGCACATCTTCGTCCCAAGACTATCTTTTCGAGTTGAACTGTAAAATCCAAACAGTCCAACGACATCTGCAACAAGATACCATAAAACATCATTCCTACTATCTATTTAATCAGCAAAAATTTGGATCATTGGTGTTGCAGCAGCAGTATTTTCAACGAAATGCCATTCTGGACGAATCGCTCACCAACATTCAAAATAACATTGCCGACATTTGGACGAATATGGCCAAACATATACACCTGTTCCTGCTAACTTTCATATTCTATTTTAAATACGGGATTCAATCTCCTCTACGTGGACTTTTCAGCCGACTCACAAGATTTGTGCGTACGGAAACTCTTTGTGAAATGCATTGTGGGAGATGTAAGGATAAGTAACCGGCCCAATATCGGAATATCTGTGAAAATAAGAACATCACACCCAACGTCTTGAAATTAGGTAAAACCTTTTCCTCTCTCGTCTCATCTTCCTGCAATTAAAAGGCTTGTAGTTTTGCAATGAGTGGAAATGCAAAGAAAAATATGGCAATCAAAGAAATGCTGCTCCAAATGAAAACCCCCGATCGGTGTTTGATTTTTAAATCAGTTTTTAAACTGTGATGTTTCAAACGAACCTGATATCTGCAAGGGCGATACGGCCAATTCGGATGATGGCGATGAGGGTAACAACTATATTTAATCTCTATCAGCAGGGAAACCTATGTTCGAAGAAACCATACAACAACTGATGAATAATTTCAACGTGTTTCACAGGTTCATGTGTCATTCGTACATAGAAACCATACATTAATTGGCAATTACCAACTCTTTGGGAAAATTGTGGAGTTCATGTCCGAAACAAGTAAACCAACATATCACAATCTACAAGAATAAAAAACAAAAAACTTTAACAATAGCCACGACTTTTTCGTTGAAAAAATAAATGAATAAATGTGTATATTTCGTAGATCATGATAAAATAAGAGATATCAATCGAAAACATGCCAGTTATATTACATCTCTAACTATATTAGGCTACATTTGGTCAGAGAAACATTTCGTGCTGGTGAAAATAATTTATCCACTCTTTAAACGATACTATGATAGTCCTCCCGAAAACATTGTTCATCAACTGAAAAAAAAATTCTTTTACAACCATCGAATGATAAGAATTTTGATCAATTCGAATCCATCGATTTTTTTCAAGACTCACGAAAGAGGATAGGAACGATGCATCAGGTCCCATTTAAAGTACATGCATTTCATGAAAAATGGCGGTACTTTGGCAGATTTCCAAGATTTAGTTTCATATTTTATTTTTGGGTATTTGTAAAAAACTCGATCATATTGCACCATTGTTTGCAACATGTTGGTCAGCGAACTGAAACGTCTAGATCGCTCCTACCAAAAACCCTTTAAAATGTTCATGATCACTTCGGCTTATCGGCGAGCAGCTAAACTGAACCACTACGATGCGAATATCTTGTATTTAAGTGACAGGAGACCTATCACAGTAGAAGAAAAAAAGAATAACAATCTATAAATTGACCAAAGTCCAAAAGTCTTGCCTTGGAATAATGCAAAGAAAATACACAACTATATGGAAAATGTGCTTGCCGAGTTTCTAAATGACTCGAACACTCCCTACTTATCGGAAGTGGAATTGATGCTTTTAATTGATTTCCTGTACAAGATGGGTAGGCCAAAAAATTAAATTTTGTCCCTGACCATGAGTCAAGTTAACGAACTGATTGAAAGCAAAAAAATTGAAGTTAAAACAAAAACAACAATAATGTGTATTCCTTCTCAGTTTATGCATATGGTGAACGCGTATGTGAATGATCTGTAACATTTTATTTACAGAAACTTGGATAGACACTCTGTCACCCGATAAGAAAAACTCCATTTGATTTACATTACCTTGTACTAAAAATAACAGGAGTGAGGCCCGATCGGGGAGTGTTATTTCATGCTTGGCGAAATAATTTTTCGGTGCATGCAAGTGCGGTCGATTCGAGATTAGCCCAAAATGAACTCGGGCATGGTAAAAAAAATTCCATGTTGAATTGCGTAAATAAACAAATGTTTAACGATACCGACCTTCAGCAAATTTTACTCAATCATCTCACGTATAATTAAAAAATAATAATAAATAAAATATTTCTTTCTTATTGGCAACTCAATGGTATATAACTGCAGGAACGCATCGAAACCTCACCAATCAATCTCTGTCATCGAGAAGAGCATCATGTCAACGAGGTGTGATAAACATGAATTATCTGACACCAACCTGCCTTCAGTCAATGTTTTATTTGTGGATACAATGCTCAGTGTCTCTACATATATGATTTGCCATCGCATACATCAGAAATGGCAAGATCGTCTAGGCCAAATTCTTCGGTGGAGATCGGCGGATGGCGAGAGGATGAAGATGGTGATGCGACGGAAATCAGCGGATGGCGAGAGAGTGAAGATGGTGATGCTGCAGCCGCTGCCATCAATGTTCCAGTTTCTGTTGTAGATAATGATGTTCATTCGATTTGCATCGTTTACTTTCAAGGTTTTGAAATTCTTAAAACACTTTACATAAAGTAGTTGGCTATTTTCGACATTGAAACGAATCGCATACAACATTACATTTTTGGACCGCCGTGTAAGCTAACTTGTTTCAGTGACGAGACTAAATCAGCCATCCGAAATTCGATTTTACATGTGCATGAAATACACTGGTATGAAGTGTGGGACCTTACAAGTGTGTGTTGAGTATAGTGCAAAAAATGCAGAGGATTTACAAACATATCTACTTTTCAAGTGTGGAAAAATTCAAGATTTTGCGCAGTCAGTTTCTACCCCCATATTTATTAACCAACTCGATCCACGACCTCGAAAACCGTATACCAAATTTTCTAGAAGAGGTGAAGGATGCAGTTAATTTGGTACTTTTCTCAAGATGTATCGCCCACCCTCGACTTTGTGTGGTGGAATATGTGTGTATTTTTTAATATGTTTTATTTAAAAAATATATACATTTGTAAAGTGTGTTTTTTGTATGCAATTTTGTATGTTTTATTTTGCATATAAGGTCTAATCATGGCCCTAAAAAAAGAAAAAATAAACAAATACATCGATACTATTTTGGATTCTCAAAAAAAAAATTTCCTTAAACGATGTTTCCTACTCCACTGACATATATATATATATATATATATATAATATATATATATATATATATATATATATATATATATATATAAACTTTTGCATCATACACAAGATGGCGAAATATTCAATAGTAATTACATACCAAAAGCGACAAAAATATTGTGTATTCAATGTAAAAAAACCACATGAAATATATGTGATTTTGAAAGAGGTAATCAATCAACACTCATTTATAGATTTTGTCCTTTTTCTCTTGTGTAAAATTATAGACTAAGTGGTTCTCGACGATCGGGATAAACGTCCGTTCATAATAAACCAGTTTATTTTAGCAGTGACTAAATTTTTACACAATTTCCCAGAGACAGAAAACTTGTTTCGACGAACACTGATGAACCTTTGTCGTGGACGAGGAAATTTCGCCTTAATTGACGACATTTCGAATAATTCGCCTATCTATGTGTTTATCGTTTATCACTTTACAAAATCCATTCTCGAAGTGTCTATAAAAGGTTTAAAGAATATTGACGAAACTTTTGACAATGCGGAAATATTTAGATTATTAGACAAGACAGTCAACCCTAATGATTATTTCGAAGTTTCGAAAAATACTGCTACGATCGGGGAGGTCGAAGGTGACAAAATTAGAGACGAATTTCACATGGAAAACGACCAAGTGTTGGATATGCTCGATCCGAACTCGGGGGCGATAGAAGCAAATGATGACAATAATGGTAAAGATGATGGTCATTACAATAGCGAAGATGAATGCAAGTTACATAACAAAGATAATGATTGGGAGAATTTTAACAAAGTCATAGTATCGGCCATTGTTCACTGCAAAGATCATGTCGATGAGAATGAGCCGCTCGAAATTAGCGAATTAAATGAACCTGAAACTGAATATATTCTTTATAACGAACCGGTTACAATACAGACTGATTTAAATTTCCGCGAAAACGGAACAGAAATCGAACCTGTAAAAACTGCTGACGAATCCACAATGGTACCAGTAAAAACCGAATTCCTACATAACCGATCACATAACCACATTCTTGGAAATTGAAAAGCCAACTATCACACCTGTCCAAATATATTTCAGTGAAAGCGAATCGGAAACTGAAATTGAAAGTGAGGAAATAGTAGCATGGCAATTACTCGAACAAAGTACTTTAGGCGAGCCTGTGTTAGGGGAATTGAGCGAAATGGTAACCAATATCAAAGGTGCTTTAGATGAGCCCATGTTGAAGGAATTGAGCCAAATGGACACCAATCACAAAGAACATAATGAATCGATGGGGGTGGAAATGGATTCGGGCGAAATTAAACCTGAAATCGAGTTTTTCGAAAAAGGCGAAAATTATAATAGTCGAAAGATTATGGATAAATTTCTGATATATTTAGTCTGTTTGATGGAAAAATACTTGTTTAACAGAGTGGAAAAAACAAAACAAGCTTTAATGAAAACATTAATTTTAATTTTTTGTGTTTGTATTTCCCTTACCGTGGCTACGCTTTGCATACATGCAACACATTGGATGATTCCAGAATACTATGGCGATCGAATCGAGTATAAAAAATATACAAATAATGGCATGTTTCACAAGATGGTCGTTTGTCTATCACTACCATTTCACTGTAACGATTCGTCAGATTGCCAAGTTTTGTGTCATCTATCAAAGTTTAGTTTCTATTGCGATGAAAACAATTGCACTCCACGATAAAAACAATATCTGCCGCAGTAACAACAACAGCAGCAACAACAAAAATAACTCAACAATCGTCCACAACCTCTTCCCATCGCGCAAGTATTGTTCTGCAAGATTCCAAACACGGAATAGTCGGAGTGTTGAAAAGCACCGATCCTATGGAAATTGAATGGGTGTGTATCTCGACTTACCCACTTGTGTGGAATGATGATGGGACACAGACACCGTACACATTCAAGGATGGAATCGTCACGAGCGATCTGAAAACGTCCAGTTTTAAATTAAACGATTGCAAATGCAGGGCAGATATAATATTGGGTATTTTCTCATTTCAACCAACCATGCGAAGACGTTTCCCATCAACCCATGTTAATTTCCTGACAAACTTTCATGAAATGCAAAATATCAACTATAATAATAATTCATAAGATGTATGTATTTATATATTTATTATTATTATTATTATTATTATTATTATTATGGATAACCGGGGTCATCGTAGTTTTAATATATTTTTCAACAGAGATGCGATAATTTATACCGGAAATTTACAAGCGAAACGAAAATGAGTTTCCTATTAAATTTCGAATATTATTTTCCACAATACCTTAGTATCTCAATAAACAATACATTTTGAAAAGCACATAATTAATTTTCCAAGTGTTAAATCAGCAATTTTAAACTGAAATCTTTATGTACACGAATAGAAACGATTCCAACGTCGGCATTATTCAATTCGCCAGTAGCGACAACGGAGATGGAGACCCGTTCGATGGCGAAGGTCCAATATGCGCACATGCATCCCTAACTCCTACAAAAGCATATGTTTTGACAAAGATAATCAATGGTTCTACATTTTTTACCAACAGGTAATCATTCACGAATTAGGTCACGTGCTGGGTTTATACGACAATAAAAGAAAATATAGTGTGATGTACGATCCGACAAAAACAGCATATTTACAAAATTTGATGTGCACAACATTATTTCAATGTATCCGTTTTTGAAGAAAAAAAGTAAAGTAAGATTTTTTTTCCGAGTGTAAAAAAGGGTGGGGGGTAGGGCAATATATGCGGCTACATTTCAAACAGCGATCAGAATGCGAGAACTCGCGATAAACAGTGCATCTGTAAAGTGCTCTTACCAAGGAGAACTAAAAAAAAAATTGATAAGTTATTTGAATTGAAAAATCATAATTTCTTTTACAACAACAAAAAATTGTTTATCTTTTGGATAGAAAAAAAAATGGTTTAAAGTAAAAACCGTTGCCGGGTTATTGGGATACGAAAATAACATGAAAGCTATTAAGAATAATGCGAAAGAGAAATATAGAAGAACTTACAGCGAACTGGCAACAAATGCAACTTCAGTTTTGATTGTCAATGAGCAACCCCACTCCACCTTCATCAACGGACTGATTATGTATTCCAAATTGCCCTTGTGGAAAATTTTCAAGATTTTATTTACGAACACATTCTCCCATGCATTCGCGAGGTAAACAATGCATGTTTCATAATCACATCGAGTATTTGACTAAACAACTCGGAGAAAGAACCAACGATGTGGAAGTTATGACGAGACAATTATTGCCTCGAGCTGTAAAAGAGGTTGTCGTCGCCAATAACACCAAAGAAAGTACAGGAAAAATAAGCAAGTGTTTGAAACCAAATTTCTTGGTGTTGAAATTGAACGAAGACGATGTGTATTTTCTGTGTTATGTAATTTGTGTACAAAAAAGAAATTTGAAGAGGCAACTCAACTTGCTTCGAAAGAAACATCCCTAACGCAAGGAATTGCTGCATTTAGAGTACAATTCACAGTCTCGAAACATGTACAGGAGTGTCCAGAATGCATTGGCACACATTTGAAGTTTTTCAAGAATTACTTTATGATCAAAAATACCGAAATTACAGAAAATGAAATGTTGATTCAAATTGGTGATATGAAAAAATGAAGTGCGTGTGTGCTTATGTTTACGATTTTGCGAATTGTTTCAGTGTCCATCATCTGATGATGTTCAATATGTGGAAGCTTCCAAGTTATGTCGTGTATTTTCCGGTAAAGGTACAAATTTTGCCCAAAATCACCCAACATACTCGTACATAGGTGTGATAATGGAACCGGTCTTTGAACATGAGCCATGTAAATATCCATTTTTGTAGCCAATCCAAATTCTAGGGGAACGTTTTCACCAGCATAAACGCCAAATTGAATGTCGATGACCCTAGTATATTCCAGATCCAAATTCACTTCATCCGTAGATGATATTTTGATATAGTTTAATTGTGGAATGTCATTCAAAGTTGTTGCTAGATTGAATTTTTCAAGAAATTCCGACGATGACAAATTTTCTATGGTAGCTTTTTTTCCAGAAGCTCATCTCGCCATAGTCCTCGGCACACTCCTGCGGTGATTGTGTGTTTCAGTGTCCTTTCGATACGAAATGAGTTTTTGCATTTTCCGTTTTATATATACACACTTGTTTATGCACCGAAAAAAAAACTTATTTATTGCAATCTTCCATTGCCCTTTTCACATCTTTAGTATTTAGATCCCAAAACAACCGAACTATGGGTAGGGCACAGGCACAAGGCATTTTTTAAAATGGAATTGGCAAATTTTTCCAAGTCCGTTTAAACCACTCATGTGGCAAATTATTATTTTCTTCCTGGGCGCTCTCATTTTTTTTTTCATAAATATCTAGCCTGCTCTTCATTTGCTACAATTATAAATTTAATCCACACTTCCTTCAAAATTGAACGAACTGTTTCAGTTTGATGTTTTTCTCGTTAATTTCCCAAGGTATGCCATGCTCTTTCATGTACAAATTGCGATTTTGTTCGAGATCGTTAGACATACTCTTTACCGAGTGTATGTATGGAACGGGTCTAGATATATATACAAAATGTTTGACCCTCGTGTAGCATTACCAAACTCCAATGGATATTTTTTTCCCCCATGATATCTGCCAAATTTAAAATCAACAACTAAAACAGAAGCTAGATTAATAATTTTCAACAGCTTGCGTTTTTCTTTTGGCCTTTTTATACTCAGAGTAATTTTTTTGTCCTCTTCACTAGAGTCGCTTGAAGACTCTTAACACCCACCACTACTATTGATACTACCTTGTCTTTTCCTTTTTAAACTAGATTTTCGCACTTCCTTTATATCAAAGTCTGGTTCTTCTCTTATTTCAAACTTTTTCTCTTATTTTATGCATGACTTTTGTATTTCCTTTACATCTTCATCAGTTGAATGTACCTCTCCTTCTTCATCAGTGTCACCATCAGTATTCCATGTTGAACGTCGTACTTGTCGATAATGTCTCTAGTTGTCTCTCGAAGAGCATTGAATGGGTTCAGCTTCAAGTTTACCATTCAAAAGCTGTAGGTGTTGCACTTTAGGTTCAGCTCCACGTTCACTTAACATCTTCTCGCAGTCACTGCAACTTCACGAATGACTGCTCTGTGATTTCCGACGCCTATATATACGAGAGTGCGAAAATAAAAATAACTAGCTTTTTATAAGACAAAAATCACCAACCTAATCATGTATGGATTTACTCATTTATTTATTTTTTTGCCTTTTCTAAAACCCGAGTTTGCCAAAGAGCTCGTGACATCGCCAAAAAAACAATTTTGATTTTTTCAGCACTTTACACTTTATCCAACACTGCATTCTTATTGCGACACATTGAAGATTCAGATGGAATGTTTTTATTGGCAATCAAATTTTTATTACATTAGTTACCTAATAAAGGAAAAAAAAAAAAAAACATCGATGGAAATTTTAATCATAACTAAAGATGAATACGTTTGCCATCCAAACGACTTGCAAAAAACATCAGTATGGTGATGGACGTTCTCAACAAGCGGTCGGCCTTCGATGTGACCGTACCCGAATATGGCGAATCTCTAATGACTCCCAAAATGCATAGGAGATGAAGAGGTTCAAAATCGGCTTTGATGTGGATATGGTAACATTTAATGTTGGCCGACGAAAATAATCGAAATAGAAATTATAATTACGCCATTCTTTATCAGAGTTTACTAAAATTTGGATTATTTTATCTTGTATTCTATGTGTTCCGATGGATACCGAAACAAAAAATCAATGCTTAAAATACTCGCGGAAAATAACTTCCCGCTAGATTATATAATGGCATTAATTCATTCGAGCATCGAAGATGAGAAAAATATTTCACAGATATGTAACACCCCCGCGGTGATAGTTTTGCTAATGCTCGAGTATCGGCAGTCGAAATTACGCATATTGGGGCGAGAGGAAAAACAAAAAAACACTTATTTCGGAAAACGAAACCACTTGGCGATGGGTAATTGAAAGCAACAATGACGAGGGTTGGTGAGGGTGATGATAGCAGTGGTGAATTTTGTAAATGTAATCAACATTCGAGACATGAGAAACTGGGCGAGTTTATCAAAATCTACAATAGTGGTTTTTTTCCAAACAGTTAATCATGTATATTTAAATTTAATTTATGAACATTTCGTTTGAGGAAACAGACCTGGATTTTTTGCAATGATGGACAAAATCAACCTCGTATAAATATGTAAAAAGTTATTTACAAATTTCAATCAGAAACGATCGGTTATGATTACAAGGATTAATGTACGAAAATATACTAGGGCTATTTTATTATTGGCAGGATAATGCGAAAAGACTGTTTTCGAAAAAAGAACATCGAGATGAATTGTTGATGAGATTAATACTTGAAATGCGTAAACGAAATGATGAGAATTGGCGACAAATGACCCAGGAAAATAGAGAAATTTTATCATCGCTCACATTGTATTATTTGGAACAGGTTCGTTTCTCAGCTACTTAAAATGTGGCAATGTAATATGCATATATGATGAACATTGTAATTATGAATGTATTTTCAATAAATGAAAAAATTCTCCTTTTTTTCATGACACATAGTTCTTTCTTTTTCTCCCTCCCCTCCATTTTTTGTAAAAAAAAATACAATTTAAAAAAGTATTTTTTACCAGTGTAACATTCTATATAAGACGAAAAATAAATTGTTTCTCTTCCAGTCATACAGAACAAGTCAATATTGTCGGACGAGACCAACGAATACTTGCGGAATAACTCTACCGTTTTATTCTGCATTTCTGGCGAGAGAATACGGCCCAATTTTTTTCCTGTATTCAGCATCGTTCAACATTTTTGTTTCGATGTTGTTTGTAAGTATTCTGATATGTGTCTTATTTCGTAAAAAGATTATTGACTCGAGTATAATGAACGAGAGGAGGGAACATATTGGGAAAATGATCAAACACATTGAGAAAATTGGCCGAGTAACCATCGATGCGAATCTGGATAGCATAATAATGCAACTCGTCGGCCAGTATGACGCCAAATACGATCTAAACAAAATCATCTTCATTGTCGGATCCAGTGAACTCGGTAAAATCACCCCGCAGGGAATTTCGCGCTTTGGTTATGATCTTTTGTTAAAGTGTATGTTTACTCATTGGTCGGCAAAAAACAATGTCGAGCAGAGTACAATTGTGGGCTGGTTGTGAAAAAAAAAAGGTTGGCTTACCAACGCATAATCTTGGACTTTGACGTCGGTAAGGAACACAATTTCGACTCGTACCAGGAGAACCTCGTTTGTAGCGATCGTGTGATTGAGTTTGTCGAGAACATTACTGCAGCCATGTTCCCATTTTACGTCAAGGAGTCTTGCCTGATGACACATAGGCCCAAAAAGGCCAAATTTCACCTAATTCTACCCATAGTGATGGATTTTGTTAGTGCGCATGCATTTTTTCCCCCATCTTTCTCACATCTACTCACAATCGAACGAGGGGTTGGTATTCAAGTTTGTGTTGGACAATCCGGGACAGTGTTCCTTTTCCACCGGCCGAGATCACGTTCCCGAATGGCTGAGCATGTATGATCATTTAAAAAAAAAAAGTCCCATCAATATATGGACTCTAAAGGATGAGCTCGTGTCTTTCGTTCCCTTTTACGATCCCTTCAAGAAGGGCAAAGTCACCGTAGTTTCCATAACTTGCAGATCAACGCAAGAAGTTTTTTCTTTAAAACTCGTTCGGACCGATCAATACATCAGACGATACACATTCATCGACAGGCAATCAGGCAAATGCGAAACGACGAGGAATCAATTGCGGTAAATGACCATCGGGTGCAAACAGGTAACAACGTTGGTGGTTATTGTGAGGAAGGTTGGGTAAAGTCATCCATTGGATCGACCGAGTACTGGTTTGGACTTCAATATATCGCTGCGTATTTCGTTTTGTGTGTTGATGGAGAAATTACTCACAAAATTGAAAGTCTAACTGAAAGTGACTATGAGAGCATAATTACCGAGACGTGCAAATTGTATAGTCAGCACGATCGAAACAAACTTTCAGTTTGAGACTAACCAGTTGGAGAACATTTTGTTTTCTGGACATTTCATCCGACGCCATCGTTTCCGAGTACGCATTGGGAAGTGCCGAACATCAGGTTCATTTTTACGATCGTAAATTATACCCCTTTTTTAAAAATAAATTGTATGTAATTGATTGTTTAGAGGAGGCGATACGACAACCCGACATTACGAGGAAAATTTCTTGCATGCACTCATAGATGGTTTACTGATTAAAGGTTCAAACTGTTTTTATGTGGCCTACACTTTCTACACGTGTTATTGCAAAGCATATAATATCGAAATTAAAAACATTATCATTGTAGAAGTAAATTAATGGCGGAAAAACTGGATTTTGGGTAAGCAATAACGGTGATGGCCAGATGAGCATATATATATTCAAAAAATGAATCGAAACGAAGTAGAGATGAAGAATATGGTGATGAATGTGAATACAATGGAGATGAAGACTGTCCTCCACGAAAACGGTTATATGGACCTGCATTATCGGATACGTTTAAAGAAAATTACGACTGGTTCGTCTTTGTTTTATCGGAGACAGTGAATCGCAGTTATGTGACGAGGGTGTTGTCATTGCTCGTTCGCTACGTCAACAGTAAAAATTTAATAAAGTTCATCGGATGTGTGTTCAATTTTTTCAACCCGAACCAGTATGCAAAGTTCATCTTGAGTGGTTGGTGCACCCACGAAAATGAAATAAATCACTTGTACGGGGGATTCTACAAGACCGACGTTCTTTACTTTTTGCTTTCGTCTTTATGTGAAGGACCTTTCGACTGGACAAACATGTTCAACGTGTACAAATACGTCATAATTGGTGAATCCAATGGCCGAGACAGTGGTGGCGATAATGGGAATTCGTCCTCGAATTTAAAAAAAAAAAATATTTTCATCAGCGACAGCTTGTAAGGCGACTAATTTCTTCTTTTCGTACATTTTATTAACGAGGCGATGTGGCAACTTGGTGTTGTTGTTCGGCAATGGAAATTTTTCGATCGGTCGAGAAAGCGAGTTGTCCTTTAGTCTCGAAATACAAGAGTACGAAGCTGTTCTCGACCATCTAGTTTACCAAGTCTTTCATGATGGGCATGTGTTTAAAAAATAACTAAATGTATTTGAAACAGCCTCGCCTTCCCTGACGTGTCTGGTGGCTATCAAGCACTGTTACGACATTCCAAAACCGATAATCACCCTGGTCCATTTCCCTCATGTACAAGACCTGTGTTTCGACATCTGCCTTAAATTACCACATTTCTTATCGCGGTTGCAATACAACAAGTTGATGGTGATGTTACTCTGCCCGATATTTTCAAACATAGTGGCAAAGCAGTATGCATTCATCGAACCTGATTTCAAAACCCTCGACTACATCGATGAAAATTTTGTGGTTGCATTCAACGATTTGACTCTAAATTACAAATGGCCTCTAACACTCGTAGAAATCTTAAAGTTTATTACCGACACCAAATTGTTGAATGCCTTCAAGATGTTTGTGTACTTGCTGTATATTTTAACTCAGATATATTCAGTGAACCTGAAACGAGTTACTCCATTTATACATTCTATTTTTGGACAACACATGCCGAAACTACTTGCTTGGCCAACTTTATTTTAGACTCGAAAAACATTCTTCATTTTTGTGATTTGATATAGAACGGCATAATAAACACAAGTGGAGTTGACGGTAGAGAAGGAGACTCGAACGATAAATATGATCGTGGTACGGAAATTAACGATGAAAGAACAACCACACCGTTCAACATTTCGCAATCTATGAATTATTTTTATGCAACGATCGAGAAATTTTTGTGCGTAAAGCAAAAACAACTCATTGCCGAGGATAATGCCAAAAAAACTGAAAAAATTGCGGCTACAGATACCTTGCCGATGGATGCTGCGTTGTCACAGCCAGATCATCACTAGTCCAGTTTTCGAATATCGCCATTGTCAAATTCAATGTCCGCAATGGGTGATGGAAATGAGCCGCTCAATGAGGATAATTTTGGATTTGTGGTGCAAAACTTAAAGTTTGAAGATGAAGGGCAAGTCAAATCGTTTATCGAGCTGACTGAGTTCGAGGATGGATTCGTATGTAATGTGGTCGTCATCTTTTCGTGGTTGTTGCATAAGGGGTTTCACAATTCCTATGCGGATGGACCGTTTTTTCGATATTTATGTGAAAGTCACTTCGAAATTTACGATGATATGAAACAACTTGTTATCGAACACGTTGGCCAACCCGTGTACGTGAATCACGTAAAGGACCTTGCTAATTTACTACGATCATTTTGTGAAAATTCGCGATTTCATCTCTTGTTCACATTGAGCCAAAGATTGAGTGGTGCCGTTTCAAAGAACGTTGCGATCGGTACAAACAATTGAACGTCAACCCAAGAGAGTACCAAACCACATCCAAAGAGGACATGTTACTCACAGAGTACTTGTATCACGTGTATATTGGATTTTCATCCATGATTATATATGGCGAAATCAATATGGATTTGATAGTCAGTCTAATGAAGTTTATGGCATCTTTAATATTGCGAGGTAATCATTTGCGGAATTCCCTGGTACTTTATGGTAAGACTGGTGCGGGAAAAAACATACTTTCAGATACACAACATGGTATCCCAAGCCATCTCGCATTGAATTCATCCAAGATCCCACACAATGATCAAGATCTCCTATCGGTTGCCCTGAATCACAGCACTTGTGTATGCATCGACGAGTTTGACTCATTCAACACCAGTCGCTTCAAAGTGTTTTGTAACACAGGATGTATGCCCACGAGGATCATTCGATCGAATTAACGATAACTGCTAAACCTATAATAACCAGACAGAAAATGCTTTCAGTTGTGGAAATGGCCGTGATGGGTCGATTACTTCCCATCATGAAACGTTTTCAATATGTTCAGTTCAATCCCAATGACTCGCTATTCGACTGCTTGCTGGACAAGGTGGAACTTGGTAATCACAGCAAAGGGACCTTTCTATTGTACGGTATATTATTGATTCGATGTGTGCCAGAATTTACACCAGGACATTATATTTTATGTATTCACCATCTCAATACGATGTTACTAATCAATTAGTTTTTTACAAAACAAACCAGCTCGTTTCTATGACCAAGCCTTCGTACGATTGTAAAGGTACGCGTGGTAAACGAAAAGAGTCGGAAAGGTGACTAAAGGAATTTACGCAAATGTGGTAAAAAAATAATAAAAGTTTGTTTCCCGAAACCAAATTTAAATATTCTTTCCAGGAAGTTTGAGACGAATTTGACAAACATTTTAATAGATGTCATAGAACCTACAATATTCTATTGTCTTTTCCAAAATGTAATACTTTTGTAAGTAAAAAATAATAATCTGATCTCACAATATTCCAATTTCCTGTATATTCTTTCCAATGAGTGGCTAGTTATTGGCAGAACTCTGTTTAACGCACACACACACGCACATATATTTATTTATTTATCGGCCCGACACCAAGCAATGTAAATAATGTACCTGATTTTTTATTTTGTTACCAAGGCTTTCATAATAAACATTTATTATATATTTTAAAACTCAAGCCAAAGATATCCAAAGATCGATTCAAGCTTAATGTACTAATACACCTAGATTGTTGACACCAACATCCTTTGTAGAGGTGGATTAACATTACCAACTTCTGGTACAAATGCCATCATCGAAATGATGGCGAGCTAACAAAGCGATCTACTCAAGCGTAACGTACTGATATACCCAGACTTTTTTTGGACAAAAAGACCTTTGTAGAATCGTATAATGTGTCAAGTCTGGTACAATTACCATCGCAATGGTAAACGGGCTTACAAAGCGAGAGTTTCTTCAGCAGCATCAAACTTAACATACTGATATACCTAGACTTTTTTTTGACACAACGACCTTTGCAGAGTCGGATAACGTGTTAAGTCTGGTACAAGTACCATCATAATGGGAAACGGGCATATGAAGCAAAATGTTTTTCAGCGAGTTTTTTTTTTTTTAATATATAAATGAAGTGTTGCTTTAGTAACAAATCTGTGGGTAATAAAAAAAATAATGCAGATGTTTGTATTACATGAACCATAAGTTAAGATAAAACAATATTTATTATTATACTAACCCCCCCTTTTTTTCTTCTGTCCTGGGATGAAGAGTGATGTTTCCATATTCAGCTCTCGTTGTTGACTGATTTCCTGTTTTCAGATTCTGCCCCCATATAAACTAAACTGTTAGGAGGGAAAGTTCGGGGAAATGAAATACTGTACTCGGATTGATTGTTGCCGGAAAGGGGGGGGGGGAGGGTTATCCAATTACTGGCTTGGATTATGACATTACACAAAAGTGTGTGTTGTAACCACAGTTGTTTACTTTCGAGAAATGTCAATTGTTTGTGTTGTAACAACCATTGTTTAGTTCCAAGAAAATTTATTATAATTTAATTCCAATCAGAGTGCACTATTTCAACCTCCCCCTCTTTCACCTCTACAAAGTTTGCCTTCATGGCAGATTATATATATATATATACATATATATTGTTTTACTGTCCTGCTCTCAGCATTGACTGAAGTCTTTTATCCTTATTTCTCTTCCATGAAGGCAAACTTTGAAGAGGGGAAGCGAGGGAAAATAAAATAGTGGACTCTGATTGGTTGTTGAAAGTCTGAAAAAATGGGGGGGGGGGGGGGGGAGAATTATCGATGTTGGAGTGTTCTGGTATAATCACATGGATCTAAACAAATTAAACCATGGTCCCTATATATATATACCATATATACTATATATACTATATATATATACCATATAAATATTCAAACTTCGTCATACAAGATCAACTTTGAATACTAATTACCTGTACAGGGCCCAATGTATATGTTTGTTTAGTTCCATGATATTTTGCAAGAGTACTCCACAATCGACAATTCTTCCCCTTTTTTTCACTTTATTGATCGGCCAATCAGAGTACACCACAATCGCACTGGTGTTAGTTTCTGTGCACTAAAAGACTGACCTAAAAAAATGTCCCATGCCTCCTCTGTGTTGAAGACTGTCGCCATCTTTGGCTGGAAATGTCTGGTGCAGGTGCATGTCTCCTTCGTGTCTTGTTTGCACTGTCCTTTTCCTTGAAGATAAACCCCTTGTGATTCCCACTACTGGCGTATTGTTGCGCAATTGCCCTTGGTGTTAGTTAGTGATGAGGGTGCACGCACATTATGTTTCTTCCTATAACGGATAGTTACAACCAAATTATAAAACAGAGTAAGTGGGACCTTGCAAACATAAAATGTTTCAATTAGTAAAACATTTTTACACATTAAAGTTTTTCACGTGTTTACACCATAGTATGTCTGGATGCTTATTATCAATAATGACAATGTGGGACCATGTAAACATAAAATATTTGGGTTATTAAAGTCCAAACATACTAATTTCCAGACACATGGGTAATTTTTAAGTGTAAAAAATACTCTAAAATTACAAATATTCAAGTTTGCAGCTACCCATGTGGACATCATTAATTATAAAAGTCCCTACTTACTGATGTCCCAGTATGTGAGTAGTTTTAAAGTGTACAAATATTTTAAGTCCCATGTGGACCACTTTAAATAATGTTTCCATTCCGCCCAGAAAGTCTCTACATCCACCCAGTTGAAGTTCATGGCTTGAAATATTTGTTTTTTACTTACAAGAAGCTATATAGGTATCCATTGATAAAAAAGAAGAAAAATAAAAAAGAAGGTAGATTAGTGATGGGGAGGGGGAGTAAAAAAAAAAGAAATCTCCTATGACGCCAGGTATAAAAGACTGTGTATTTTTGCTAATGCTACCACAGTTCCCGAGGCACTCATACCTCGAACTTCAAATTGTCAGCAGAGTCTACTGAGTGTGGAAGTATGGATTCAAAATGTTATGGTAGTAAAGGCTATATAAAAGAGTTTATTCACATATACGATAAACACGAAGCTCTTTGGAACAGAAATAAACATGTGTATAAATGTGCAAATGCAAGGTATAAGGGATTTCGATAATTACTTGCATTTACCATCGAGTATGGAGAACATGATATAGACAAATACACCATCAGTAGATGGATAAAGTCTTTACGAGATTCCTATGTATGGGAGAGGAAGAAAATAAAATATGCAAAGAAGAATGGCTGTGTTCGTGGACCAGCACTGTGGTACTTTAATCGTATGATATTCATTGAATCTAAGGAATGTGGAGAGAAGCATTCGACTGCGATGGGGGTGAAAGACGTGGGGTGTGTGGCTGTGAACGACACATTCATCAATAAAAAATGTAATGATGAATGACAACACCATCAATCAATGGCAAGTTTGGTGACACTGCCATCGCTACATCAATCAACGACGAGGTTGGTGACAACACAATCGACTCGTTCCTCAACAGCGAGGCTATGGACAATGTAGTCAATACATTCAACGGTGAGGTTGGAAACAAAGCTGTCCTCACAACCAATAAATCCATCAATCACACATCTGACATATCTATTAGTGATACAATCAATACTTCCATCAATAACGAGGTTTTTGAATATGTTTTTTGTCATGAAATTGAGAAAAAAAAATCACAGGAATGGAACCTTCACAGAGCAGTTACTCATAATCAATTATCAACCATGTAGTAAATGTGGGTTTGTCTTAATGGTGGTCGAGCCAGATGTAGTATTGTACTTTAAAAAACAACCTCAAATGTATATTATCTTTATAAAATCAGATGAAACAAATTAAAAAAAGAGATTTATTTGTATTTTTTTACAATTTATTTTCACATTTTCTACTAATCTCTTGTCGTAAATGACACATTTACTAAATTCATTTGGAAATCTCCCATTTGCAATATCCAGATAAACTTTGTGTTCTGTTGGATAAAATTCATAACTGTCAAAGCATTTTTTAATCAATTCATTGACTGTTTTTGTGCGTGTTTTTATGGAAGTCTGAGGCATGCCTGCATTTAATATTGCATGTATGAATTTTATGTAATTGCGTAGATATTTACCATAATTAATCTTATGCATTTCGGGCCTTGGCACATGTTTATTTCCTGTCTAGGTGGTAATTTGGAATACTTTTCTAAAGTCAAGTATTGATCTGCCTGACAGTCTTTGGGATCGTACATGAGCACCGTTTTCTTACGGCCAATGTAGGAAAAACCGAGACCATCAATGTACCTTTGATGTGCAGATGAGTTTTTGAGCGTAACCAACTTTAAATTTTTGTACAATTCCTTCTGATCTACCAAATAGAGGTAGTTGTAAATGGCAAACAATACATTTTCGAAAATGAGGACCTTTTCCGATTTATAACAGTTGGTTACTTTGGTCAATTTCGCAAAGAAGAAGGCAAGTGCAGTGACATAGTTGTAGATTCGTTTCACGAAACGCGATGCATTGCGCTTGTATTCTTTATGAACAATAGAACAAAGTTTCAACACAACTTGGTCTGGGTTACTGCAAATACCTTGTGTGGTCAACCAGTTTTGTCAAATGCAAGTATTTTTTCTTCACTAGTGAAATAGATGCGAGTATCTCAGTGCCTTCGAGAACGATAACCCTTCCATTAATTATGTTCATTTCCTCGTGATGAGTTCGATAAACCTGCTAATGTACAATTCCAAAATATTCGTAAATTGATACCCTTCGGTATCTGCATTAAAAAATCACCGAATTTCGCAAACAATTGTACGGAGTTTCGTCTCGTCGTACACACTCAGTTCTTTATTTGCTTCCAGATTAGAGTAGGTATCGTAGGCATCTTGGCGAATGAAATATACCTACTGCATGAGCTCCCCTTTCCATCAGGTTGTTTATTGTTTTCTTTTTTTTTTTGTGATCGCGAATCGCGTGCAGTAGATACAACAGAGGTGTAATTCGGCACACACACACACACACAGAGAGAGAGAGAGAGAGAGAGAGAGAGAGAGAGAGAGAGAGAGAGAGAGAGAGATGTTTGCATGCAAACAACGCCATGCCTATGGCTACAGAAATGCTGACAAACTTGAAAGATGGGGTGCAAAAACGCCCGTAAGTCCAGTTGACCGTGATTTTAAGCGAAAGTAGGTTCGCATCCAACACCGAGTACTCTGGATTAATGTCTTGAATCTTCTCTTCAGCGACTTTTTTTTTTTTTTTTGCATTTCGGTCTTTAGAGATTTCATTTGCTTCTTTACAGTTTTCCTACGGTCGAGTAAAAACTCTATAATGTTTATGATGAATGGAATTTTGGTTTGTAAGAGTAAACGAATGAGAGTGGGTGTCTCGCTAGCCAACGACTCTAGTTCCGCGACGGAAGTATCATCTTTCCGGTATGCTGACCAGAATTCATGTATTATGTATTCCGAAAAATTTTGGTTTTCGTCTTCCGTCATGTACAGAGCAATTACATCATTTCTCAGCATTTCATCGAATGCATCGCGGGGTATCGGAGCGTTTTCAAACTCTATATTCAATGCTTTGGCACAGCAACAACCGACAGTTGATCTTGAAAATCGTTTGTTGATGATGATGTTTAGATAGGAACTATTGCCATTGTATTGAATAACATTCCAAAAAAGACCGTGGTTTGCAAACGCCACGACTCCATGATATACTTTTTTTTGTGTACTTGAACTTTGGTTTGCGTAAATTTGTCGAACGTCCATCGCGGACATTCTTTCTGCGAGCGACCAACATTTCTGATCTGGCATCGCTAGTAAAACGGAATCATTGCTCTGGTATCCCGGTAACATACCAAAGGATAGCGCATGATACAGGAAGGCAATCGCGATCCGGCGAGAAATGGCATTCATCGTACTGTCTTCGAGACCACAGATAAAGAGATTGGCCAATTGGTAGGTGAAATTGCCAAATTAAACTTGTTGTAAAGTCCGACCACGACCATGCAATTCCTCTCATTGTAAATTAAAGCCTGCTCCATGCGGTATAAAACGATAGAGTCTGCATTCGATTCACCTGTAAGTTTACAGAACACGCTACCATCAATGTACTCAGTGTGGCGCACTTGCATGTTTGTGTATTGACCGTTCACTGCATCAAACTTTTCTTTGTTGTAGGGCTCGATGTGAAAGATGTTTCTCATACACTCGTGACGAAAGTCATCGTCTGTGATGGTGTCATCTACGATATAATAATTTCACATTAGCACAAAGTTCAAATCGATTTTCCTTAACTTTTGGCTCATATAGTTTTTAGACATGTTCCCCAAAGACAAATTCCCACTCGCCAATGCTATTTTTCAAGATTGTCAACGTATCGAAAATGATGCCGTCGCGGTAAAAACGAATGAGCGGAACTGTGGCTAAATTTCCGAGGGTTACAAATGCTTTTATTTCGTGTTGCAAATTGAGAACTCGCAAGCGAGTCAATAGGAATTTCAAATCGTATTCGATAATGTTGTGGCCGACGAAATAATGTGGGTATTTTTTATATCTTGTCAGCATATTCAACAAGTATCTCTGACTATACCAAAAGAGGAAATGAGAAATGAGATCCATTTCGTGTGAGAAACCTTGTATCCAAATGCATTTCGCAAGCAATCATTCTCATTTTTCTACCGCATCTAAACGCCGAAATCATCGAGAATGCCGCGACATTTAAGGTACGATATTATACTCACATCGACATCCAGATACTCACAATAGAGCACAAACATGAGCAGTTTTCCTGGAGCGAGAACCCCAGGGGCAAGTCTTCCGTATTATCCACACCGGTCTCGATGCCGTAGCTCACGACAGGAAGGTACTTGTACAGATGAGTGTAGTCGTAAGATGTGTCCAGGATCAGATGCTTAGACTCGGTGACTCAGTACACGCAATTTGCACAAAATATATTTTAAACCATGAGATTACCGACTCCACTCTTCGGTCTGCGAAACTTAAGTTTCCAAGTTGATTCAGTTTGATCGATGAATTTTGCAATATCCCCTCTAAGTTACATTATCGATGTACAAATCCATTTGCAACATTAATGCACATCAGTCGACTGGATGGTAAAGTAGTATTTTTTTCACAATTATTTTCCACTGGAAATTTCAAGACCGTGTTCAAGTTACTCGTGGTGAGGAATTCAATTTTTACCACGTTATATGAAACTTGCAATGTGCTTGCCGCATTTTGAGTCAGAATTTGCAGCAACGAGTTTGAATTAGTTTCCAGAGAGATTGTCGTATCGATGATTGAATCGATATATGTTTCATATAACTCAATCAGTAGTTGGCACATTTCGTATTTCATGTTTTCAGCAACTTGAAAGTCTATCGAGAGGGGGTTAAACCATATTTCTTAATGCCTCTTCATCGTTTTGACATTGATGCCCACCAATTTATCTGATTGCTGTAGATGACAGGCCTCAATGTAAATATTTTATTTTGTAAATTTAAAGAATGTGGAGGGCTAACTTGTTTTGTTATATAAGAACCTTTAGTCATGGCTAACAAACTAAGTTTTACAATAACCAGAGTATTGGAAATATTAAACAATATCTACAATGATCCAGAACTGCAAACTTTGCACGAATTAAAACGGTTTTACACGTATTTTGGAATGCATTTACACTCGCGAAAATGGCGATGGCAAAGACTCTGACGAAGATTTCGAAGAGGAATTTGACACTGATCTTAATAACAATACTTACATTTCGTTAAAATTTAAAGATTTTCGGGACAAATTCCCTAACACCACACTCGAAGACTATCTATATGTCAAATAACTGTCGTCCTCTCGCACTTTTGAAATTAACTCGAAAGATCAACTAATCTTGATACACCTGAAACATTCACTATAAGACCATCGAGGGAACAGCGACTCTTTATATACCTAGTTGTAATGTAAAAAAAAATTAATCGTGTTTCATTTGCAGAAAAAAAAAAAAACGAAATTGACGACCAACATCAGCTTTCGCTCACGTGCAGTACAAAAATGCTATTCATGGGTCATCGCACAACTGCTCCCTGATTTATGATTCCAATCAAACCACGATGGAACACGCATATAATTCGATGGGAACAAGGATTGAACTCCTCTATTCACGAAATTGAAATTTCACAATACGTTTGTATACGAATGTAAACGCAGCTCTATCCGATAATCGGTCAAAGTCTCAATACCGCCTAATGCTCTATCTTTAAACGAATACATGACATCGCCGTTGAGATTTGTCCATTTAGTTGATAGCCTACTCCAATCGGGAGACTACATATACAACCAATTTAATGAGTGCATTAGTGCAAAAAAATTATCCGATGTACATTTTGTACCTAAATTGGAATACTTTGATACTCTGTTTTTCAGACCGACTTTCTTCACTCTCGCTGTAGAAGAATATGCCGCCAGCTGGAGAAGCGTATTCTTTCACTTGCTCGATATTTATGCGGGAAATATGAAAACTGAGTTTACAACTTCTGTAAAAACCAAAACCGCTACGTTGTGCGGCATAAGACATTTTGTCGAACGACTAGCTCATAATTTGGCATGTTCAATCAAGAGTAACCGTGCACAAACTTTACCAACTGCAAGTGACTTTCAATGTGTTCACGTTACCATAAATTCAGATACAACGGGACAAATAATAACTTCTCCAAATTCACTAGTCATGAATGCGATTTACATTCGCGTTTTACAAGCTCATATGGAAAAGATTGGAGAAAAAGATACTGCCAAAATATACGAACATTATTGTTATTTCGAATCTCATTTGATACGAGCTTTTTACAATGTGTTTGGCCGTTCCAACAAAATGCATATTTATTTTGCTCACCAAACAGTTTCTTAAATTCAGCTTGGTTGAATAAGTTTAAACGCTTTATTCAACTTCAAAGAGACAGATGATTCCTGAACATAATATAAAAAATAAACAATAAACAATTTATAATTGAATAAATAAAATTCTTCTGCTGGGTCTGTGGCTTGGCGAAGGACAGCCGCTGAAGCTGCTGCTGCCGGGTGAGAGGCTCCTGCGGCTGGGCGGGGTACAGCCACTGGTGCTGCTGTTGCCGAGTGAGAGGCTCCTGTGGCTGGGAGGGGGACAGCCGCTGAAGCTGATGCCGGGCGAGGGACAGCTGGGCGAGATACTCCTGTGGCTGGATGAGGGACATCCACTGAAGTTGTAAGAGGAGCCACTGTATAGTTGATAAAGTTGCTTTCGGGCTCCTCTTTCTTGCCCTTTCCCCCAACATTGGCTGGTGAATGTGCTGTCAAAAAAAAAAAGAAACACGTTACAATCAGTTTTTTCCTTATATTAAACAAAAGAAACATTCTATACTCAAACAAAAATTTATCCTTTAGCTTTTGTTTCTTTCGCTTCTAAGGAAAACAGACTTTTTACTTTTTTTTACGAAATTTATACTTTTGTGTAATATTACATTGACAATGCTTTCGTGATTTTTTACTATTTCTTTTTCGTGAAATTTTATTTTTGTGCATTACTTGCCGAAACTATTTAAACTACCTAACCAGTTCCTTTGCTATTTTATCTTTAGCATTGTTTCCAATTCTTCTTTTGCTTCTGTATATTTTTCTAATAGTAATGGTATTTCCTGTTTTGTACTATGGTGCATCAAAACCTATTATAAATATTTCTTAATGTATCCCCAATCCTTAAAATAACCCGTCTAAATATACCTTATTCGCTCAAACACCTTTATCCATTCTTGAAAAATATAAAAAAATTAGCAACAGGTATCATTACAGTCCTAAACTAGCTATCCCAAGCACACTGACTGTATAGACTAAAGTGTGTGGCGTTTATATACGCAACGAGTAAATTTTTTATTTCGTATTTCAGGGTAGAGGGGAGGGATTATTCCTTAAGTGAGTTTTTCTTTTTTACTTCACGCACTCGTATAATTATGTTTCTTTTCTTTCTCATCAGTGTATCTGATATGCACTCACTCGCTCAAAGTCATGACTAGTATTCGTGCATGGGCCGGTGAGGCGACTGGTATACATTACTCAACTTGGCCTTATTATTATGCGAGAATTATCTCGAGGCAGAATTTTTTTTTTTTTTTTGCATTGCGAAAAGCAGGTTCCCCTCAGGTTTCGTCCACCCCTCTATCGTCTAACTTTTATTTTTTTCCTAGCATCCTCAGTAGGAGCCAGAGTATGTTTTTCTCCTAGTGTCCTGGTAAGAGTCAGTGTATTGTTTTTCTGCTAGTGTTTTGAGTAGGAGCGAGAGTAATTTTTTCTCCTAGTGTCCTGGTAAGAGCCAGAGTATTTTTTTCTCCAAGTGTTCCAATCGAAGCCAGAGTATATAACTGGTGAACTTTGCGACAAGCAACATCAACCATCAGCCGATGGCCAACCAGCCGTGCATTGTATGTAGTAGTTGCCAGTGGCCGAGATGCCAATCTTCGAAGCCAATGATGGCGTCGTCTATGCCGAAGATACCATCAACATCGGTGACGAAGACGCCATCGAGGGGGCGAACACCTTCGACGTTGAGGAGGCCAACGCCTTCAACTTTGAAGAATTTGGCGTCTTCAACTTCGAAGACCTCATCGCCCTTGATGCCGAAGACGCCAACTTCTTCAATGCCGAGTATGTCATGCTCTTCGACGCCGAAGAGGCCATCCCCTTCGATGCCAAAGAGTTCATCCCCTTCGACGCCGAAGAAGTCATCCCCTTTGACGCTGAAGAAGTCATATCCTTTGATGCTGAAGAGGACATCCCCTTCACCGCCTATTTCATCATTACATTCGACGTTAAGGATGCCGTCTCCTTCGATGCTAAGGATGTCATCTCCTTTAACATCAAGAATGTCATCTACTTCTCAGAGGAGTACGATGAAGCCCTTTAAAAGAAGGAATCCATATAGCTGTTAATACAGTAACAATTACAAATAAAAATAAAAATTAATATTAATTTTTTCAAATGCGTTTCATTTCTATATTCCATAATAATATGTATTTATTTCTTTTACAGCTAATATTGTTTATTATTATAGTCGTGTTGTTGGTTTTTATAACTGAAAAGTTTTTAAATGCACCCAAACATGAACATTTTGTAAAACCTCAAGATATATATAATCTGTCTCCACCACCATTGCCACCTCCATCACTTCAGTCGTCGCCGATAACCGAATATAATTCCAACCATAAATATCCATATATTTTTGTTTCAGATATAACTTTGTAACCCATCACTCTGTCATTTTTTGTTTCGATTGCAATGCAAAGTCTGTTGACAAATTTAAATGGAAAGAGCTTTCGCGAAACTTGTACGAAAATTTTAATTTTACCAGTACGAAACACGACATGCTGTCTTTTACATTTTATGACATTTCTGTAAAGCTATTCAATTTATACAAAAATGACTACGTTATATAATTTGCCCTAATAAACATCGCCGACGAGTCGAAATGAACTTTGATTTCGGCCTTTACGACAGTTCAAAATATTGCCAAATAACTTGCGATTGATGTGGCTCGAGACACGGCAATTTCTATATTCAAAAACGCCGTGTTTTTCGCAATGGAAAAACGAAACGATGTGGAACTTTTGATGGAAATTTTATGAGTGAATAACGTGTATACACAATTCGACTATAAGTAATACAATGGCTTAGTGTGCCTACACTCGACTTTCGGCAACTTCAAAGATTCCATCGACAAGAACGGCATGTTATTTCAGTTTTGCGGCGGTGGTCAAGTTTTGCTGGAAATGGTATTCAGAAAACCCTAGGCTCCCCCCTACGACGAAAGTGATGAGAGTGATGATGTGGAGGATGGTACCCTTATTATATTCGATAATGATTCCGAGATTGGCATACAAGACAAAAAAAAGACAAACAATATAATTATTTCTAAGAAGCAAACCCCTCTAAGAAATTTTTTTAAATTAATAACTAAGTTAAAAGACAAATATATATGGATAAAATAAAAACGGACAGTGTCGAAAAACTCGCAATGATGGTAAGCCACGATCTTAATATTATTTCGTCATTTTTTTTTGGAAACTGAATATTACAAACAGGCGATGAAAAGACTGGACGGTATGAACAAGTCTATAGATGTTACCTTAAACCACTTGTACTCTCACGAATTTACAAAAAAATATTTAATTTATGACGAGTTTCCAGATTTGGAAACTGAAACCTTTCTAAATCAAGTCCAGCGAAACAAACAAACTTTGCACGAACACATCAAACTAAAATCAAAACTGTAAAACAAATCATTTCAACTGGCATATCTTCAGAAATTGTACGAATTGGGTCAAATAGATGCTTGCATTAATCTCGAAGAGTTTTCCTTGAATTTACTAAAATTTATTCACGTAAACAATATACACATGGGAATTTCGTCAGAAGTGGTACTCTGTAAGATTGTTGCAATGGTTACGTGCATGTCTACAAAAATTCCCAATATACCTACGTATACGCTGGCAGGCATTATGAGATTCGTCAACGGTATTGCACTGAAAGGTTGAAACAGTCCACTACCATGGAAAAAATAATAATAATACCTACCAAAAATTCACGAAATTATGCACTCCAACTATGTACCAAACAATATCAACGTGGTCAATTGTCTAAAAAACTAATTGAGACGGTGCAACATTGAATATGTGTCCAAATACAATTTCATCAAATTACCAAACTCGGATTATGAAAACTTAGTAATTGAAAAATTAAAAAATCTGGTAGAAAATGACAATTATGTAAGATGTAAAAACATACATTGTATAAGAAAGCGAATTGAATCACCTTCCAAACTGGTAGAATTTTTTAAAGGGGACCGAAGATGCCCCCTTTAAAAATTCGGTTTATTTGGAAGGTGATTCAGTCGCAATTTTTTTTAAATTGACTTGGTTTTATGGCATCACAAATATGATACATTTTGTAGTAAAGGGTTAAAATAAAATGTAGACTTATCTTTCCCCGCCTTCAGCGATTACAAAAAAAATTGCATCGATTCCTACTTATACACTTGCAGACATTATGCGAATCGTCAATGGCATTATACTGAATGATTGAAACAGACCAACTAAACTCGTGTTTACAGACCACTCTACGAATATTGATCATAACAAACAACAAAATATGTGTATTACATTGTTTATAAAGAAAGGGAGATTAAACCTCCTTCCAAATAAAATGTAGACACACCCCACCGCGCCACTAATGATTACAAAAGAAAACATTTATTCCAATGATTCCTATATATTTAATGGCAGATATTATGCGAATCGTCAGTAATATGGTAACCATGGCGTATGCAATACGTTATTATGACGAAGCCCATAACTTGATCAGTATTTCAACCAAACCTTTCGATCGAAACATTGTAATTTACGGTGCGAATTAGGAATATTGAGAAATGGCTTCGGAACTTCCTTGTGGGGTTCTGAATAATTATCGGTGTTGCATAAACTCATACTATACTCACGAGTTGGAGAATCATGTACAACACTGCAATGGATCTGAACATTTTACGTATTGGAAACGTCTGGCGATGACGCATCTTCAGTAATTTAGTATTCCCTGCAACACCAAAATGTGAAACGAATTTGAAAACCATAAAATGGGAAGAATTACATTATTATAATTTTGATTGGCAAATTATCGAAACCATGTATATTAAAACTGACCGAATGAATGAATTACCAAGTGTTTATACATATATGGATTGTGTGAATACTCGGGATTCGGAAAATTGCGCTGTAGTAATTGAATCCATGGAATTCCACAAAATAGAAGAGTACATTACCTATTGTGATCAACTTAGGCACATAACAGTATGTAAGGATCCAGTACGTCCCACCAGATGTTTGTGGAGTGAACATGCAAATTGCCAACATGAATTAAAACAACAATGTAATTTATCGAGTAATAAACACGAGTTGATGAAAATGATAAAATATCACCAATTTTAATAAAAAAGTGTTTTTTTTTAACCAAAATAAATTGCTACCTTGTTATGTGTGTTTTTCTCATTTATCCAATTATTCAGTTTGTTTAGTTTTGGTGACTATCTAAAAGTTTGTCACTCGTCAAAAAAAACTAAAACTTCTTATTATATGGGTTTTGTTTTAGGTTGACCTGTTATGGTACCTAGCAACTTACTGTTAGACCATAAATTCTTTCGAAATCGTATCCATAAACTCTTTGTTTCCCTTTAATTTTTCTATAGTTACCTCCACTATAGAGACGTGCTCGCGAATTATCGTTAAAAAAATCTTGCATAAACGAATAACTAGGTAAATTTAGTTTGAGAATATGTTCAAACAACGATCTCATTAGATATATGCACTCTGATGTTTTAATTTTTTTGTGCTCATCGTTCGAAGACCAAAGGCGAGTAAATAATCATAGACGATCGCCAGCTTCTGGAACAGGCCGTTTTTCCCACCGAAAATGAACGGGAACCATGATTGATTGAAATAGTCATATTGCAGTTTTCGTTAACGGTTTTGATTAGCAGCGGTAAATAATTTCTGTTTCTATCAAACAGATTTGAACACAAAACGTGTACTTGGTCTACTGTAATTGACTCTTTGGCCCGAGGTCCGAATAGTTTCCAGTAAACGCCATTTCAGGGTCGGTAAAAGACTATGTGTACGTTTAGCGTGGATGCTTCGCTGTCGACGTGTCCGAGAAGAGGTGAAATGTAATGCTCAAAGACGGCATCGGGTTTGAAGACATTTTTCAAAAACTTGAACAACAAATTGCACAAAACAACGTCCGATCCCGTTGTATTTTGTGCTCCGGGACTCGCGGGAATATAGTTTTGCTTTTGCACCTCTACGCTTGTATGTTCGGTAAACGCGAACACTAGGCAGAAACCTATCACTGGTACAAAAAAATATATATGCAATAGCGACCTTACCTTATCAAATTCAATAACAGAGAATCGGAAATTTTATTTGACCAGAGAAACCATGTTTACTTGATTAGGTTTTTCCACGACCCTGAATACATCTCGAGTAAAGTCTTTGATAATTTTCGGTGATTTATGCGTTAGGTAATTCGCAAAAATTTGGTTTCGCTGGTTGATTATCGCCGAATGTTCCTCCATCCATTTTGGAAGAATATTGAACATGTAGTAAAAACAACTTTTCGGAGAATTGTTTAGATCTTGAATTATGAATAAAATGGAATCGATTTTGAGTTTCGGGTTGAGTTTCAACAGAGTTTCGTAGTTCGAGTAGAAACAAGTTGATTTTCATAATTTTTATAAATGTTTTTACATCATACGTGTAAATGATATTGACGTTTGAAAGTTTATATTTTCGAATATCCAACAGTTTGATGTTTTCGTCATTCAATTTATCGTAGTGTTTATTTGCTGTGTTTGAATCGACTCTTTCCTTTGAAGTGAAAAATTTATAAAAATTATTCAAAGCAATGTCGATAGTAGTAGACATTTGGGTTGTTGTGTCCCATTGTCCCATTATTTAATTGATCATATATATATATATATATATATATATAATATATATATATATATATATATATATATATATATATATATATATATATATATATATATATATATACACTCGCTGTTTAGTAAAAAAGTGTGGCAGAGTGGAGGGTGGTCTTTTATTTGAAGAGTGTTTTTAGTTTTTAGAGAGATATTCAAACAAGAATCTCGTATGGAAACCATATCGTCACCATAGTCGAAAAAATTAAATAGGAAACACGAAGCGACCCCATCTGAATTATTTTTCTCGCGTGTGGCGTCCCATCTCGCATCTAGCGGCAGGGAATTGATTGCTACGCAAATCATTTCGAGATTGGTGATTGTAGCATAATATGTATTTGTAATGACTACATACTGACAGAATATTCCCCTTTTAGAACAAGTGTACAATACTTTCAACCATCAAGTGATATTTGTTTACTGTCGTCGACGACTCGTGATTTATTAGAGGTAGTTAAAAAAAAAGTACTTTAACAACACGAAATTCTTTCTAAATTGCCCGTAGAGCGCTAGTAATTGATATTTGGAAAATAAATTGTATTTGTACTTGGCTGTATCTTTTACCAGCAAGTGTAAATGCGAATCGTCGAAAATATTTTTGAAATTTGGCTAATCGAATAAAGGGGCTCCTACAAAAAATACACATAAAACATATTTGTAAAATTCCGCCTCGTTGTAAATTTCCAATATTATTCGCACCAGTAAACCACCAAAAGAATGGCCCACTATGAAAATTTCCAAAGGAAGTGAGTATTTTGACAAGTACTTTTCCATCGAAAGTTTTACCGAATATGCAGGCTGCAATAAATCTTTACGCCAATCGTACGCAATTCCTTTAATTTTAACTTTCGAAAACTTTCTATATAACTTAGATGTGAAACTCAAATATACAGAATTTCCACACACAGAACATAGCACTTTGCCGGGCCGTAATGAATCGTAATTTAACAGTCACTGAAAATCTTTATCCAATATTTTTCTGAAAGGAAACAATTTGTTTGGAAAAATTGTAGTTATAAATTTATTGTCTGCAACTAGCGAAGATCCGTATAATCCCGGCACTAGAGGTATAATTTTACTAGATATTGTTTTACCCAAACACACACACACACACACACACACACACACACACACACACACACACACACACACTATCACGAGAAATGAGTTTTAAAAAAAAATTATGTATAAATACTTACATGTACCTACTGACGAAATAATGCTTTTGATACATGAAGTTGCCGTATCGTGATCTGCACAGAATACGTCATCCTTTTTCTTCTGCCTTCTAGATCGATGACAAATATAATTAATTCTTCGCACGTAACAGTGCAGAAAGTAATAAAGTTGTTATCGCCCCAATGAGAAGAAATAAAGTGAGTGAGTTAAAATGTCGGAACTCGGAGCAGAGGTGAATGTGGTGATGATGTGATATCACTTGTGACGACGATGGAAGGGGAAAATGGGAGAAGGTGAATTGGGAAGAGGGGACAAGCATCAAGCATGCAGATTGGGTGAGGGTTTAGGTTTTTTTTTTAAAGGAAAGAGGGACGGAAGTCACACTCCAAATATGGTAATGAAATAAACCAAGTGTGCTGATTGTGCGAGGAAATAGTTAAAAAAAAAAAAAAAAAAACCAGATTGGGGAGAAAGAGAAGGTCACTCTCCAAATATGGCGATTATATAAAACAAGCATTTTATGTTGATGGAAGGAGAAGTAGAAGAATGAACCCAGTGATCCAGACAGTTATGACTCTTCTTCATTGAGACCACTGCAGAACCGCTAAGGTAATTGTTATGTATTGTGTATCGCAATGGGAAAACCATACAAACATTCAGTGTGTACTATAAAGTATCCATCCCAATTGTTTACTTTGCAGTTTAGTGCCGTTTCGCGTATCCCGCAAAGTTCCGTTTAGCGTATCCAAATTCGGCAACAATTGACCTGTATCGCGGATCCAAGCAATTTTTTCCGCAAATTTTCTCTTGCGAATCGCAAGATGGTCATGGAATGTAAAATCACAATGTTGAACGCCAGGCAAGTTATTCATTCCTCGCCGGACATAAACACGTTTCTGATCGAGCACGACATTCTCAAATCGACGATGCGGTGCGATAAAAGGCGGGAAGGCGAAGCGAATTTGATGGAAAACAGGGGCTTGTTTTACTGGTGCCGACTGCAACTTTAAAATGTCGGCGAGACAGGTCAGTTTCGTGGGAGATGCAAACTTGTCTCCGGGCAAGATAGTCGAGTTGTGTTTACTCTGGTGCCTGATCAATTACCCTCGACATCAGACTATATTGAACGAACTGGTCGAGTTTCTGCTGCCAAGTGTGCATAGACTGGATGTTGACATACAGGAAACACATCGGCGGGCCGGGCAAAGTGGTCGATATCGACAAGTCGAAGATGGGCAAACGCAGGAACCACAAAGGACGCAAAGTTCACGGCCAGTGGGTTTTCGGAGGAGTGCAGCAGGACCATCCGACGAAATTCTTCCTGGTGCCAGTGGAAAAGAGGAACGCGGCGGCCCTAACCAAATTCATTAGCGAGTGGATCGCTCTGGGCACGACGATAAATTCAGACTGCTGGTGCTTTTACAGCAACTTGGCCATTCATGGCTACCGTCACATGCAGGTGAATCACAGGCGGGAATATGTGTGCAGCGAAAAGAGCGGAATGGTAAACACTCGAAACACGCTAAAGATGAAGAGTGGCGAGACGTAGAGGGGACACACTCAAAACATCGACCGAAGTTGGTGTTCTGATGCTATACAGCATTCCCTGCTTTGGTCGACGGAAAAAATCTTGGGTCGGCTACCTGGCCGAGTACGTCTGGAAAAAGACTCATCGGTACGGGGAACGACTGCACGCTTTGCTGATTCATGCCGCCGACATGCACCATCGTAATCGGCGCAGAGGAGATGGTGGCGAAAGCTATCCCAATTTCGAAAGGTATCTGTTTGTTACGGTTGTTTTTAATCTGCAGGCACGAGCGCGATTGAGTTGCTGTTGCAGTTGCCGTTTTAAAAAAAGTCTATTGAGTCGCTGTTGCCATTGCAGTATAAAATTAAAGTGTGATTGACTTGCTGTTTGTTTCAGTTTAAAATGTTATTGACTTGTTGTTTGATTCAGATTAAAGCTAATGTTTAATTGAGTTGTTGTTTGAGTTAATTTACAGGTGCGAATGAGAGTGTGTAGCTGTTTGTTTCAAGTTTAAATTAATGTTTAATTGAGTTGCTGTTTGATTAAAATTTAAATTAATGTTTGATTTAATTGCTGTTTTATTTAATTTAAAATCAACATTTAATTCAGTTGCTGTTTGATTCAAATTAAAATTGTTGTATAAGTGAGTATATATTTGATACAAATTAAAATTAATGTTTAATTGAGTTGCTGTTTGATTTAATTTAAAATTAAAGTTTAATTGAGTAGCTGTTTGATTCAAATTTAAATTAATGTTTAATTGAGCTGTTGTTTAATTCAAGTTCTAATTAATGTTTAAACTGACTTGCGATTAGTTTCAGTTAATAATTAATGTTTAATTGAGGTGCAGTTTGATTCAAATTCAAATTAATATGTAATTGACTTGCTGTTTGTTTCAGTTACAAAATATAATGTTTGATTGATTTGGCGTTTGTTTCAAGTTTAAATTAATGTTTATTTGAGTAGCTGTTTGATTCAAATAAAAAATAATGTTTAATTAAGTAGCTGTTTGATTTTATTTAAAATTAATATTTTATTTATTTGCTGCTTGATTCAAGTTTAAATTACTGTTTAACTGAGTTGCTGTTTGATTTAATTTACAGGTGCGAGTGAGACAGTGTAACTGTTTGTTTTAATTGTAAAAAAGTTTGATTGACATGCCATTTGTTTCTGTAAAAAAAAGTGTGATTGACAAACTCTTTGTGTAAACATTCATTCTCAATCTGGAAAAATGCCTAAAATTATCGAGTGGGTCGTGATGGGTCCGCTCGGCGACGACGGGTGTACTGGCATCTCTTGCATCCGCAAAACTTGGATTTGCCAGTTTCAATTATTGAGGTAAATTGATTAAATAAAAAAAAAAACATTAATTCGCGATCTCGAAAAGGCATAGCACTGTCGTGTCTGTCATGACCGGTTCAGCCGGTGGCGGATGCAATTGCATATGGTGTTGCTTTCGTGGACTTTGGACCTGCCAGTTTCGAGTGTTGAGGTAATTTATAAAAAAAGTGATGACGTATATATAAAACTTAATATGGTTACATTTATTTAAAAAATTGAATTTTTAACTGCACATTGTGTTACCGTACCCTTTGGTGATAGCGTACATGTGAAAAAATTGTGTATTAATTAGTTTCATTTAAAAAAATTGAATTTATAACTTTACATTGTTTTACCGTGCCCTTCTGTGTTTGCATACATCTGCATCTATTCTATGTTTGCATACATGTGCATCTCTATATAATAAATGGTTACACTTATAAAAATATATTAATAATGAATAAAAATTATCTTCAAAATTAATTAAAAAATTATGCATCGCGAATCTCGTGTATTTAAACAGAAACGAAAAAAAGGTGAAAAAAAAAAAATTTGAATACGCTATAGGAAATTTTTTTAGCAATAGTTACTTTTGGCACCTAGATACGCTGTGGGAAACAAATGGGGTCTTTTACCCTATATTCCATTTTCGGTTTGGATATGCTATAGGAAATAATTGGGTTGAGTTTGAAATTTCTCGCCCAACATGGCTGGATACGCAATTCGAAACAAGTGGGGTGCGGCACCAATTTCCGCCCTTCCCACTTGGATACGCAATGTCGTCCTTTTCGGTCGTGCACCTTTTGTCACCTGGATATGGAAAGGGAAACTTTTGGTAAAAACCAGCCTTTTCAAGGTGTGCTGGATACGCAAGGGGAAATTTTGTATTTTATTGTTTTATTATAATGTCAGAACCACTGCAGCTCATTGAAGAGTACTCCACGCCTACAACCAGGAAACAGCTCTTGACATTCTCCAGGTTGGTTAATTGCATGTCAACTTCGCTGTCATGACAGTCCCCTGACTGAGCTAATCTCGCCTAACGGCTGGTTCAAGTTAACAGTCAGTCAGCAGCAAAGTTTCGAAGACCTGAAGTGGAGCTTCAGAGAGTACCCAGTGCTCGCACGGTATGATCCAGCAAAACACCTGTACGTCCAAACAGACACGAGCGAGAGAGGTCTCGGAGTGGTGTTGTTGCAAATGTCCGAGGAAGGTTCATACCATATTGTAGACTTCGGCAGCACAAAGTTCAGCGCTATACAAAGAAGGTATGGTGTCAACGAGCATGAATACTTAGCTGTGATATGGTGTTTGAACAAGTACTGCCAAATCCTGGAGTACCAGCAGTTCATGCTCTGCACTGCCAATCGGTGTATGCTATGGCTGCATAACATCTGTGAGAGTCGCAGTAAGCTGACATGCTGGGCTCTTTCCCTGCAGTCCTTCGATTTTTAAGTACAGCACATTGCCATAGAAGACAACCAGTTAGCAGACTACTTGTCATGTGCGCTGGAAATGATGTCGCACAGGAAGAGGAAGAGTGGGATAATATTATTCCTCCTACCCCGCCAGAACACCTACATAACAAAACTACAGTGCAATGCAATAACATCAAAGTGGTCGCAGAAGCAGTCTCCTTTCCCGCACTGCGACATTTAATAATCAGTGAACAAGTCACCTGCCCGATCTCAAGTAAGTAGAAAGAACTTGTGAGCAGCAAACAGTACAAAAATTGGCATGTTGTTGATAACTGTCTTGAATCTCTTGCGAGACGAGATGAGATGGGAGAATCCGAATTCGCTTCTCCCCTGTGTCACTCAAAAAGAGTTCATACACAGCATGCCATGTGCCGGCCTGCGGGCACTTTCCAGTGAAAAGTGCAGCTGTCAGGACATCGCCACCAGCGAGGGAAGAGCAGTCGCCTCGCCCACTCACACCACACTGTCAGCATCATGGGTAGACCTTGTGGCCTCAGCGGGAACTTTAACCGCCAGCCCGCTGCTGCACGTGAACAAACAGAGAAGGACATTGGCGAGTGAATAGTCTCCAGGGGATACATTAGCAGCTCAGCACTAACCCGTTTACCACGATTTCTTCTAGAAAAGCAATCTACACATCAACATAGGAGAGCATTAGCACCATGCAGTACCCAATGTTAAATGTGCCAGCATAAGTATTTCAGTGTAATTAAGTGCCAGTGTGTTTTTTTTCAATGGCTATTTTAATTAATAATAGTGAAGAGTTTTGTTTTTTTTATTTTAAGTGTTTGCCAATTCAACATCATGTAAGGTAGGTAACTTTTTGACCCTTCGTTCCACATTGTACACAGATGGCACTAGTGCAACTGGTAAGAATGCCACATGTGTATTTATTTTGTATCTTGTGTAATTATCAGTATAAGTAGCATAAGTCAAAAACACACGCCACATGCGTTTGTTTACATTTGCCATATTGTTATTATTGAGGGTTATGTAGTACGTTCCCATAACTGCCCTAGGGTGCACCATCTTATTCGGGGACATCTTGTGCTAACCCCTTATGTTGTATTTAGAAGAGTTTTGTCTTTATTAATGTAATATTTTTCCACGTGTTATTGTTTGAAAGTGATTTTAACAGTTATGTTGTTAATGTGCAATGACATATGTTTTCCTCTGTTACTAGGACACATAACCTGTTATTCCACAGGAAACTTGCACTGGATATAAATGTGTGATGTCACATGCATCGAGAGCACACCACGTGTGTTTGTTTATATTTGAATGTTGGCATTTTTAACATTATTTCAGGGTTGTTGGGTGATGTTTGCCAGTGCAACTGTCACGTGAAATTTGTATATTAATTCATTTGAGCCCAACGCTACAGGTATGCCAAGGCCCTGTCTTGTTGTGTTTAAGTTCAGTGTGTCTTGTTTTTCAAGTGTATATTCTTATGGAAATGAAGTGTTTTGTTTATATGCCAAGGGCGTAACCTCAAAGTCAAGTAACAGTGATGCACATCAAGTACGTGAGGAAACCACGTCACAAATATTATCTCAAAATTATCTAAAGGCTTTCTTTACATATGCAATGTGTATATCAATAACCCAACAGAGGAAAAATAATAATGGCAATATCGAACATTGCCCTTGCCAGTACTTTGGAATCAGGTTAACTGCAACCTGCTGATGTACCCAGCAATGTGGCTAGCACGTGGCCGGCTAACCTTCAAATGTAAGTAAATTTAAGTTAAGAGTGTTTTATATGTATCTGGTATTTTTATAGTGTCTTGTTGGAATAGTTATGTGTAATGTAATATTACATTGGCCACAGTAGAGTTCTTGTAGAGCTCTTGCTCCAGTTGCAGTAGCCCAGTAAGGGAGGTTACATCGATCGTGGCAACACTACCAATGACAATTATTTTTAATTTATATCTTTTTATGATCAATTATTTATTTAAAAATTAATACCAGGGTTTTTATGTATCATCTTCCATATGCTTCATCATCAATCACCTCATTTGTTTAATTGAAAGTTTTATGTTGTCGGCAACAAATCACATAACATGAAGTGGGATACCTGGCCAACCAGCGGGATCTGCACCAACTTGACTTTCAGTGGCATCGTAATGTTCTAGCAGAGTGGATGCGCGTGTGTCATGATGGCACCATGTTGCTGTACTGGGCAGAAATTGAATGATATGGATAAAAAATGTGTGTTTTTTGAAATACCAGGGTAGGGTACCAGCTCATGATGCGAGCATGATGATGCTGCTGATGTGGAGTCTCACAGGGTAGTGTCGCCGACGACCATTGCATATGTTTCCTTCTGTCTGCGGTCTCTGACAACATTGCCAGTCTTGATGAATATTTCAACATGATATCACTACATCCATATTGCCTGGGCTAGTAAGGGCTGCTGGCCTCCCTTACATGCCAGCTCACTCCTGATGGGTTGTTGTTGCCACCCAATGCCATGATTCAATACTCATGATAAATACTAAGTTTCCATTAAAGAGGTTATGTAACCAAGAAGCGGTTAATACATTAACAAAACAGATATTACCATCACATAAGTTTATTGCATATAAAATCCTATCTGGGTGCTGAAATTTTACAAAATGTCCTTCAAGTCAGGCAGGTTTTTAAAAAGACAAAATGGCCAGAGGGCCTACATAGTTATGATGTCTAGGATCTTTAGGCTGTACCATGAGGAGAGTAGGTTATGTGGGTTGTAAAAGAAAATACTACCATGATTGTTCCAGGCAGGTGCCAGCATACTTAACAGAGAGTACAAATGAAGATGAGGTCGTGTGGCCGATGGCCTTAAGTGCCTCCCTCGATGTCCGATGTCTTAAATTGTAGAAGTTATAGAATTCATATATGTGTTATCCAAATACCTGTTCTAGTGAGGATGATCGGAGCTAACCCCATATGCTCGTACTGACTACCGTGGGCTGTTATAGGCCACCTTACATCTGAAAGGTTATGTGGTCATTCTCGTGTATTATGTAGCTATGAAGCGGTCGAGTAAATAAAAGAGTGTATTCCTTACAACTCAATTTATACACATATTCCCTTAAATGGGAACATACATTTTGGTTCACTATTTAAGTGGCTGAACACTTACACTTTAAAAGCTGTACTAGTCCTACATGAACGTAGAGTGTATTATGTCCCAGTCATGTACAAAATGACCAGGTACAGAGTGGTTCACTCCCCGGGCAGCAAAAGAATGAGGCTCCGATTAATTTACATTAAAAAGCTATTGAAATCTACATGGTTAACACAAAAGTTTGAAGGTCCGGAAGGAAAATACATGCACGACCATCTGCTAGACCATGGCGACTCTACTAATCTCAACTTGATGCGGAACCCGCTGGTTTGCCGGGTCTCCACAACGAGTCATGTGACTTATTACAGACAATAGTGACTTTTAATTTACATAAATGAAATGTGTGATCATGGAGCAAATGAGCAGATAATACGTTAAAACCCTTTAATAGTAATTTTTATGAACTGTTAAATATAAAATATATAAAAGAAAATATCGATAGGTGGCAGTGTTGGCACGATCTCCATTACCTCAATTTTCACTACTGCTACTTTCGGAGCTAGAGCTCCATTGGAGTCTTCCCGCATCAAACTCCTTATACATATGATTATTAGAGCCTTGGCAAAACCGAATACAATTGATATAAAATTACAAAACACTCTTAACTGTTAGGTACTTACTTTGGATGTTAGCCGGCCACATGCCCAGCCATGATGCCGGGCATGGTGGCTGGTCGCCGGTGAACCTAATCACTATACTGGCATGGCCCAGTATTCCATGCAGTAACTATTTATTTATTATTTATTTGACAACTGATATTCATCTGGCATGTGCATTTGGGATAATATTTACTGTAACTGAAAATATTCTCATGTGTCAGATGTGCTAGTACTATTTACTCTAAGTTGTGCCCCTAGCAGACGAACATAACACTTCACATATTTAGTCTTAACTCTCAGCAAAACATAACTAATCTAAAAGTCGGGCAGACTTGAGCATACCTATGTTAAAATGGATGCAAGAATAAATAAACAAACACACGTGACATCTACCCTTGTAAATGTCAACACAAAACTCTAAAAATATTACGATACCAAACATCGACACAATAAGGCAAATAAAACAGTGTAGTCTGCTCTTGGTCTGAGTGACAATAACAAGAAAACTTCTTTCTTTACAAATACCATGTCATTTAAAAACATGGCATTGTTACTGGCAGACACATACATGAACACACTACCTATTACAATTCATGCTGGACTAATATTAACAAACTTGCATTGGTGTAACACTTTAGTGTTCACTGGGTTCAATGTAAACAAACATATTTGACACATACACTTTGGAACAATAACTCTCAAATAATACAGACGCAAAATGTAAACAAATGCAGGTGGGTGCGTCTTTAGCTAGTTACGCTGCACTAGTGATTTTATGATACATGTTACTTGCACACTTCGGTTGCACAAGTGCACAGGATGCTCAATGTGGAACACAGCTTAAAACTTACCTTATGAACTCTTTGAAAAATATGCAAAGAAACACTGCACTAGAAGAATAAAAATGGCCATAAAAACCAACAAGATTACAACCTTATTACACTGATGCATTTGTACTAACTCTTGTAGCATGTGGCACTGTGTGGCACTAATGCTCTACGATGCTACAGTGTTGACTGTGATGATGACAGAAAGGCGTGGGGAATGGGCTGACATGTGCTGCACATGTCTCTGCTGTATACAGGACGGACCAAGAAGCGAAGTGACGCATACTCCGGGCTAAAAAGACACACAAGATTCCGGTAAACTACTTTAAAATGACAGAATTACTTTATGATTGGTTAAAACAATGAAGTGCCCGGAGCACCACGACACAAGACCTAGGACATTACTGACTCTACCTTTAGCGCGGAGCTCGCTCGTTGGCCAAGGCTGCCACCGGTCAAATCACATGATGTGATTAAAACACAATGATGATAATTACATGTTATGAGATGGACACTACAAAGCTGATGGAGTATGATTATACAAAAACCCTATTTAATAAAATTAATATGTCAATATAAAAACATAAAAATAAATATTGCAAGTCAACCACTCAATTTGCAGTGGAAACCCAATCTCTCTTCGCATGTGTGTTAAAAATGGTGCAATAATTCTTTGGAGTTTTTCCCTTGTAAAGTTTATGTCCTATAATTATTAACTGGTGGAAAATTATGTGAGTTCTGATTTATGTCCATAAAAACAATGATTAATCATAATTATTGAGGATATCTGGCCACGTGGTTTTGCACACAGGTTCAATTAAATCACAGTTGCGGAATGCTAACCAAGAAGTCATTTCTAATAATACTGGATGTACTGAACACAATGGATAAAAATATTAAATATAACGAAAGCTCTCAAAGCACTTCAAATACATAAAACCACACATAATAAATCACAGCTAATATTTATATACACGACATGTGCCCTAGTTATGTTACGTGCGAACATTTGGTTTTCTCACAAGATAGCACGAAAGCACATGAACTGTTAAGACACATGGAAATATGCAAACAACACTTTAAAAAATGGATAAACCTAATTACGAATAATGGACATAGCACTGTTAGACCATATGTCTGGTAATTACATGATAGGTTGGGATAGTACAAGGTAAATAAACAACACTGGCATAACATTTGGCAAAATAAATAAATAACCCTAAACAATAACATATCAGAAGTAAATAAAATTGCATGGTTTGAGCCGCTGACGTGCGTGATGTGCTACTTGTAACATCATCACAATCCTTAAATAGATATGCACATGGCATTTGATTGGTGCACTAACGCAGGTGGCGAACAATGCAGAACAAAGCTTCATACATAATACACTTAATAAGTTGCACTGAAAAATACTGACGAACGAAACACTAACAAGATGTTATTGCAGAAACAAAATACTCAAATTAATAAACATTGAGAACACAGTGCACTTAATTACACTTTAAAGAAGCCATTAAAAACACTTTGTACACTTTGAGACACTATGCCCTACACAAACACATGCACATGTGGGACTGGCTTCCTGACACTGATGCTTCCTCGTGTCTTTGCTGTGTGCTTCGACGTGTTGAATAGCATAACGTGGTGAATGGGCTGAGGTCAAGGCGCTGTACACATCAGTCGTTCTCCCTGGACTCTTCAACTTTTGTCTAGTCCTGTAGCTTTATTTAAACTTAATTTATCGGAACCTTTTGTCTTTTTCAATCTTGGGGAGCGAACCACTCTACACCCGGATCATTTTTATATTTTATTTGTTATATATTTTTCATGTAATTTGTGATCACATAATATGGCGCGGGAGTATGTGCCGGAAAGGCGGCAGCCCATTGCCATGATTCAATAATCGCCTCTTGGTTATTGCATGGGATGGTCGTACCGCGAGCCCTCCCCGGGCACTTCACTGCTTCGATACTAATCATGTAGCTTACAGTAGTGACGTGAATTGCCGGACTGTGTTTATTTCTTCGGTCACCTCTTGATTGCGTAACTCATTTGAATATATTCACAAGGCGTAAGGCGGCCTATAACAGCCCTGGAGTGAGCATGAGCTTATGGAAATAGCACATAATTCCCACTATATGAGACATTGGATATGGATATTGGAATAACTGTTACAACTTCTGCATGTACAAGCTTGAAATGTCGGATATCAAGGAGAACCCCGTTTAGGCCGTCGACCGCATGCCCGAGCTGAACTCGTGCTCTCTGCTGAGATGCTGGTACCGCCGGACAACATGGTAGTAAATTTTGAATCCTTTCCACATAACCTAATTTTTCTCCTTGATGGTCCAGCCTAAGATCCAGAGACAGGTCAAGTGGCATTTCTAAATGACACCATTGTCTGGCAACATCACAATGTCTATTCAAGTTAAGCGAAAAGTTACATTTTTTTTTTGTTAGAACAGTTCAGGTATGCCCAATGCGAAGGCGGTAGTAATATATATATATCACATTATTGTTAATAATATATGAACATTACAAATCATTACCCTTCAACATTTCAGAAAGAAACCCGAGAGCTCTACAGCAAAGGAAAACCTGGGAAAAGTACAAAAACAAATTCGGTGTCAAGAAAATCACCATTGGGCATCATGTCCAAAAAAAATACCATCTTGGAATGGCTATCACAGCTGTGACATAAGCCAATGCCACCATTTTGGTGTGCTTCATTACTGAAGGGAAAGAGACCACCTGCAACCCCCCTTCAACCATGCCGCATCGCGTCGGCAGGACCACCCCTCCCACATCGCGCCACATGGGTGACAGCCGCGAGGCGAGAGGCCATGCAGCTCCAAAAATAACAAACAAGGAACATGGAATCATCATGGCTACTGCATCGCATACATGACCATGGGCATTGGGACTGGCGAACAACAAATGGTTAGCCATCAACATTGTGGGCGAAATATTTACGACGAACACCACAACCGAATCCGCCACTTTGACTTACCTGGAGAAGATGAGTGTGTCTGCCACGAACCTGCTGCTCTCCAACGATTTCAACAGTAGTGGGACAATGAAAATCTGGGCATCAGTGGTGGTCTACTAGCACTGACAATTTCCAGAAACCATGAGGAATTATGCACATGTTGCATGCGACCCGTACAAATAAAGGAATTCATCAACCCAGTCTGCCCACTCACATTTTGTGTGTGTGCACTAATTGAAAGGGTCAACAACAACCATCAACATTCCACAATCGTTTGATAAAATATGTCAACACTACACACTGTAATTTACGTGGACCAGCCAATTTAGTTTGTGAACAGTTCTTCCACTAATGTTAAGATTGGTGCATATCTGCACAGGAACAAGTGACATTACGCAACCAGTAGTACCTTCATTGTGTTCGTTGTTGCCCAGGATCAAGTAACAGAGACAGGTTTTCTTGGCCCAATATTCTGATGGGACTAACAACAGGAAATCAGCCACTTCAACAGTCGACGAAAATGTGTGGGGCCCTTTTCCGAAAAATCGCCATGGAAAAATATGATGTGCCACAGCTGACAATACCACGTCATCCCACAATCAACACCACGAATCCAACATGAGCGGAGACACCGATTGCATATTGAACGCAGTTGCTGCAGTAACTGGCAAATTACTGGAGGGAAAGAATAAGTCAGAAATTCAGAGAGTCAGAACAACAACATCACACGCCAACGAAGTTCCAGTCACTCCAATATATTCAACGACAACCAACGAGGATCCAATCGCCTTCATACGGGATTGCGAGAATCGCCTTAGCTGCTATGGAGCAGACCACGAAGACTGTGCGAACTGCGTGGGTTAAAGATTTTTCTTTGATGCCAGAACTTGGTGGCGAGGTATGACCCACTATGGTATGACGTTGGAAAAGCTCTGCCATGGTTTCACCAGCAGGTTTGGAAATACATTTACTTAACTTTGAACCAGGAGTCGCGTCATGTTAGTGGAACAAGAAGAGGAGTCCCTCTATAACTTTGCTACTCAGAAAATATGTCAAGTGAGAGCACATCACCCAGAGCTGTCACTCAGGGACATCTTGGTGGTAGTCGTCGTGTCCGCATGTCGGGAATATCGCACGTCACTTGCACCCATGATCCACACCACAGATAACGAGTTCATCCAAACACTCATGTTACTCGACGTCAATGTTCCTACCAAGCCACACCGTGAATGTACCGCTACACAACCACGTCATAAACTGACTTCCTTGAGTGTTAAAACTCTGGACACAATTTAAACAGTAAACAAAAACATTTTGCGTGCATCAACAAGTTACATGACCTCAAAACCGAGGGCACCTGAACCGACATCAAATAATGGTTCCAACCGCTGCTCCCATGCTGGTGGTGCGAAGGTCCTGACTCGAACATTGACTGCCCGACCTGGGCCGACTAGGAACATCTGTGGGACAACATGCCGCAGACACCGATGGGAAATGGAAAAAGTGGGGTAGTGAGGCCGAACGTCACTCGCCCCACAACACAGAAATGCTACCCAGATCCAATGCCACAACAGTTACTCATATCCCAAATTATTGGTCAACATAGCAGCTTCATCCGAATTCCTGTATGCATTAATCAGACACAATGCAGAGCCCTCACCGAAATTGCTGCATCGTTAAATTTTGTAGTTACCAATTTGAACAACGTCAGCTTAATCAAACCCATTCAACAAGACATCCAACTCACCACTTTGGCCAACGGACAGTGGTCCAGAGGTCAGAGTGGATATTATAAAATTCGGAAATTTGGGGAGTGAGGTTGTCTGGGTGAGGTGGTTGAAATGAGGTATATTACACATGCTCCAGCCCTTTCCAGACCTAGTGCCATTAAAGTGGTAGAGCATACTCTTCTTTACACTCGGCCGTGTGACAGACGACTAAAGGCAGCTATCCTCCAGTTGTGCTGCATCACTCCTCGGGCTGTAGATTGATTAACTGTATTGTGTGCTACACGGTGAATTATCTAGGATGTTCACACACTTATACTACTTTACACTCTAATACTTGCAAACAAAAGGTGAAAGTTGTTACACATGTGCAGGTTGGCAGGAAATTAGAAGGGCCCATCCCTGAAATGCCTTGCAGCTTACCTTAAATAAAAGCACTTAGTTCACGTAATGCAGTTTATTTTGGCGATTGTATACATGCTTCTAGGGCAACACTTTAAAAGTATATATACTGAACAGTTACCGGTCGGTAGTGGTGATTAGTTGAAAAATGGCGTGTTGGCCCATGCATGATTTTAGTGGAGCTTAAACTCCTCCAGGCGATGCAAACCTGGAGAAGGGGAGAGGCAGTGTCCCAGGTGGCTTGCGAAAGAGGTTCCTGTTAAACAATGAGATTATTGCGGTGAAAATAATTGGTACAAGTTGTGAACACCGCCCGGGTGAAGAACCGAACGGTATGCAAGCTGACTCTCCGAGTTCTCAACGTCTACTGTCTTTCCATCATCGTGTGCTCGTCGGGGTTTACCGCCGCAGCACACCACATGGAACTAATTTCTGTTACCTTGCACTCGCACAACTATGTCTAACACTACTACACTTACAATTACAATCTTAAATATTCTCTAGCATGGCAATAAAACACAATACACTGCAAAACAAGTGGGATGATGTGTGGATGATAACACCTGATTGAAGTACAGTATCAAAACATTGAAACAACACTTTAATAATAAATTTAGGGATTTTAAAACACTTTCATGGGTGTCCTTTCTTTTGCATGTGACTGATTATAATCCCCCAAGCCATTTTAATGTAATATTTAGGAAAAATGAAAGTATGTGGTACTCTTTCCTGTATCCATGTGTGCCTGTGCTTGTGGCCGCATGGCCACTGTCCTATTCTGTGTTGTATTGCACCAGCAACACACACACTGCACTTGCACCTCCGCTGGTCACCGACGCGCTACTATGGGTGGTAGCGTGCAGCTCTCTTCTTCTTCAGATGCGGTAGACAGTGGGCAACCAGTCTAAGGGTTGGGAGCCCGGCTCACGTCAAATGACCCCCCCCCCCCTTTTGAGTCAGGTGCAGCCATGGTGTCTTCAATGTCAGCAGGCACACTGTCAACCCACCTGATTTCTTGGACACAGCTGATCGGGGCACCTAGGTGCCTCCCCTCCACATGCAGGTGACGACTGCTGCAGTAGATCCCGGTCGGCTCTCCGCTCCAGTGCTGGCCTGCAAGGTGCCGGAATACCCCTGCAGATCTTACATGCTGTTGGCGGATGTCTCTGTCTCTGCGACCGATACAGGACGTACGAGCCAGCCGACTAATCCCCGCTATTATTGTTACTCGCACGCTATCTCCTGTGATCCTGTTGCATCTCATCTTATCTGTTGATGCCCCCCTCTTGCTCATTGCAGCGGGCACGACCAGCTCTCATGCTCACTTGCACTTCTGTTGCAACTCCTCTTCCATACTGTGTTTCACCCTCTTCCAGATGTGTCATGGCGACGGAAGTCCTTGTGCATGTTTTGCTGGAATTGCAGGTACCGGTTGCAGTGCTGGTGCTCAAATGCTGTCTTTTTTAGGTGGTGTGCCATTGAACAAGTTGGGGTGGACCTTCGAACGAGCCCCCTCTGGCCACCACTATACCGGGCATCGTCGGGTTCACTGCACCCTCTACTGTTGTCCTTCTTAAAAGTGCAGACACACTTTCCATGTACCTCTGATCCTTCTCTTGCTCGGCATCGGCGATGCTGTCGAGCATCGTCGGGGCCAAAATTCTGCTCTCCTGCCCTCCTCCTCAATTTTGCACTCCAGTTCATTGTATGCTGTTGTTGTGTACCACCTGTGTGTGACTCTTACCTTCTGCTGTTGTTGCTCCATGTTCTGTGCTGCATGGTACTGAGTTCCCGAGCCTGGTAAACCCTGCGATGCCCAGCATCGGCGTGACTGTTACCACCATTAGGTGGCCCTCTGTGGGAGATGCCGACCCACCTTTCTCTTTGCTTGCTCTTTTCTCGTGCTCGATGTGCTCTTTGCCATCGTGGGGCTGTGAGGCATCGGGCGCATCTTCCCTCCTGACGTATCTTGCGATGCATCTTTCATCCTGGTGTACTTTTACTAACTTCCTCCCCACCCAGACCATGTACGTGGTTGGTTCAACACTCTGAGCAATTACGTGCGGGACACTCCATTTTGCTGCCAGTTCTGCCTGGAAGCTGACAGTTTGGTGTGTTTGCAAATACATGTGCTCTCCTTCCTGCAAAGTGGGCAGTGATCTCGTACTTGGTGGGGCCCACCTCACCGTGTACTGTAATGGTGCACCTTTTGCTCATGCTGCTTTTGCCTGCAATTCTCGCACTGCTGACCACTGCTCTCAATGCTTCTGGTTGCCGGGGCCTTGGGTAAGTTGCTCTCTGAAACAGTCGTATCTCTTACTTCCCTAGTTGAGGGTCTACTCTTTGCTCTGTGATCAACTCAATTCAATTATGTTACATTTAACCTTCATACTAGGAGGAGACTGTTAAGGGGGGTTCATAACTCTAAGATAGATGGTAGTCCAGAATTGATTAACACACATCCTTTATTATAAAAATTCTTACATGTTCTCAATGATTACAATAGTAGAATCTATTCAATATGCCAGACTTCTAAGTGAATACCTAACCTTGCCAGATTATTGCGCTCATTTCATAGGGTGCTGAGACTCGAATTATAGTGTTGCACCTTACTACTATGTGAGTTATCCTCACCATTTATACCTGACTGCAGAATGGCTTAGAGCTCCTCTAGGCCTGGAATATGGTGTGTGCTTCTGTTACGTAGTCGACTCTGACTAAACTGACTGACTTTTTCATGTAGAGGTGATCATCCAAAGGAACCCCAGGGTGAGAGGGGGTGGTGCTCTGAGTGGTGCTTAAATACTCAGTGTCTCACTGGCAATGTGGAGAATGTTTTCAAAACAGTTTACTCGCTCATAACCATTGAACCTTAGGAGGTTCGTGTGGGGTGCCTTGGTTGCTGCTACACTACCCCCACCCCCACGTCTAAAGGGCAGCCATCCCGACCGCAGCAGTAGTGGTAGGTGTCAGAATCTTTAATGTAGTAAGAATTATACTAAAAACATCCTTGACGTGGGCATTAGTGGATCTAGAGAGGCAGAGGAGCCCAAACCGAGCGACAAATGAAGATGGATTGTGGCATACGCGGAGTACTTATACGCAGTATCGGAGACGCAAGGCTTAAGTCGAGTCACAATTGTATAAAGGGGAATATCTGAGCTAAACTCAAAAGTGATTGTTGAGGAAGTTTTTAATGTAAGCAGCAAGGCAGGAACACAAAATTAATGGCAGAAATAATTGTTTGAAATTCATATAACAGAAACTAGCACAGAACCATAATAGGGCGCCCTTGAATATTGATTAGGTTATTCGAAGGCCCTATGCACGTTATATAGCGCGATCACAAGGGAGGGGTGGCTGTATGTCCAACACCACAATTAAAAATTACACCAGATCACTCCCAAGAACTAGGCAGTTAGACATGGGCCAAGGAAGTTTGAGGTGCGCACGCTAGGTAGCCAGGTACTCGACAACAGGCCAGGGAAATGCGGCTTTGGGAAAAACAAAAGATCAAGGTAATATGCCTACTGGCTGAGAAAATGTATCTATAACCATACTTAGCAATAAACATAATTATAGTGCATAAATGCAATATTGATATTAAATATAAAGGAACAGTAAAACATGATGGCAACTGTGACATCAATCGTATGAGATTTTCAATTGTGAGTTGGCAGTGCCGACCAGGTGTGCCTTCACTTGTCAGCAATGGCAACTAGTACCACACTGACACAGTGCTTTTAGCTGGATGGAGGCATGAGTTGTGAATTTACAATATAAAGTGGTTCAGAATCTGGTGCAATAAAACTTTGATGCCATCCACTTCCCCCTTGCTTGTTTGCCCGCTGCTGCAACTACTAGTACTCTACCGGGAGATCGTGCATACTGGTTGGAGAGTGCACCACAGAGGTCGAACTGCAAAGACCTCAGTTACGAGTGCAGCCGCAGAAGTCGAAGAGAGCTCTCGTGACGTGAACAGGTAGGAAAGTGCATGTGCCAAGCAAGCCAGCTGCACACGCGCGCACGTATCTTAAAAGAAGACCCTGCAAAATTGGACATATGTGAAATAAGTTTTAATTAAGAAACTCTCAAGGATGCCGTTCACGAAACTGCAACTTAAGGAGCCCTACAATATTTGGATGCCCCCCCCCCCCCGGGGCTTTAATTACAGTGTTTTCCATTTTCTATAATTTGTAATTTTCACGTGTTTCACCCTCATTTCGTTTCACAGAGTGTATAACGTTTATTGAAGGGTTCCAATAGACTCTCCAATCCTCCCTTCCCATGGATAGCATCGCCGGGGAAGACTTAATTTCTCATGTAGATTTTTGTCGCCTTTGAGCTGTTGTACAGTGTCACCCTGCCAGCAGATTAATTCTGACAATGTGTATAACTTGCTTCCTGGAGGAGCTATTAATAAAACCCAATGATTTAACATAAAATGATGTGCATTCTCATTCGGGATGCCAACAGGCCATTGGGGTGCGGGCTCCCCAACTTTCCCACCAATCATTAAGGATTATGTATCAGTGTTTTGTATTATCTTTCAGTGTTATATCTATATACAACTAATTATGGTTGTGTGAGCCACCCTAAGCTCTCCCTGCGCAGGATTTCAGTGACACAGCTTTTTTCGTAACAGTCATGATGGTAGGAGCACCGGGAGGACACCACCCATAGGTCGTCGGCAAACGACCCAGAGAGGAGAAGAGTCTGCTCTACATGAGCTAGTTGGTATTTCGCTTAAAAGACCTGGTGCCTATCATCTACATGTACAAGAGTAGGTGAGAATCAGCAGAACATTTACCTGCTCTGCTCCCATACTTGGGAATGTTAACCAAAAAAACTAACTGATTAAAAATAATGCCTGAAAAAATTTACTGATTAAAGTTAAAAGTTAACTTCTGAAAAAAACATATTAAAGTTAAAATCAAAGGCAAAGTAACTGTTTAAAGTTAAAAGTTAAATAATTCCAAAATGTTAGTGTGAAAGAACAGTTAAAGACATTAAACACAATATAATATAACTTTGAAAACATTTTCATAATTGCAAATTTGGTTTAGTTTCTGAAAATGATGTTATTCAAATAGTTTCTTTTCGTCAGTCAAAATCATGAAAACTGAAACTACTTATTGAAAGAATGGTTGAATTTCAGAAGCAGTTGCATTCCGAAGTTTCTTTCAGCCATCCTGCCACACCTGTCTGAAAACGTATACCCAATACATCAATTATAATATCTTCACAAATTACCTTCATGTGTGTTTAAATTGGATGCAGAGGTAACAAACACCTTGATATATTTACATTTTGGAGCACATAAATTCACTTAAAAGTCAAATTGGTCCTTGTTCCTACACTTTCGGTTTGTTGAAAATAAGATGCAATCCCCGGCCCCCGTGACGAAATAATAAAAGGTTTTTAATATATACCATACAAATAAAAGTTTCAAAATACTTTAACATCAATACATTCAGCATAATGTTCAAGACCAGACAGAACAAAATATAACTGTAGAATGGTGAATCACTAAAACAATGCCGCTATGTGCGACTGCGACTGTTTGTATCGATAAGGCTAGTCGAGACAGTGTTTCCACCAACGATGTTATGTGCGACTCGTCTCACTTTGTACAGATAGTGCTACTGTTAACATTTGTGTAGTGGTTGGTGTACCTATCACGCAAAAGTATTGTTTGTTATTTTAATTGTTTTTTTTTCGCAATATAGGGCTTCCAATTAACTATCTTCAACAGCAAGCATCGGCAATCTAGACATCGAGAAACTAACTATCGTTAAATTTAATCGTTAACCAAAAATATTAACGACTGAAATGTGACAGTTAATTAGTTTCAAAGGTAACTATTTTGTTAAAAAGTTACCCGAATTCTTAACGACTAATTTTAATCGTTTGTTTTTTTAATCGTCAATTCCAAGTATGCCTGCTCCCAACCTTAATTAACACCACTTTGCTCCACTACCTTACCACCAAATGGGTTTCCCAACTTAGGGGCATGTACTAATGCCAAAATTCCTTTTCAAAACCCCATTGAAATTTTCTCAAAATTTCCCCCATTGTCTGTATTCAGGAACTGTCCTTTCCCGCTTTCCCTGACCTATGCCAACACCAAGGAAGTGTGAATATCTACTGTGCACATCTGGAGCTGTGGGACGCCGTTGCGATGCCCTGGGATGCCGGAAAGTCTACACACATGGCGGAAGGGAAAAGCACACGGAATCTGCAAGGACACTGCCATTACAACCACCACGAGGGAGAAAGTAAAAGGACAAGGGATAGTGGCCATCTTGGTGCACTGTGACTTCAGCCAGCTCACGCCACCCAGGCACCGAGCAGACAAAGGGGCTGCAATTACTCCCCCTCCACCAGTGTTGTGCATGCTCGAGGAGGAGGAAGGAGGAAAAGAAGCAAGAGAAGGCGGAAAAGAAAATCGCCTCCCTCTCACTCTACCAGCTTCTGTGCTCAACCCCTTTGCACACTCACCGTGTGTTGACCCCTACCTCGCGCGTCGCCAAGCAGGACAGCCACATCGTCACATTACCTGTAAGTATGCCCGACAATCCAGAGAAGAGTGAGTGAACAGTGAACCAGAAAATTTGGAAACTAAATTCAACATTGACGTTTCGGACAACTAAACAACAAAATTGTGCCATGACCTGCTCTGCCCAGGTCGGTACATATTCGTGTTAAAATACCAACTGTGTAGTAACCGTTATCATATGGAGTGTTTGAACTAAAACAAGTTGCACACAATTAAAGGCCTAATGTTTTCTTGTATGCAGTGCAGTAGACAACCTCTAGCCCACAATCAGATCACATATAATTGCCATACATTCTTTGGCGAGTCGCAAAGAATAAACATGTACGACAGTAACAGATGTATGGGGAACTCTGGTGGAAGAATAAGCAGTTGTAACAAATGCAATATTAGGGTCCACCAACAGCATCAAATGGATACAGAATGGCAAACAAACAGTGAGGAAAAGTTCAAGTGTGGAGACTGTGTGGTCAAAGAGGAAGCCACACCTGCTGATGTACTCGACATTCAGAACATGTCCATGGTACCACCCAGGGTGATTGAACCAGAGTTACAACCCCTGCCTGTAACTACCCTCCAGTGTCAATCTTTGCTGCCAATACCTAGTACACCCTATGTTCCTCACATGCAACCATACTATTCCCCATCTATGTACACTCCACACCTTCCAGCAGTATTGCCAACTAAACAGAACCAGTTTCTTACCTCAATGCCTTTTCCGAATTTAGCGACAGATGTAAACATAGCCACGATGACTACGCCCAGTGTTACCAATCGCACTGATGTACCATGTCGACCAAAGCATACGAGGTTACAGACACTGTCAACCTTTTCCGGCCAACTGAATGAGGAGCCATCCACCTTTGTACAGTATTGCTCGATACGCCTGCAGAGGTACGGAGTGTCGGAAGAGGGATGGCCTGGATGTGTTGGGAAGCAGTTAGAAGGAGACACATGGCAATGGTAGCGATTGATGAACCATTACGGACTCAGTTGGGGATAGTTCATTCACACATTTCAGTGCTACTTCGCAGGTACATTCACCTAAATCTAAGCTCCAAGAAAACTCATGCTCCAGGAGCAAGAGGAGGGCGAAACATTAACAGCATTCTTCAACAGGAAAACACACCTGGTACGAAGATTCCACCCTGGATTGAATGAACGGGAAGTCCTCCAAATGATAGCAGAGACAGCGCTACCAGAGTACAGACCAGACTAAGTTGCACTACTAAACAGCGGCCTCGCAGATTTCACGTGTGCTGCCATCATTCTCGAACGAAACACAAGTGTTTCGCGATGCGAATCGGGTCGCGTCCGGGCGTGCCAAGGACCTCACGAGTTCGGGAACTTCTGCGGCGATAACAACAGAATAAACAGATAGAACTTTCAACTGAGACGACCGTAATAACCACGAGTTAACCAAGTGAACAATTTAAAACCCCGTGGACGAGGTGGTGGGAAAAGGCGAAATGTGAATTCGTACTGTGATGCGAATCGGTCCCTTTGGTGGGACTGTACGAGACCGCCTCCGATGCCATGCCGGTATTACCTAGGACAGCAGCTCCAGTGGCATGCAGATTGCCCAGGAAACCCGCATCGGAGACAGCAGAACAACCTTAGCGGAAGCGCCCACCAACAACTGGACAGCAGCAAAGACCAGCAGGAAACTGGTTTTAGGGGTAGAGCCAGCAACTGTGGACTTTACCCCTCCTGGCAACACCAATACAGCAGTTATACCACAACAAGCCCTAGTGACCAAGGTCAGTAGCTAGAATGCAACATTTATTCCTCTAATTGTCTATGTAAATGCTATTTTGTTTCATGCCCTTGTCAACAGAGCTGCATCACACAACATTTGTCACCCTCGTGTCAACAAACATGACATGACCTTAACTGGTCAGGTGATCCAGCTTGCTAACGGGGAATGTACTAATACAGTAGTTGATCAAGCGACTGATACAATCAAAATAAGATTTGGAAACCATAACTACAGCAGTAATTACTATTGAAATTAATGCAGGTGTTATTTTAGGAGTACCGTAGCTCTCAGAGCAAAGCACAATAGTTGAACCAGTTGAACGACGCATCCACTTTGGAGGGAAGGAAACATTAACAGTTTATAATGTAGACATAGAATTTGAAAATGGCATACCCACCAGTGGCGATGCGTGCTATAATTTAATGGGCAATCCACTGTGTGCATGGGGCAGTAGTGGTGTTGATCTCCTCAAAAAAGGGGGAAAGCTGGTCAATGGTCCTCCCCTGGGAAAATTTGGATTTCAAGATGCAAAATTGAGCCTTTTAAACATTTTTTCGTATCTAAATATAAAATACACCACTTGTAAAAATAATAATATTTTTTAAACATAAAATTTGCTCGAGTGAAAAATATTACAAAGATACCTTCAACAAACCCAGAACTTTGTCAAATTAGATAAATTAAAGCAAGTAACTCAACAAAATTGGAACGGTGTTCTGATTATTTTGTCTCATCATGACCATGGAAGGCAGGTCATGTACACCCAAGAATCAAAAAACATATATTAAATGCTTCAAAATTTCTCTGTTTCTTTTAATTTTTTCATTATATCGTTGTGTGCTTAATTGTTTGGATCTATCTAGACCAAAATCAACTCTATTTTTACCAAAATCTTTAAGAGACAAAAAAGAATTTATTGAACTTCAGAACACTTGTGTTTTTGAACAGCATTGCACAAATGGTTAAGGTCACAATACCCAGTTGCAGTCCATGCGTTAACATCCTTTGAAAAAAATAAACAAAGTCAGCATAACATTTTGTTTAGGCAGTTACATCCAGCTAACCACGAGTGAATCTGGTAAACACTTTTTTTTTTGGAAATGATGTACACAATTACCTTTTTTTTTCGTTTCGTCGTGATCGTAAGTTCAGGTGTCGCCCTACCCTCTTTTATGATGACAAATCTTTCCTGAAAAGTGAAAGCATTGTTGGAAAAATGCTTCACTCGTAATCCACACATACACTACACTTACATCGATATGTTTCTGTTGCACTCATTCCATCCACTCGGTTCTCAGTCTCACATGGTAATTTAATTATTTTTATGTAGTGTATACATTGTGCACGAATATGTATAACATTCTTAGCACTAACACTAAATTAAATAAAAATAATGCGATTCGTGTTGTGCACGCGAACTTGCCCATGCATCGATCTAGTTACTGTAAGCTACACCATGCCAACTACCTGTAGCTAGGTCAGCTTCGGCTATGTCTGCTTCAGTTCGGTGAAGAAAGCACTAACATCGTAGCTTATAACACAGGTTTACACAGCCATAAGTCCCCACCTCTCCCCGAGCGGTCTTCCTACCCTGTCATCCCACCGTCTGCCGGGAAACCATTGTGACCGTCTAACTTCTGAAAGCACTAACAGTGCTTCCAAAATCTTGGTTTTGCTAGCCAATGAGTTATTTTATTATAATGTACAGTATTGTTTCCCGAGTAGAATGTGTTCCACATAAGTGAAAAGTTACCTTAAAGTAAATATAAGTTAGAATTTAATATTTATTTTAAATATAACATTGTCAGGGAACTGTATGGGAAAGCAATGCTTGTCTTGCTTGCCCTAACGAGATGCCACTGATACCCACAGTGCACCAAGTTTTTTTCAGCGTTTGCTAGATGGACATAAACTTCTTTCTGCGAACCATGATGCATTATGCAGAACAATGGTGGCAGAACACACTATCCCATTAACTCAGGAAGAACCAATCTTCATTAGCCCCTGCAGCTACTTGCCTCACAAAGCTAAAATAATAAAACAGCAGATAGCCGACATGCTTGCAGACGGGGTAGTCGAACTGACGAGGAGCCGGTATAATAACTCGGCCATAACTGTCGCGCCGAAAAAGGATTGGACCTGGAGGTTCTGTGTGGACTTCAGATCCAGCAACCAGGTGACGTGCAGTACTATACCGCCCTATATAAGTGTCAGAGTTGCCCTTAGCTCACTCCGAAGGGACAGAATCATGCCGTCGCTCGATTTGAGAAGTTGCTACTGGAAAATACCAGTATGCCAGGAGGACTGGGAAAAGACAGCCTTTACTGCCCCGGATAGCCGACGATATCAGTTCTGTGCCATGCCTTTTGGGCTAAAGTGCACTCGCACAACATTCCCGAGTATGAAGGTACAGGTCCTCGATGGTATGATAGGCGAATTCACACTCGCCTACCACGACGATGTCATATGGTCGGAGATGTGGGAGGAACATCTGAAACACCTGTCACTTGTACTCGAGAGATTAGAAATAAATGGATTAGCGTGTTCTGTTAAGAAATGTCGGCTTGGCAAGAGCGAGCTAGAGTTTCTAGGCCATGTGGTGAACGAGCAAGGAAACCGACCGAACCCCAAACAGCTGGGGCTGATTGAGAGTCAGGCACCACCACATACACATAAACAACTATGTAAATTCTTCGGTATAATCAATTGGTTATGTGAACTCGTACAGGGTTTTGCAGTCATCACCACACCTCTCATGGACATGCTATCTCCAAAAAAGTGGTGTGTGTGGGAAGCGAACGGGAAACAGTCTTTTTGCAGATCAAAGAAAAATTCCGAGAATGTCCCGCTCTAGTGCGGTACGAACCAGCAAGACACCTTTACCTGTAGACCCACGCCAGCCAGAAGGGGCTGGGCGCCATGCTCTGCTAGTACCGCGACTTCGCGAGTACAAAATTGGGAATTACCGATCGCAAATATGACATCAACGAAAGAGAATGTCTAACTGTGATATGGGCGATACGAAAGTATAGGTCGTACATAGAATATCGTAGGTTCACGTTGCCAACCGATAACCGCTGGCTAGTATGGCTCAACAACATGCAGGAAGCGAGGAGCAAATTTACGAGATTGACACTTTTGCTGCAAGCTTCCAATTTTGCTATCGAACACGTACCAGGAAAGGAGAACGAGCTAACGGGCATGTCACAGATACCAGAAGCGAAAGTAATGGTCACAGGCGATGTTGGATGGGAGGAGGTATTACCCTCTGTTACTACAATACCGGTTACAGAGGCAAACGTAAACAGGATAATGGTAAGGGCGAGAGACCAACTGATAGCAGATTTGTACTGCAATGTAGTGATAGCGCAGGAAACTTGTGAGTTTTTCGAGAGAGAAGAAAGAGCGATGTGAAAAAGAACACGTGGATGGATGGAGATGTGTAGAAGGGCATATCGAGACGTGATTACCACGAGATGATGCGAAATGGAGGCTGAATGTACCCCATAGTCACAGGGAAAAAGTGTTTGAACATGCTCATGGGAGCATAAAAGCAGGACACCTGGGAGCCGAGCAGACAGTTAAGAACATTTTGGAAGTCTTTCTGGCCTGGTGTCACTCATTATGTCAGAAATGGCATATGCAGATGCCACAAATGTAATTTTTTCAAATCCTGGCGGTCTAATGGAAATCAACAACAGCCAAGGCAGCTTAAATGGCTATTTGAAATGGTGTGTTCAGATATCATGGGGCCTTATCCGAAGTCAACTGGCAGAAGGCGATTAATATTAGTAGTAACAGACAGCGTTTTGAGATGTATCGAAGGTTACTGTAAACAGTGCTAGGACTGGGCAGATTGCGAAATGCATGGACACCAAATTGTTTACATGCTAGGGATATCCCATAGAGTTACTTATGGATAACATATCCCAATTTACCAGGAAATATGGCGTGAACTTTGTACAAGCTGGGGAGTATGGCACATAAAAGCGACTATTTACCATCCCCACATGAACCCCATGGAGCGGCACAACCGACTACTTGTGGGTGGGCACCACAACAGCTGGGCCGAACGCCTGCCCTCCGCACTCTTCACGCTCAGGCGAAGAGTAAATGCTGTGACCGAACAAACCCTGGCACAAGAGAGAAAGTAGAAAGACAGAAAAAGTGGCACGCCAGATGAGAAGCACATCGACGATGCAGGGATGAGGGGAGAAGGAACTCCCGAAGTGTATATAGAGCAAGAGGAGCCAGAACCATCGTCGAGGAGCAAGGACCATCAGAAGCCCGATGATGGCGATGGCGCTGACGAGCCCCCTGGTGACCGTCCATCGATGGGAGATGATGCAGTACCTCAGGAAAGTAGACCGGCAGAGGATGCAGGAGGACCGGAGCCACCCGACACGGAGGTGCCGACAGGGATACCCTCGGTAGCCAACGTCGGCAGGTCCGTCGGGGATGGGCCATCGAGCCATACCGTCGAAAAGGAAGAGCTGGAAACAGCACTGGTACTACCAGAAGAAGACGGGGAAGGGGAAGAACCAGATCCCACCCCGACAACACCAGCTGTTAGCCTGCAATCAGATAATGCACCAGAGCTTCAGGGAAGGACCTGACCTACTGGAATGCTACTACCGGGTCGCAACCGGACACAACGCGACTGCAGCAGTGAAGAGAGTGGAGTGGTAAGCAGTGAGGACAGCAAGAGTGGCAGGTTGGTTAACCGGCTACCTCTTCAAGTGCAGTTACATACTTGTGAATTCACATTATTAGCCATATCTGGGGATTCGACGTTCACGGTTATGTCACCAATGTGTTTTAGTTTAGTTATCATAATTATGTACAATGTCAGTTTTACCAATCATGCTAGTTATTTAGATACATTTTTTCATGTTTTCATTTTTGGCACCGGATTCGCCGGACGTGCGGCGAAACCGACACCATGTTGTTAGTCAGACTTCAACACTCCAGACAACCAGCAGGGCAGATGGTAAGCTCCATGTACCCCCCCTTGGCAATTCAATCTAGGCTGCATTTGCTTTCATGGCAATAGTTAATGTAACTCAGGAACATTTAAGTACTTTTAGTTAGCCGACCAGAGGTCACCCTGCATCCTGAAGTAGCTACTAGGACTTCACACGCAAGACATATTTTTACGTAACTCTAACTTAATGCCCATGCCTTACTTTCCATAGTAGTAACCACCGGCAGGTCCAGAGTGCGGGGTCGGATTAACCAGTGGTAAGCATTTTCATGTGCAGCAACATTTCATTGTACCTTTGCAGTAATAAAACAGTCATACCATAATTAGATTACTTTATTGTATTAACTCTCCAGTTATAATATAGGATTTAGAAGTGGCAGACAGCTTCGCCCTAAAGGAAATATTTTACATCAACATAATTTAACTGACAGCAAAATTAGCTCTACTTCATAGTAATCGCATATTTAGAATCGCCATAGGCAGTCGGTCGTACGACCCCATTCAACATTGTTCACTCTACCGAACGTGGCACCGAACACATCATCAGTTCCTGTTCTCCACCTGCTCCCAGGCGATACACATACACATCCCAGCACCTCTGGAGGCGCAATGCATCAATGTAGTTTGTTTACATCTGTTTCCGTGGACCTATGGTGTTTGTTTTTAAATTGTTTTATGTCTTTCAGTGTTAATAAGCGTTAAATATGTTAACGTAATTTCCAGGCCATTTTTCAGATTAAATATTATTTGTTGTCACATGACCACGTGGACAGCTTCATCTCCACACCGTGTGCACTAGTGTGACATCTGCGTAACTATATATTCTATATTTGTGTAGTGTGTAAATTGCCCGTTATTCTATATTTGTGTAGTGTGTAAATTGCCTGTGCGATAAAGTGTCTATGTATTATTATTAAATTTAGAAGGTTTTGTAGTGTTTTATTGTGTTCTGTGTTTTTATTCAGTGAAGGTTATTGACGTATGCAACACCCCAAAACATAAACATACCTTGCACCCACGTGGTAAGATGCCACGCATGTGGAATATTTGTATGTAATTTTCAGTGCCCTTTTATTTACTTGCATTTGCTTTATTTCATTGCTTTTAATATATTTCGTAAAGAGGACAGTACTAACCAGTACCAATACTGGAAGCCAGTATTTTGGGCTACGTCAGCTGCAAGCCATTGGATGCAATACCGTAATGTAACACACACGTCCCAAAATGCAGACAAAAAAAATTAAGTTTTTTTACATTTGGTTTTCCCTTAAAAGTATTGTGTCATTATGTTGTGTACATTAAATTAATAAAGTGCAAATGAATGTAGAGGATTCCCGGCACGAGCAAAGCCATGCACTGGGGAAATGTAAGGCATCAAGTTGAGTTTAGGGTGCCTTACGCGTTATGGTTAAGTATATGTTTTTATATATTTTTATTTCTCCTTGTTATTCAAATGTGATTTGTCATGTAACATTTTAAGTGTTTCATATTCATTTCGGACCACATCCATTTACTCCATTTTATTTGTTATATATTTTTCATGTAATTTGTGATAACATAATATGGCGCGGGAGTATGTGCCGGAAAGGCGGCAGCCCATTGCCATGTTTCAATAATCGCCTCTTGGTTATTGCATGGGATGGTCGTACCGCGAGCCCTCCCCGGGCACTTCACTTCTTTGATACTAATCATGTAGCTTACAGTAGTGACGTGAATTGCCGGACTGTGTTTATTTCTTCGGTCACCTCTTGATTGCGTAACTCATTTGAATATATTCACAAGGCGTAAGGCGGCCTATAACAGCCCTGGAGTGAGCATGAGCTTATGGAAATAGCACATATAATTCCCACTATATGAGGCATTGGATATGGATATTGGAATAACTGTTACAACTTCTGCATGTACAAGCTTGAAATGTCGGATATCAAGGAGAACCCCGTTTAGGCCGTCGACCACATGCCTGAACTGAACTCGTGCTCTCTGCTGAGATGCTGGTACCGCCGGACAACATGGTAGTAAATTTTGAATCCTTTCCACATAACCTAATTTTTCTCCTTGATGGTCCAGCCTAAGATCCAGAGACAGGTCAAGTGGCATTTCTAAATGACACCATTGTCTCGCAACATCACAATGTCTATTCAAGTTAAGAGAAAAGTTACCTTTTTTTTTTGTTAGAACAGTTCAGGTATGCCCAATGCGAAGGCGGTAGTAATATATATATATAACATTATTGTTAATAATATATGAACTAATGAGTTAATTTGGCTCTTGTTTAACTTCATTTCCTATAAGAATACTGTACAATGGGCTTATAAACTCGGTGGTTGGTTTGGTAAAACTTTTGGTGATTGTTCCGTATTGCATATCTAAATCGCTCAAATACCACTGTATTACGTATCCAATGATACAAAAAGTCGAGACAAAAACCGCCAATTATATATGCAACCATGAAGGGGGAAAACCTCAAATAAAATACAAAGTTACCCCTGTGTATACAGCACACCTTGAGAAAGGAGGTTTTTACCAAAAGTTTCCATTTGTGTATCCAGGTGACAAAATGAGCAGGATCGAAAAGGACGACATTGTGTATATATACGCCATCACCTTTTTTATACATTTACCTCAACACTCGAAACTGGCAGGTCCAACGTCCGCGAAAGCAGCAGCGTATGCAATTGCATCCATCGCTGGCCGAACCGGTCATGACAGACACGACAGCACAATGCCTTTTCGTGATCGTGAATGAATGTAATTTTTTTTAATCAATTTAATCGAAATTGACAGATCCAAGTTTTGCGAATGCAACAGATGCAAGTACATCCATCGTCACTGGGCGTACTCATGACGACATACTCGACTATTTAAGGCTATTTTCCAGATAGTGAATGAATGTCTGCACAAACAGCAACACAATTAAACTTTTTTTTTTTTAAACCAAATCAAAGGGCATGTCAATCAAACTGTTTTTTAAACTTAAAACAACAAGCTACACTGTCTCACTCGCACCTGCAAATTAAATCGTACAAGAACTAAATTAAACATTAATTTAAACTTGAATCATACAGCTACTCAATTAAACATTAATTTTAATTTGAATCAAACAGCAAGTCAATTAAACATTAATTTAAACTTGAATCAAACAGCGACTCAATTAGACATTAATTTAAACTTGAATCAAATAGCAACTCAATTAAAAATTAATATTAATTTGCATTAATCAGCTTCTCAATTGAACATCAATTTTAATTTGAACAACAAGCAACTCAATTAAACATTAATTTAAAGTTTAATCAAACAGCAACTCAATTAAAAATTAATTTAGACTTGACACAACAAGCAACTCAATTACACTTTTTTTTTAACAGAAACAAACAGCTACACTGTCTCATTCGCACCTGTAAATTAACTCAAACAACAACTCAATTAAACATTAGTTTTAATTTGAATCAAACAACAAGTTAACCACACTTTAATTTTATACTGCAATGGCAACAGCAACTCAACTGACTTTTTTGAAACTGCAACTGCAATAGCATCTCAATCTCGCTTGTGCCTGCAAATTAAATACAACTGTGACAAACATATACCTCTCGAAATAGGAATATCCTACATCGCCATCTCCTCTGTGCCGATTACGATAGTGCATGTTGGCGGCATGAATCAGCAAAGTGTGCAGTCGTTCTCCGTACCGATGATTCTTTTTCCAGACGTACTCGACCAGGTAGCCGACCCAATATTTTCCATCATCCAAAGCAGGGAATGCTGTATCGCACATAACACCAACTTCTCTCGATGTTTTGAGTGTGCACCCTCGACATCTCGCCCCTCTTCGTCTTTAGTGTGTTTCGAATGTTTACAATTCCGCTCTTTTCGCTGCACATAAATACCTGCCTGTGATTCACCTGCATGTGACGGTAGCCGTGAATGTCCAAGTTGCTGTAACCATGCAAGCAGTCTGAAATTATCGTCATGCCCGGAGCGATCCACTCGCGAATTATTTCTGTCAGGATCGCCGCGTTCCTCTTTTCCACTGGCACCAGGAAGAATTTCGTCGGATAGTCCCGCTGCACTCCCCGAAAACCCACTGGCCGTGAACTTTGAGACCTTTGCTATTCATATGTTTGCTCAGCTTCGACTCGTCGATCTCGATCACTTTCCCCAGTCCACCGATGCGTTTCCTGTACATAAACACCCAGTATATGCACACTTGGCAGCAGAAACTCGACCAGGCGACGACCGTCTTTCCCGAGAGCAATAGTTAGTTCACTATAGTCTGCTGTCGAGGATATTTGATCAGGCACCAGAGTAAACACAACTCGACTAAATGCCCGGAGACAAGTTTGAATCGCCCAAAAAACTGCCCTGTCTCGCCGACACTTTAAAATTACATTTGGTACCGCCCTCCAGTCACCGTCGGCACCAGTAAAACAAGCCCCTGTTTTCCCCAATTTCGCATCGCTTTCCCTGCATTTTTCGCACCGCATCGTCGATTTCAGAATGTCTTGAGCAATGAGAAACATGTTTATTTCTGGGGGGGGGGGGGGGGGAAATGAATAACTTGCCTGGGGTTCAACATTGTGATTTTACATCCCGTGCACACTATCTTGCGATTCGCAAGTGAAAATTTGCGGAAAAAATTGCTTGGATCCGCGATACAGGTCAATTGTTGCCGAATTTGGATATGCTAAACGGAACTTTGCGGGATATGCGAAACGGCACTAAACTGCAAAGTAAACAATTGGGATGGATACTTTATAGTACACACTGAATGTTTGTATGGCTTTCCCATTGCGATACACAATACATAACAATTACCTTAGCGGCTCTGCGGTGGTCTCAATGAAGAAGAGTCATAACTGTCTGGATCACTGGGTTCATTCTTCTACTTCTCCTTCCATCAACATAAAATGCTTGTTTTATATAATCGCCATATTTGGAGAGTGACCATCTCTTTCTCCCCAATCTTGTTTTTTTTTTTTTTTTTTTAACTATTTCCTCGCACAATCAGCACACTTGGTTTATTTCATTACCATATTTGGAGTGTGACTTCCGTCCCTCTTTCCTTTAAAAAAAAAACCTAAACCCTCACCCAATCTGCATGCTTGATGCTTGTCCCCTCTTCCCAATTCACCTTCTCCCATTTTCCCCTTCCATCGTCGTCACATGTGATATCACATCATCGCCACATTCACCTCTGCTCCGAGTTCCGACATTTTAACTCACTCACTTTATTTCTTCTCATTGGGGCGATAACAACTTTATTACTTTCTGCACTGTTACGTGCGAAGAATTAATTATATTTGTCACCGATATAGAAGGCAGAAGAAAAAGGATGATGTATTCTGTGCAGATCATGATACAGCAACTTCATGTATCAATGCATTATTTCGTCAGTAGGTACATGTAAGTATTTATACATAATTTATTTAAAAACTCATTTCTCGTGATAGTGTGTGTGTGTGTGTGTGTGTGTGTGTGTGTGTGCGTGTTTGTGTAAAACAATTTCTAGTAAAATTATACCTCTAGTGCCGGGATTATACGGATCTTCGCTAGGTGCAGACAATAAATTTATATCTACAATTTTTCCAAACAAATTGTTTCCTTTCAGAAAAATATTGGATAAAGATTTTCAGTGACTGTTAAATTACGATTCATTACGGCCCGGCAAAGTGCTATGTTCTGTGTGTGGAAATTCAGTATATTTGAGTTTCACATCTAATTTATATAGAAAGTTTTCGAAAGTTAAAATTAAAGGAATTGCGTACGATTGGCGTAAAGATTTATTGCAGCCTGCATATTCGGTAAAACTTTCGATGGAAAAGTACTTGTCAAAATACTCACTTCCTTTGGAAATTTTCATAGTGGGCCATTCTTTTGGTGGTTTACTGGTGCGAATAATATTGGAAATTTACAACGAGGCGGAATTTTACAAATATGTTAAATGTGTATTTTCTGTAGGCGCCCCTTTATTCGGTTTGCCAAATTTCAAAAATATTTTCGACGATTCGCATTTACCCTTGCTGGTAAAAGATACAGCCAAGTACAAATACAATTTATCTTCCAAATATCAATTACTAGCGCTCTACGGGCAATTTAGAAAGAATTTCGTGTTGTTGCCGTACAAATGATTAAAAAATACTCTAATAAAACACGAGTCGTCGACGACAGTAACAAATATCACTGGATGGTTGAAGATATTTCAGTTCCGCTAAATGGGAAATATTTGGTTGGTATGTCGTTATTACAAATGCATATTATGCTACAATCACCAATCTCAAAATGAATGGCACCTTAAACAATTCCTTGAAACTAGATGCGATATGGCCTGCTATTCGAGAGAAAAATTATTCAGACGGGTCATTTCGTATTTTAAATTTAATTTTGGCGATGGGACGGACTCCATACGAGATTCGTGTTCGAATATCTCTCTGAAAACTAAAGACACTCTTCAAATGAACTACCACTCTTATCGGCCACACTTGTTTACTAAATATCGAGTTTATAAAAAAAATTACAAATTTAATTATGCTATTTATATATATATAGTAACAATTGAATAATTAGACACAACAATCTATATGGCTCCTACTATCCACATTGCCTTGAATGATTTTTATAAATTTAACACTTTGAAGGAACCAGTCGATTCAAACACAGCAAGTAATAAAATACGATATATTAAGAGAAGAATACATGAAACTGTTGTATATTCGAGAATATAAATTTTCAAATGTCAATATCATTTACACGTATGATGTAAAAAAGTTCATAAAAATTAACCAAATCAACTTGTTTCAACTCGATGGTATAATCAACTACAAAGATCTGTTGAAACTCAACCCGAAACTCAAAATCGATTGCATATTATCCATAGTTCAATATCTAAACAATTCTACGAAAAGTAGTTTTTACGACATGTTTAAAATTCTTCCAAAATGGATGGGGAAACATTCGGCGATAATCAACTAACAAAATCAAATTTTTGCGAGTTACCTGACGAATAAATCACCGAAAATTATCGAAGACTTTACTCGAGATGTATTCAGGGTCGTGGAAAAACCTAATCAAGTAAACATGGTTTCTCTGGTCAAATAAAATTTCCGATTCTCTGTTATTGAATTTGATAAGGTAAGGTCGCTATTGCATATATATTTTTTTGTACCAGTGATAGGTTTCTGCCTAGTGTTCGCGTTTACCGAACATACAAGCGTAGAGGTGCAAAAGCAAAACTATATTCCCGCGAGTCCCGGAGCACAAAATACAACGGGATCGGACGTTGTTTTGTGCAATTTGTTGTTCAAGTTTTTGAAAAATGTCTTCAAACCCGATGCCGTCTTTGAGCATTACATTTCACCTCTTCTCGGACACGTCGACAGCGAAGCATCCACGCTAAACGTACACATAGTCTTTTACCGACCCTGAAATGGCGTTTACTGGAAACTATTCGGACCTCGGGCCAAAGAGTCAATTACAGTAGACCAAGTACACGTTTTGTGTTCAAATCTGTTTGATAGAAACAGAAATTATTTACCGCTGCTAATCAAAACCGTTAACGAAAACTGCAATATGACTATTTCAATCAATCATGGTTCCCGTTCATTTTCGGTGGGAAAAACGGCCTGTTCCAGAAGCTGGCGATCGTCTATGATTATTTACTCGCCTTTGGTCTTCGAACGATGAGCACAAAAAAATTAAAACATCAGAGTGCATATATCTAATGAGATCGTTGTTTGAACATATTCTCAAACTAAATTTACCTAGTTATTCGTTTATGCAAGATTTTTTTAACGATAATTCGCGAGCACGTCTCTATAGTGGAGGTAACTATAGAAAAATTAAAGGGAAACAAAGAGTTTATGGATACGATTTCGAAAGAATTTATGGTCTAACAGTAAGTTGCTAGGTACCATAACAGGTCAACCTAAAACAAAACGCATATAATAAGAAGTTTTAGTTTTTTTTGACGAGTGACAAACTTTTAGATAGTCACCAAAACTAAACAAACTGAATAATTGGATAAATGAGAAAAACACACATAACAAGGTAGCAATTTATTTTGGTTAAAAAAAAACACTTTTTTATTAAAATTGGTGATATTTTATCATTTTCATCAACTCGTGTTTATTACTCGATAAATTACATTGTTGTTTTAATTCATGTTGGCAATTTGCATGTTCACTCCACAAACATCTGGTGGGACGTACTGGATCCTTACATACTGTTATGTGCCTAAGTTGATCACAATAGGTAATGTACTCTTCTATTTTGTGGAATTCCATGGATTCAATTACTACAGCGCAATTTTCCGAATCCCGAGTATTCACACAATCCATATATGTATAAACACTTGGTAATTCATTCATTCGGTCAGTTTTAATATACATGGTTTCGATAATTTGCCAATCAAAATTATAATAATGTAATTCTTCCCATTTTATGGTTTTCAAATTCGTTTCACATTTTGGTGTTGCAGGGAATACTAAATTACTGAAGATGCGTCATCGCCAGACGTTTCCAATACGTAAAATGTTCAGATCCATTGCAGTGTTGTACATGATTCTCCAACTCGTGAGTATAGTATGAGTTTATGCAACACCGATAATTATTCAGAACCCCACAAGGAAGTTCCGAAGCCATTTCTCAATATTCCTAATTCGCACCGTAAATTACAATGTTTCGATCGAAAGGTTTGGTTGAAATACTGATCAAGTTATGGGCTTCGTCATAATAACGTATTGCATACGCCATGGTTACCATATTACTGACGATTCGCATAATATCTGCCATTAAATATATAGGAATCATTGGAATAAATGTTTTCTTTTGTAATCATTAGTGGCGCGGTGGGGTGTGTCTACATTTTATTTGGAAGGAGGTTTAATCTCCCTTTCTTTATAAACAATGTAATACACATATTTTGTTGTTTGTTATGATCAATATTCGTAGAGTGGTCTGTAAACACGAGTTTAGTTGGTCTGTTTCAATCATTCAGTATAATGCCATTGACGATTCGCATAATGTCTGCAAGTGTATAAGTAGGAATCGATGCAATTTTTTTTGTAATCGCTGAAGGCGGGGAAAGATAAGTCTACATTTTATTTTAACCCTTTACTACAAAATGTATCATATTTGTGATGCCATAAAACCAAGTCAATTTAAAAAAAATTGCGACTGAATCACCTTCCAAATAAACCGAATTTTTAAAGGGGGCATCTTCGGTCCCCTTTAAAAAATTCTACCAGTTTGGAAGGTGATTCAATTCGCTTTCTTATACAATGTATGTTTTTACATCTTACATAATTGTCATTTTCTACCAGATTTTTTAATTTTTCAATTACTAAGTTTTCATAATCCGAGTTTGGTAATTTGATGAAATTGTATTTGGACACATATTCAATGTTGCACCGTCTCAATTAGTTTTTTAGACAATTGACCACGTTGATATTGTTTGGTACATAGTTGGAGTGCATAATTTCGTGAATTTTTGGTAGGTATTATTATTATTTTTTCCATGGTAGTGGACTGTTTCAACCTTTCAGTGCAATACCGTTGACGAATCTCATAATGCCTGCCAGCGTATACGTAGGTATATTGGGAATTTTTGTAGACATGCACGTAACCATTGCAACAATCTTACAGAGTACCACTTCTGACGAAATTCCCATGTGTATATTGTTTACGTGAATAAATTTTAGTAAATTCAAGGAAAACTCTTCGAGATTAATGCAAGCATCTATTTGACCCAATTCGTACAATTTCTGAAGATATGCCAGTTGAAATGATTTGTTTTACAGTTTTGATTTTAGTTTGATGTGTTCGTGCAAAGTTTGTTTGTTTCGCTGGACTTGATTTAGAAAGGTTTCAGTTTCCAAATCTGGAAACTCGTCATAAATTAAATATTTTTTTGTAAATTCGTGAGAGTACAAGTGGTTTAAGGTAACATCTATAGACTTGTTCATACCGTCCAGTCTTTTCATCGCCTGTTTGTAATATTCAGTTTCCAAAAAAAAATGACGAAATAATATTAAGATCGTGGCTTACCATCATTGCGAGTTTTTCGACACTGTCCGTTTTTATTTTATCCATATATATTTGTCTTTTAACTTAGTTATTAATTTAAAAAAATTTCTTAGAGGGGTTTGCTTCTTAGAAATAATTATATTGTTTGTCTTTTTTTTGTCTTGTATGCCAATCTCGGAATCATTATCGAATATAATAAGGGTACCATCCTCCACATCATCACTCTCATCACTTTCGTCGTAGGGGGGAGCCTAGGGTTTTCTGAATACCATTTCCAGCAAAACTTTACCACCGCCGCAAAACTGAAATAACATGCCGTTCTTGTCGATGGAATCTTTGAAGTTGCCGAAAGTCGAGTGTAGGCACACTAAGCCATTGTATTACTTATAGTCGAATTGTGTATACACGTTATTCACTCATAAAATTTCCATCAAAAGTTCCACATCGTTTCGTTTTTCCATTGCGAAAAACACGGCGTTTTTGAATATAGAAATTGCCGTGTCTCGAGCCACATCAATCGCAAGTTATTTGGCAATATTTTGAACTGTCGTAAAGGCCGAAATCAAAGTTCATTTCGACTCGTCGGCGATGTTTATTAGGGCAAATTATATAACGTAGTCATTTTTGTATAAATTGAATAGCTTTACAGAAATGTCATAAAATGTAAAAGACAGCATGTCGTGTTTCGTACTGGTAAAATTAAAATTTTCGTACAAGTTTCGCGAAAGCTCTTTCCATTTAAATTTGTCAACAGACTTTGCATTGCAATCGAAACAAAAAATGACAGAGTGATGGGTTACAAAGTTATATCTGAAACAAAAATATATGGATATTTATGGTTGGAATTATATTCGGTTATCGGCGACGACTGAAGTGATGGAGGTGGCAATGGTGGTGGAGACAGATTATATATATCTTGAGGTTTTACAAAATGTTCATGTTTGGGTGCATTTAAAAACTTTTCAGTTATAAAAACCAACAACACGACTATAATAATAAACAATATTAGCTGTAAAAGAAATAAATACATATTATTATGGAATATAGAAATGAAACGCATTTGAAAAAATTAATATTAATTTTTATTTTTATTTGTAATTGTTACTGTATTAACAGCTATATGGATTCCTTCTTTTAAAGGGCTTCATCGTACTCCTCTGAGAAGTAGATGACATTCTTGATGTTAAAGGAGATGACATCCTTAGCATCGAAGGAGACGGCATCCTTAACGTCGAATGTAATGATGAAATAGGCGGTGAAGGGGATGTCCTCTTCAGCATCAAAGGATATGACTTCTTCAGCGTCAAAGGGGATGACTTCTTCGGCGTCGAAGGGGATGAACTCTTTGGCATCGAAGGGGATGGCCTCTTCGGCGTCGAAGAGCATGACATACTCGGCATTGAAGAAGTTGGCGTCTTCGGCATCAAGGGCGATGAGGTCTTCGAAGTTGAAGACGCCAAATTCTTCAAAGTTGAAGGCGTTGGCCTCCTCAACGTCGAAGGTGTTCGCCCCCTCGATGGCGTCTTCGTCACCGATGTTGATGGTATCTTCGGCATAGACGACGCCATCATTGGCTTCGAAGATTGGCATCTCGGCCACTGGCAACTACTACATACAATGCACGGCTGGTTGGCCATCGGCTGATGGTTGATGTTGCTTGTCGCAAAGTTCACCAGTTATATACTCTGGCTTCGATTGGAACACTTGGAGAAAAAAATACTCTGGCTCTTACCAGGACACTAGGAGAAAAAATTACTCTCGCTCCTACTCAAAACACTAGCAGAAAAACAATACACTGACTCTTACCAGGACACTAGGAGAAAAACATACTCTGGCTCCTACTGAGGATGCTAGGAAAAAAATAAAAGTTAGACGATAGAGGGGTGGACGAAACCTGAGGGGAACCTGCTTTTCGCAATGCAAAAAAAAAAAAAAAATTCTGCCTCGAGATAATTCTCGCATAATAATAAGGCCAAGTTGAGTAATGTATACCAGTCGCCTCACCGGCCCATGCACGAATACTAGTCATGACTTTGAGCGAGTGAGTGCATATCAGATACACTGATGAGAAAGAAAAGAAACATAATTATACGAGTGCGTGAAGTAAAAAAGAAAAACTCACTTAAGGAATAATCCCTCCCCTCTACCCTGAAATACGAAATAAAAAATTTACTCGTTGCGTATATAAACGCCACACACTTTAGTCTATACAGTCAGTGTGCTTGGGATAGCTAGTTTAGGACTGTAATGATACCTGTTGCTAATTTTTTTATATTTTTCAAGAATGGATAAAGGTGTTTGAGCGAATAAGGTATATTTAGACGGGTTATTTTAAGGATTGGGGATACATTAAGAAATATTTATAATAGGTTTTGATGCACCATAGTACAAAACAGGAAATACCATTACTATTAGAAAAATATACAGAAGCAAAAGAAGAATTGGAAACAATGCTAAAGATAAAATAGCAAAGGAACTGGTTAGGTAGTTTAAATAGTTTCGGCAAGTAATGCACAAAAATAAAATTTCACGAAAAAGAAATAGTAAAAAATCACGAAAGCATTGTCAATGTAATATTACACAAAAGTATAAATTTCGTAAAAAAAAGTAAAAAGTCTGTTTTCCTTAGAAGCGAAAGAAACAAAAGCTAAAGGATAAATTTTTGTTTGACTATAGAATGTTTCTTTTGTTTAATATAAGGAAAAAACTGATTGTAACGTGTTTCTTTTTTTTTTTGACAGCACATTCACCAGCCAATGTTGGGGGAAAGGGCAAGAAAGAGGAGCCCGAAAGCAACTTTATCAACTATACAGTGGCTCCTCTTACAACTTCAGTGGATGTCCCTCATCCAGCCACAGGAGTATCTCGCCCAGCTGTCCCTCGCCCGGCATCAGCTTCAGCGGCTGTCCCCCTCCCAGCCACAGGAGCCTCTCACTCGGCAACAGCAGCACCAGTGGCTGTACCCCGCCCAGCCGCAGGAGCCTCTCACCCGGCAGCAGCAGCTTCAGCGGCTGTCCTTCGCCAAGCCACAGACCCAGCAGAAGAATTTTATTTATTCAATTATAAATTGTTTATTGTTTATTTTTTATATTATGTTCAGGAATCATCTGTCTCTTTGAAGTTGAATAAAGCGTTTAAACTTATTCAACCAAGCTGAATTTAAGAAACTGTTTGGTGAGCAAAATAAATATGCATTTTGTTGGAACGGCCAAACACATTGTAAAAAGCTCGTATCAAATGAGATTCGAAATAACAATAATGTTCGTATATTTTGGCAGTATCTTTTTCTCCAATCTTTTCCATATGAGCTTGTAAAACGCGAATGTAAATCGCATTCATGACTAGTGAATTTGGAGAAGTTATTATTTGTCCCGTTGTATCTGAATTTATGGTAACGTGAACACATTGAAAGTCACTTGCAGTTGGTAAAGTTTGTGCACGGTTACTCTTGATTGAACATGCCAAATTATGAGCTAGTCGTTCGACAAAATGTCTTATGCCGCACAACGTAGCGGTTTTGGTTTTTACAGAAGTTGTAAACTCAGTTTTCATATTTCCCGCATAAATATCGAGCAAGTGAAAGAATACGCTTCTCCAGCTGGCGGCATATTCTTCTACAGCGAGAGTGAAGAAAGTCGGTCTGAAAAACAGAGTATCAAAGTATTCCAATTTAGGTACAAAATGTACATCGGATAATTTTTTTGCACTAATGCACTCATTAAATTGGTTGTATATGTAGTCTCCCGATTGGAGTAGGCTATCAACTAAATGGACAAATCTCAACGGCGATGTCATGTATTCGTTTAAAGATAGAGCATTAGGCGGTATTGAGACTTTGACCGATTATCGGATAGAGCTGCGTTTACATTCGTATACAAACGTATTGTGAAATTTCAATTTCGTGAATAGAGGAGTTCAATCCTTGTTCCCATCGAATTATATGCGTGTTCCATCGTGGTTTGATTGGAATCATAAATCAGGGAGCAGTTGTGCGATGACCCATGAATAGCATTTTTGTACTGCACGTGAGCGAAAGCTGATGTTGGTCGTCAATTTCGTTTTTTTTTTTTCTGCAAATGAAACACGATTAATTTTTTTTTACATTACAACTAGGTATATAAAGAGTCGCTGTTCCCTCGATGGTCTTATAGTGAATGTTTCAGGTGTATCAAGATTAGTTGATCTTTCGAGTTAATTTCAAAAGTGCGAGAGGACGACAGTTATTTGACATATAGATAGTCTTCGAGTGTGGTGTTAGGGAATTTGTCCCGAAAATCTTTAAATTTTAACGAAATGTAAGTATTGTTATTAAGATCAGTGTCAAATTCCTCTTCGAAATCTTCGTCAGAGTCTTTGCCATCGCCATTTTCGCGAGTGTAAATGCATTCCAAAATACGTGTAAAACCGTTTTAATTCGTGCAAAGTTTGCAGTTCTGGATCATTGTAGATATTGTTTAATATTTCCAATACTCTGGTTATTGTAAAACTTAGTTTGTTAGCCATGACTAAAGGTTCTTATATAACAAAACAAGTTAGCCCTCCACATTCTTTAAATTTACAAAATAAAATATTTACATTGAGGCCTGTCATCTACAGCAATCAGATAAATTGGTGGGCATCAATGTCAAAACGATGAAGAGGCATTAAGAAATATGGTTTAACCCCCTCTCGATAGAATTTCAAGTTGCTGAAAACATGAAATACGAAATGTGCCAACTACTGATTGAGTTATATGAAACATATATCGATTCAATCATCGATACGACAATCTCTCTGGAAACTAATTCAAACTCGTTGCTGCAAATTCTGACTCAAAATGCGGCAAGCACATTGCAAGTTTCATATAACGTGGTAAAAATTGAATTCCTCACCACGAGTAACTTGAACACGGTCTTGAAATTTCCAGTGGAAAATAATTGTGAAAAAAATACTACTTTACCATCCAGTCGACTGATGTGCATTAATGTTGCAAATGGATTTGTACATCGATAATGTAACTTAGAGGGGATATTGCAAAATTCATCGATCAAACTGAATCAACTTGGAAACTTAAGTTTCGCAGACCGAAGAGTGGAGTCGGTAATCTCATGGTTTAAAATATATTTTGTGCAAATTGCGTGTACTGAGTCACCGAGTCTAAGCATCTGATCCTGGACACATCTTACGACTACACTCATCTGTACAAGTACCTTCCTGTCGTGAGCTACGGCATCGAGACCGGTGTGGATAATACGGAAGACTTGCCCCTGGGGGTTCTCGCTCCAGGAAAACTGCTCATGTTTGTGCTCTATTGTGAGTATCTGGATGTCGATGTGAGTATAATATCGTACCTTAAATGTCGCGGCATTCTCGATGATTTCGGCGTTTAGATGCGGTAGAAAAATGAGAATGATTGCTTGCGAAATGCATTTGGATACAAGGTTTCTCACACGAAATGGATCTCATTTCTCATTTCCTCTTTTGGTATAGTCAGAGATACTTGTTGAATATGCTGACAAGATATAAAAAATACCCACATTATTTCGTCGGCCACAACATTATCGAATACGATTTGAAATTCCTATTGACTCGCTTGCGAGTTCTCAATTTGCAACACGAAATAAAAGCATTTGTAACCCTCGGAAATTTAGCCACAGTTCCGCTCATTCGTTTTTTACCGCGACGGCATCATTTTCGATACGTTGACAATCTTGAAAAATAGCATTGGCGAGTGGGAATTTGTCTTTGGGGAACATGTCTAAAAACTATATGAGCCAAAAGTTAAGGAAAATCGATTTGAACTTTGTGCTAATGTGAAATTATTATATCGTAGATGACACCATCACAGACGATGACTTTCGTCACGAGTGTATGAGAAACATCTTTCACATCGAGCCCTACAACAAAGAAAAGTTTGATGCAGTGAACGGTCAATACACAAACATGCAAGTGCGCCACACTGAGTACATTGATGGTAGCGTGTTCTGTAAACTTACAGGTGAATCGAATGCAGACTCTATCGTTTTATACCGCATGGAGCAGGCTTTAATTTACAATGAGAGGAATTGCATGGTCGTGGTCGGACTTTACAACAAGTTTAATTTGGCAATTTCACCTACCAATTGGCCAATCTCTTTATCTGTGGTCTCGAAGACAGTACGATGAATGCCATTTCTCGCCGGATCGCGATTGCCTTCCTGTATCATGCGCTATCCTTTGGTATGTTACCGGGATACCAGAGCAATGATTCCGTTTTACTAGCGATGCCAGATCAGAAATGTTGGTCGCTCGCAGAAAGAATGTCCGCGATGGACGTTCGACAAATTTACGCAAACCAAAGTTCAAGTACACAAAAAAAAGTATATCATGGAGTCGTGGCGTTTGCAAACCACGGTCTTTTTTGGAATGTTATTCAATACAATGGCAATAGTTCCTATCTAAACATCATCATCAACAAACGATTTTCAAGATCAACTGTCGGTTGTTGCTGTGCCAAAGCATTGAATATAGAGTTTGAAAACGCTCCGATACCCCGCGATGCATTCGATGAAATGCTGAGAAATGATGTAATTGCTCTGTACATGACGGAAGACGAAAACCAAAATTTTTCGGAATACATAATACATGAATTCTGGTCAGCATACCGGAAAGATGATACTTCCGTCGCGGAACTAGAGTCGTTGGCTAGCGAGACACCCACTCTCATTCGTTTACTCTTACAAACCAAAATTCCATTCATCATAAACATTATAGAGTTTTTACTCGACCGTAGGAAAACTGTAAAGAAGCAAATGAAATCTCTAAAGACCGAAATGCAAAAAAAAAAAAAAAAAGTCGCTGAAGAGAAGATTCAAGACATTAATCCAGAGTACTCGGTGTTGGATGCGAACCTACTTTCGCTTAAAATCACGGTCAACTGGACTTACGGGCGTTTTTGCACCCCATCTTTCAAGTTTGTCAGCATTTCTGTAGCCATAGGCATGGCGTTGTTTGCATGCAAACATCTCTCTCTCTCTCTCTCTCTCTCTCTCTCTGTGTGTGTGTGTGTGTGCCGAATTACACCTCTGTTGTATCTACTGCACGCGATTCGCGATCACAAAAAAAAAAAAGAAAACAATAAACAACCTGATGGAAAGGGGAGCTCATGCAGTAGGTATATTTCATTCGCCAAGATGCCTACGATACCTACTCTAATCTGGAAGCAAATAAGAAACTGAGTGTGTACGACGAGACGAAACTCCGTACAATTGTTTGCGAAATTCGGTGATTTTTTAATGCAGATACCGAAGGGTATCAATTTACGAATATTTTGGAATTGTACATTAGCAGGTTTATCGAACTCATCACGAGGAAATGAACATAATTAATGGAAGGGTTATCGTTCTCGAAGGCACTGAGATACTCGCATCTATTTCACTAGTGAAGAAAAAATACTTGCATTTGACAAAACTGGTTGACCACACAAGGTATTTGCAGTAACCCAGACCAAGTTGTGTTGAAACTTTGTTCTATTGTTCATAAAGAATACAAGCGCAATGCATCGCGTTTCGTGAAACGAATCTACAACTATGTCACTGCACTTGCCTTCTTCTTTGCGAAATTGACCAAAGTAACCAACTGTTATAAATCGGAAAAGGTCCTCATTTTCGAAAATGTATTGTTTGCCATTTACAACTACCTCTATTTGGTAGATCAGAAGGAATTGTACAAAAATTTAAAGTTGGTTACGCTCAAAAACTCATCTGCACATCAAAGGTACATTGATGGTCTCGGTTTTTCCTACATTGGCCGTAAGAAAACGGTGCTCATGTACGATCCCAAAGACTGTCAGGCAGATCAATACTTGACTTTAGAAAAGTATTCCAAATTACCACCTAGACAGGAAATAAACATGTGCCACGGCCCGAAATGCATAAGATTAATTATGGTAAATATCTACGCAATTACATAAAATTCATACATGCAATATTAAATGCAGGCATGCCTCAGACTTCCATAAAAACACGCACAAAAACAGTCAATGAATTGATTAAAAAATGCTTTGACAGTTATGAATTTTATCCAACAGAACACAAAGTTTATCTGGATATTGCAAATGGGAGATTTCCAAATGAATTTAGTAAATGTGTCATTTACGACAAGAGATTAGTAGAAAATGTGAAAATAAATTGTAAAAAAATACAAATAAATCTCTTTTTTTAATTTGTTTCATCTGATTTTATAAAGATAATATACATTTGAGGTTGTTTTTTAAAGTACAATACTACATCTGGCTCGACCACCATTAAGACAAACCCACATTTACTACATGGTTGATAATTGATTATGAGTAACTGCTCTGTGAAGGTTCCATTCCTGTGATTTTTTTTTCTCAATTTCATGACAAAAAACATATTCAAAAACCTCGTTATTGATGGAAGTATTGATTGTATCACTAATAGATATGTCAGATGTGTGATTGATGGATTTATTGGTTGTGAGGACAGCTTTGTTTCCAACCTCACCGTTGAATGTATTGACTACATTGTCCATAGCCTCGCTGTTGAGGAACGAGTCGATTGTGTTGTCACCAACCTCGTCGTTGATTGATGTAGCGATGGCAGTGTCACCAAACTTGCCATTGATTGATGGTGTTGTCATTCATCATTACATTTTTTATTGATGAATGTGTCGTTCACAGCCACACACCCCACGTCTTTCACCCCCATCGCAGTCGAATGCTTCTCTCCACATTCCTTAGATTCAATGAATATCATACGATTAAAGTACCACAGTGCTGGTCCACGAACACAGCCATTCTTCTTTGCATATTTTATTTTCTTCCTCTCCCATACATAGGAATCTCGTAAAGACTTTATCCATCTACTGATGGTGTATTTGTCTATATCATGTTCTCCATACTCGATGGTAAATGCAAGTAATTATCGAAATCCCTTATACCTTGCATTTGCACATTTATACACATGTTTATTTCTGTTCCAAAGAGCTTCGTGTTTATCGTATATGTGAATAAACTCTTTTATATAGCCTTTACTACCATAACATTTTGAATCCATACTTCCACACTCAGTAGACTCTGCTGACAATTTGAAGTTCGAGGTATGAGTGCCTCGGGAACTGTGGTAGCATTAGCAAAAATACACAGTCTTTTATACCTGGCGTCATAGGAGATTTCTTTTTTTTTTACTCCCCCTCCCCATCACTAATCTACCTTCTTTTTTATTTTTCTTCTTTTTTATCAATGGATACCTATATAGCTTCTTGTAAGTAAAAAACAAATATTTCAAGCCATGAACTTCAACTGGGTGGATGTAGAGACTTTCTGGGCGGAATGGAAACATTATTTAAAGTGGTCCACATGGGACTTAAAATATTTGTACACTTTAAAACTACTCACATACTGGGACATCAGTAAGTAGGGACTTTTATAATTAATGATGTCCACATGGGTAGCTGCAAACTTGAATATTTGTAATTTTAGAGTATTTTTTACACTTAAAAATTACCCATGTGTCTGGAAATTAGTATGTTTGGACTTTAATAACCCAAATATTTTATGTTTACATGGTCCCACATTGTCATTATTGATAATAAGCATCCAGACATACTATGGTGTAAACACGTGAAAAACTTTAATGTGTAAAAATGTTTTACTAATTGAAACATTTTATGTTTGCAAGGTCCCACTTACTCTGTTTTATAATTTGGTTGTAACTATCCGTTATAGGAAGAAACATAATGTGCGTGCACCCTCATCACTAACTAACACCAAGGGCAATTGCGCAACAATACGCCAGTAGTGGGAATCACAAGGGGTTTATCTTCAAGGAAAAGGACAGTGCAAACAAGACACGAAGGAGACATGCACCTGCACCAGACATTTCCAGCCAAAGATGGCGACAGTCTTCAACACAGAGGAGGCATGGGACATTTTTTTAGGTCAGTCTTTTAGTGCACAGAAACTAACACCAGTGCGATTGTGGTGTACTCTGATTGGCCGATCAATAAAGTGAAAAAAAGGGGAAGAATTGTCGATTGTGGAGTACTCTTGCAAAATCTCATGGAACTAAACAAACATATCCATTGGGTCCTGTACAGGTAATTAGTATTCAAAGCTGATATTGGAAGACAGAGTTTGAATATTAATAAGGTATATAGGCATCATGGTTAAATTTGTTTAGTTCCATGCAATTATACCAGAATACCCCACCATCGATTATTCTCCCCCCACCGAACTAAGACTTTCAATAACCAATCAGAGTGCCCTATTTCATTTCCCCTCACTTCCCCTCTTCAAAGTTTGCTTTCATGGCAGATAAATCTGGAAAAAAGACCTAAGCCGATGTCTCTCTCTCTCTCTCTCTCTCTCTCTCTCTCTATATATATATATATATATATATATATATATATATATATATATATATATATATATATATATATATATGTGCCTTATTCCTTTTGCTCTGGAGCTGAGGAAGGTTGATGTTTTTCTGTCCAGCTCTTGGAATCGAGTGAAGTCTTTTCCCAGATTTCTCTGTCATATAGACAAACTTTGAAGATGGTAAGGGATGGGATATGAAATGCTGCACTCTGATTGAAATTAATTCATTATACATTTTCTTGGAACTAAACAACAGTGATTACAACACACACACACACTTGCAGTTTTTCTCTAAAGAAAACAACTGTTGTTACAAAACACACTTTTGTGTGACATCACAATCCAAGCCAATAATTGGATAACACCCCCCTCCCTAACAGCAACAACCAGAGTACAGTATTCCATTTCCCCTAATTTCCCCTTCTGTCGGTTTAGCTCATATGGTGGCAGAATCTGAAAAAAGGAAATCAGTCAATGATGAGAGCTGAACAGGAAACACCACTCTTCATCCCAGGTCAGCAGAAAAGGAGGGGGGGGGGGTATAGGTATAATAATAAATATTGTTTTATTTTAACTTATGCTCCAAGTAATGTAAACATTTGCATTATATTTTTATCACCCACAAATATATAACTAAAGCAATGCATTATTTATATATGTTTAAAAAATATATACTTTTTGGAGAACAGCTTGGTTCATACATCCGTTTACCATTATGGTGTTACTTGTACCAGACTTGACACGTTATCTGACTCTGCAAAGATCATTGTGTCGAAAAAAGTCTAGGTATATCAGTATGTTAAGATTGATGTTGCTGAATAAACTCTCGCTTTGTACGCCCGTTTACCATTGCGATGGTACTTGTACCAGACTTGACACGCTATCCGACTCTACAAAGTTCGTTGTGTCCAAACAAGTCTAGGTATATCAGTACGTTAAGCATTAGTAGATCGCTTTGTACACTCGCCATTATTTCGATGATGGTATTTGTACCAGATGTTGTTATTGGTAATCCACCTATACAAACAGTGTTGGTGTCAACAATCTAGGTATATTAGTATATTAAGCTTGAATCAATCTTTGGCTATCTTCGGATAGAGTTTTAAAACATGTAATAAAAGTTTATTATGAAAGCCTGATAAACGTGATTAAAAAATCATGGGCGTTATTTACATTGCTTGGAGTCGGGCAGTTAAATAAATAATTATGTGAATATATATATATATAGGAATATTATGAATTCAAATTATTATTTTTTTTTTACAAACAAGCATTACATGTTTGGAAGAGACACTAAAATATTGTAGGTTCTATGACATTTATCAAAATGTTTGTTTAATTCGTCGCAAACTTCTTGGACAAAAAAATTAAATCTGGTTTTGGGAAACAGTATTTTATTATTTTCACAGAACATTTGCTTAAATTCCTTTAGTCGCCTTTCCGACAACTTTTTATTGGTCATGCATAACTTTACCACCGAAAAGAATTTCGAAATGATGTGTGAATCCAGCACGCATTCTTGTTATTTTGCATCGATGCATAAAGGCTTGGTCATGGAAACGGGCTGGTTTGTTTTGTAAAAAACTAATTGATTAGTAACAACTTATTGAGAAGGTGAATTCCCAAAATATCTTGTCTTGGTGTAAATTCTGGTACACGTCGAGTCAATAATATGCCACCCAATAGAGGGGCCTCTTTGCTGTGATATCGAAGTTCCACCTTTTCGAGCAAGCTGTCGACTAGCGGGTTATTGGGATAGAACTGAACATAACGAAAATTTTCATGATGGGAAGTGATCGACCCTTCACGGCCATGTTCACGGCCGAAAGTATTTTCTGTCTGGTTAATATAGGTTTAGCAGTTATTGGTAATTCGACCGACTTGTTTGAGTACATGAACCTCGTGGGCATACATCCTGTGTTACAAAACACTTTGAAGCGGCTGGCTTTGAAAGAGTCCAACTCGTCGATGCATACACACGTATTGTGACTCAGGGCAACTGATAGGGGATGGTGATCATTGTGTGGGATCTTGGCCGAATGCAATGCGAGATGGCTCGGGATACCCGTGTTGTGTATCTGAAAGTATGTTTTTTCCCGCACCAGTCTTATCGTAAAGTACCAGGGAATTCCGCAAATGATTACCTCGCAATTTTAAAGATTCTATAAACTTCATTAGACTGACTATCAAATCCATGTTGATTTCGCCATATATAATCATGGATGAAAATCTAATATACACGTGATACAAGTACTCTGTGAGTAACATGTCCTCTTTGGATGTGGTTTGGTACTCTCTTGGGTAGACGTTCAATTGTTTGTACCGATCGCAACGTTCTTTGAAATGGCACCACTCAATCTTTTGCTCAATGTGAACAGGAAGGTGAACTCGCGAATTTTCACAAAATGATCGTAGTAAATTAGCAATGTCCTTTACGTGATTCATGTACACAGGTTGGCCAACGTGTTCGATAACAAGTTGTTTCATATCATCGTAAATTTCGAAGTGATTTTCACATAAATATCGAAAAAACGGTCCATCCGCATAGGAATTGTGAAACCCCTTATGCAACAACCACGAAAAGATGACGACCACATTACATACGAATCCATCCTCGAACTCAGTCAGCTCGATAAACGATTTGACTTGCCCTTCATCTTCAAACTTTAAGTTTTGCACCACAAATCCAAAATTATCCTCATTGAGCGGCTCATTTCCATCACCCATTGCGGACATTGAATTTGACAATGGCGATATTCGAAAACTGGACTAGTGATGATCTGGCTGTGACAACGCAGCATCCATCGGCAAGGTATCTGTAGCCGCAATTTTTTCAGTTTTTTTGGCATTATCCTTGGCAATGAGTTGTTTTTGCTTTACGCACAAAAATTTCTCGATCGTTGCATAAAAATAATTCATAGATTGCGAAATGTTGAACGGTGTGGTTGTTCTTTCATCGTTAATTTCCGTACCACGATCATATTTATCGTTCGAGTCTCCTTCTCTACCGTCAACTCCACTTGTGTTTATTATGCCGTTCTATATCAAATCACAAAAATGAAGAATGTTTTTCGAGTCTAAAATAAAGTTGGCCAAACCAAGTAGTTTCGGCATGTGTTGTCCAAAAATAGAATGTATAAATGGAGTAACTCGTTTCAGGTTCACTGAATATATCTGAGTTAAAATATACAGCAAGTACACAAACATCTTGAAGGCATTCAACAATTTGGTGTCGGTAATAAACTTTAAGATTTCTACGAGTGTTAGAGGCCATTTGTAATTTAGAGTCAAATCGTTGAATGCAACCACAAAATTTTCATCGATGTAGTCGAGGGTTTTGAAATCAGGTTCGATGAATGCATACTGCTTTGCCACTATGTTTGAAAATATCGGGCAGAGTAACATCACCATCAACTTGTTGTATTGCAAACGCGATAAGAAATGTGGTAATTTAAGGCAGATGTCGAAACACAGGTCTTGTACATGAGGGAAATGGACCAGGGTGATTATCGGTTTTGGAATGTCGTAACAGTGCTTGATAGCCACCAGACACGTCAGGGAAGGCGAGGCTGTTTCAAATACATTTAGTTATTTTTTAAACACATGCCCATCATGAAAGACTTGGTAAACTAGATGGTCGAGAACAGCTTCGTACTCTTGTATTTCGGGACTAAAGGACAACTCGCTTTCTCGACCGATCGAAAAATTTCCATTGCCGAACAACAACACCAAGTTGCCACATCGCCTCGTTAATAAAATGTACGAAAAGAAGAAATTAGTCGCCTTACAAGCTGTCGCTGATGAAAATATTTTTTTTTTTTAATTCGAGGACGAATTCCCATTATCGCCACCACTGTCTCGGCCATTGGATTCACCAATTATGACGTATTTGTACACGTTGAACATGTTTGTCCAGTCGAAAGGTCCTTCACATAAAGACGAAAGCAAAAAGTAAAGAACGTCGGTCTTGTAGAATCCCCCGTACAAGTGATTTATTTCATTTTCGTGGGTGCACCAACCACTCAAGATGAACTTTGCATACTGGTTCGGGTTGAAAAACTTGAACACACATCCGATGAACTTTATTAAATTTTTACTGTTGACGTAGCGAACGAGCAATGACAACACACTCGTCACATAACTGCGATTCCCTGTCTCCTATAAAACAAAGACGAACCAGTCTTAATTTTCTTTAAACGTATCCGATGATGCAGGTCCACATAACCGTTTTCGTGGAGGACAGTTTTCATCTCCATTGTATTCACATTCATCACCATATTCTTCGTCTCTACTTTGTTTCGAACCATTTTTTTGAATATTTATGTTTATGTTGATCTTGCCATCGCCGTTGTTGCTTACCCAAAATCCACTTGTTCCGCCATTCATTTATTCAACAATGTTGTTAATATTTTAAATTTCGATATTATTTGCTTTGCAATAAGACGTGTAGAAAATGTAGCCCAAGGAAAATTTTTTTGAATCTTCATCCAATAAACCATCTATGAGTGAATGCATGAAATTTTCCTTGTAATGAACAAAGTCAATGTCGAGTTGTCGTATCACCTCCTCGAAACAATCAATCACATAGAATTGATTTTTATTAAAGGGGTAAAATACACGATTGTAAAAAGGAACCCGATGTTCGGCACTTCCCAATGCGTACTCGGAAAAGATGATGTCGGATGAAAAGTCCAGTTTTTCCATGTTAAACACAGTGTTCTCTAACTGGTTAGTCTCAAACTGAAATTTGTCTCGATCGTGCTGACTATACAATTTGTACATCGCGATAATTACGCTCTCATCGTCACTTTTACTTAGACTTTCAGTTTTGTGAGTGATTTCTCCATCAACACACACGACGAAATACGCAGCGATATATTCTAATCCAAACCAGTACTCGGTCGATCCAATGGATCACTTTACCCAACCTTTCTCGCAATAACCGCCAATATAGTTTCTCATTTGTACCCGTTGGTCATTTGCCGCAATTGATTCCTCGTCATTTCGCATTTGCCTGGTCGATGAATGTGTATCGTCTGATTTATTCATCGGTCCGAGTGAGTTTTAAAGAAAAAAAACTTCTCGTGATGAACAGCAAGTTATGGAAACTACGATGGCTTCGCCCTCCTTCAAGGGATCGTAAAAGGGAACAAAGGACACGAGCTCATCATTTAGAGTCCATATATTGATGGGACTTAATTTTTTAAAATGATCGTACATGCTCAGCCATTCGTTAGATTGCGAGTAGATAAGAGAAAGATGGCTAAAAAGACATGCGCACTAACAAAATCCATCACTATGGGAAGAATTAGGTGAAAGTTGACCTTTTTGGGCTGATGTGTCACCAGACAAGACCCCTTGATGTAAAATGGGAACACGACTGCAGTAATGTGCTCGACAAACACGATTACACGATCGCTACAAACGAGATTCTCCTGGTACGAGTCGAAATTGTGTTCCTTGTCGACGTCAAAGTCCAAGGTTATGTGCTGATAAGCCAAACTTTCTTTTGCACAGCCAGCCCACAATTGTACTCTGCTCCGCGTTGTTTTTTGCCGACCAATGAGCAAACATACACTTTGACAAAACATCGCAAGCAAAGGGCGAAAATCCCTGCGGGATGAATTTACCGAGTTCAAAGGATCCGACATTGGATATAATATTGTTTCGATCGTATTTGGCGTCGTACCGGCCGACGAGTTGTATTATTATACGATGCATATTCTCATCGACACTTATTCGGAAATTTTCTCAATGTGTTCGATCATTTTCCCAATATGTTCCCTCCTCTCGTTCATTATACTCGAGTCAATAATCTTTTTACGAAATAAGACATATATCAGAATACTTACAAACAACATCGAAACAAAAATGTTGAACGATGCTGAATACAGGAAAAAAATTGGGCCGTATTCTCTCGCCAGAAATGCAGAATAAAACGGTAGAGTTATTCCGCAAGTATTCGTTGGTCTCGTCCGACAATATTGACTTGTTCTGTATGACTGGAAGAGAAACAATTTATTTTTCGTCTTATATAGAATGTTACACTGGTAAAAAATACTTTTTTAAATTGTATTTTTTTTTACAAAAAATGGAGGGGAGGGAGAAAAAGAAAGAACTATGTGTCATGAAAAAAAGGAGAATTTTTTCATTTATTGAAAATACATTCATAATTACAATGTTCATCATATATGCATATTACATTGCCACATTTTAAGTAGCTGAGAAACGAACCTGTTCCAAATAATACAATGTGAGCGATGATAAAATTTCTCTATTTTCCTGGGTCATTTGTCGCCAATTCTCATCATTTCGTTTACGCATTTCAAGTATTAATCTCATCAACAATTCATCTCGATGTTCTTTTTTCGAAAACAGTCTTTTCGCATTATCCTGCCAATAATAAAATAGCCCTAGTATATTTTCGTACATTAATCCTTGTAATAATAACCGATCGTTTCTGATTGAAATTTGTAAATAACTTTTTACATATTTATACGAGGTTGATTTTGTCCATCATTGCAAAAAATCCAGGTCTGTTTCCTTAAACGAAATGTTCATAAATTAAATTTAAATATACATGATTAACTGTTTGGAAAAAAACCACTATTGTAGATTTTGATAAACTCGCCCAGTTTCTCATGTCTCGAATGTTGATTACATTTACAAAATTCACCACTGCTATCATCCCCCTCACCAACCCTCGTCATTGTTGCTTTCAATTACCCATCGCCAAGTGGTTTCGTTTTCCGAAATAAGTGTTTTTTGTTTTTCCTCTCGCCCCAATATGCGTAATTTCGACTGCCGATACTCGAGCATTAGCAAAACTATCACCGCGGGGGTGTTACATATCTGTGAAATATTTTTCTCATCTTCGATGCTCGAATGAATTAATGCCATTATATAATCTAGCGGGAAGTTATTTTCCGCGAGTATTTTAAGCATTGATTTTTTGTTTCGGTATCCATCGGAACACATAGAATACAAGATAAAATAATCCAAATTTTAGTAAACTCTGATAAAGAATGGCGTAATTATAATTTCTATTTCGATTATTTTCGTCGGCCAACATTAAATGCTACCATATCCACATCAAAGCCGATTTTGAACCTCTTCATCTCCTATGCATTTTGGGAGTCATTAGAGATTCGCCATATTCGGGTACGGTCACATCGAAGGCCGACCGCTTGTTGAGAACGTCCATCACCATACTGATGTTTTTTGCAAGTCGTTTGGATGGCGAACGTATTCATCTTTAGTTATGATTAAAATTTCCATCGATGTTTTTTTTTTTTTTTCCTTTATTAGGCAACTAATGTAATAAAAATTTGATTGCCAATAAAAACATTCCATCTGAATCTTCAATGTGTCGCAATAAGAATGCAGTGTTGGATAAAGTGTAAAGTGCTGAAAAAATCAAAATTGTTTTTTGGCGATGTCACGAGCTCTTTGGCAAACTCGGGTTTTAGAAAAGGCAAAAAAATAAATAAATGAGTAAATCCATACATGATTAGGTTGGTGATTTTTGTCTTATAAAAAGCTAGTTATTTTTATTTTCGCACTCTCGTATATATAGGCGTCGGAAATCACAGAGCAGTCATTCGTGAAGTTGCAGTGACTGCGAGAAGATGTTAAGTGAACGTGGAGCTGAACCTAAAGTGCAACACCTACAGCTTTTGAATGGTAAACTTGAAGCTGAACCCATTCAATGCTCTTCGAGAGACAACTAGAGACATTATCGACAAGTACGACGTTCAACATGGAATACTGATGGTGACACTGATGAAGAAGGAGAGGTACATTCAACTGATGAAGATGTAAAGGAAATACAAAAGTCATGCATAAAATAAGAGAAAAAGTTTGAAATAAGAGAAGAACCAGACTTTGATATAAAGGAAGTGCGAAAATCTAGTTTAAAAAGGAAAAGACAAGGTAGTATCAATAGTAGTGGTGGGTGTTAAGAGTCTTCAAGCGACTCTAGTGAAGAGGACAAAAAAATTACTCTGAGTATAAAAAGGCCAAAAGAAAAACGCAAGCTGTTGAAAATTATTAATCTAGCTTCTGTTTTAGTTGTTGATTTTAAATTTGGCAGATATCATGGGGGAAAAAAATATCCATTGGAGTTTGGTAATGCTACACGAGGGTCAAACATTTTGTATATATATCTAGACCCGTTCCATACATACACTCGGTAAAGAGTATGTCTAACGATCTCGAACAAAATCGCAATTTGTACATGAAAGAGCATGGCATACCTTGGGAAATTAACGAGAAAAACATCAAACTGAAACAGTTCGTTCAATTTTGAAGGAAGTGTGGATTAAATTTATAATTGTAGCAAATGAAGAGCAGGCTAGATATTTATGAAAAAAAAAATGAGAGCGCCCAGGAAGAAAATAATAATTTGCCACATGAGTGGTTTAAACGGACTTGGAAAAATTTGCCAATTCCATTTTAAAAAATGCCTTGTGCCTGTGCCCTACCCATAGTTCGGTTGTTTTGGGATCTAAATACTAAAGATGTGAAAAGGGCAATGGAAGATTGCAATAAATAAGTTTTTTTTTCGGTGCATAAACAAGTGTGTAAAATATAAAACGGAAAATGCAAAAACTCATTTCGTATCGAAAGGACACTGAAACACACAATCACCGCAGGAGTGTGCCGAGGACTATGGCGAGATGAGCTTCTGGAAAAAAAGCTACCATAGAAAATTTGTCATCGTCGGAATTTCTTGAAAAATTCAATCTAGCAACAACTTTGAATGACATTCCACAATTAAACTATATCAAAATATCATCTACGGATGAAGTGAATTTGGATCTGGAATATACTAGGGTCATCGACATTCAATTTGGCGTTTATGCTGGTGAAAACGTTCCCCTAGAATTTGGATTGGCTACAAAAATGGATATTTACACGGCTCATGTTCAAAGACCGGTTCCATTATCACACCTATGTACGAGTATGTTGGGTGATTTTGGGCAAAATTTGTACCTTTCCAGGAAAATACACAGCATACCTTGGAATCTTCCACGTAACGAACATCATCAGACGATGAACATTGAAACAATTCGCAAAATTGTAAACAAAAGTTGGATCCGACACATCGTCGTAAGAGGTGCTCAAAAATACACTTTCTGATGCAGTTGGGAATGCCTGCCGAGAAACTCGTAACAGCTACGAGGAAATTTCCCATCGAATGTGGCACCAGTGGTTTTCATAATCCAAGTGCATATCAACAATGATGTTCTCTTGTAAATGCAGATTTTGTTCAAGCTATTTTGTCAGAAAATTTAATTCTCTGTATAACAACTCTCGTGTAAAAAAGGAATAGTGCTATTGTGAAAATTAATCTGTTTTTGTATGTATATATGTAAATATATATTTTTTATGTCATAAATAAATCAATGTTTTTGTAAAATATATATTTATAAAATAAATAACTAAATGAAATTACTTTTTTTTTTCATTGTAAGTTATAACCCACCTAAAAAAAAGAATGATTATTCATCTCAGTTATACATTACAAATTTTAACCACGAGAAAAAATTTTCAGGTTGCAATTATTTTAAAATTGGACAGTTTTCGTACGAATATAAAAATTGTAATTTAAAAATTCGTTACAAAGACCCACATAAATTACCTCCACAATTATTTATGGATTTGCCCACTTTTAGTACCGTTATATTCAACATGGTGATTTGCAAAGTGGCCAACTTGTTTTATGTCAATCTGAGTTTATCGAGTCTTTTAAAACTTGAAAACGATGACAAGTGGGTTATGTTGGTGTTTAATCCTACGGAAAAAATAAAGTTTATCAAAATTATGTTAAAATACTTTTTGCATATGTCGCATTTAAGCAAATATTTATGAGAAATTTTCTATTTGCATCACAATCTCATCCCAGACCCCCAACTCCACCCCGATCATCACCCAGATGCCCACAATAGCAAGATTCCTACCAAACACATACTATGGGGCCTAAGATCACCTTTCCCGAAACTCCTGCACCTCGCCCACAATCCCTGCATCATCATCGTGACTCGACAACAAACGTATTCGAGTCTGTTCCACAAACTCGCATTGACGAATAGTCGAATCACGGTGATGGCGATGATGGCTGCCTGGCTGATGACGAAAACAGCAGGGACGAGGGTAATTACGCACCATCTGAAGGTTTCGATAAAGAAGAGAGGGTGGCATTACCTTTAATAGATCGTCAAATACAACCCCGTTCCAAAACCATCGACGACAACTCTAAAAATAATTTACGCCAACCATTCAAACACAATCGTACGGTTAAATCAATCAAACAAAAACTCAGAGAAGAATACCAAGAACGTTGACGATTACGTCGTCAAATTTCGCTCAGTGACGTTGACAGTTATCATAGCGATGAGATGTCGACATCTCCCGAAATGACAATGCCTAAATTGAATGGTGATGATGATCAGGTCATGGTGGTACCTGACAATCAAAACGTTCCCAAAATCGCCGACGAACATGAGGAAAATCGCATTCTCAACGATAATTTTGTGGCTAAGATGTCGACTTCATATTCTTCCGGCGCCGGGCCTATATCTACTGTAGGCTCGAGTATTTATCGGGGTTTGCAGAATTCGTCAATTATGCCAAATGGTAAGATGGACACGATGGCATTTAATCACGACTTATTTCCCAATCCTTTAATCACCCAACTCGGTTATCCAGAGAAAAAGGAGTTTAGGACTTTTGCAGATAATTTATTTCTCGAAGCTGAAAATATGAGGCCCGGTGTATATGGTAAACATTGAAAATTTTTGAAACTCAACCTAAATCCCGACCAAAATTACAGAGTTTTTGAAGAGATTCAAGAAAACATTTTGCATTCGTTAAGCTCCGAGCGTTATTTATAAGAACTAAATTTGTTGTGTAATGTGTACACAAAACAGGTTAAATTTTTATCTAACGTCCATGATAAATTCAACTACGCGCTCCCAGTTTGCATTTTGGGTAATATTGTCGAAAGTTTACTAAATAAATGACTTCAAAAACACACTCATATATATATATATGATCAAGTTCTTGTTGTGTATATATATATATATAAGAACTCGATCATGCCAAAACAAAGGAGACGAAAACGGCGTAGCCGTAGCAGGAGTAGATCTCCTAGTCCTTTGCATGGAAGGTCATCGTCACCCATTCGACACCGACGAAAAAGACTAAGTACTAGTTTGAGTTAAAAGTTAAAGAAGTTAAAAAAACATAGAGTGGGTCAAGTAGTTGGAAATGGTTACTACATACACGTAAAGAATTTTAGTAAATCGAGCAAAATTAATAATAAAAAATAATTCGATTTTTTAAATTTATTTTTTCTGTACTCCCAAACACTTCATTTTTCCATATTACTGATTTGAACCAACATTTCATTTTCTGTAAATTCGTTATTTTTATTAATAAAATAATTCTTGAAAATTTTCAAATGTGCGCTCAATGCGTTCTTGACACGGCCGTATACGTTTCGAGACGATGAATTATACTCTAAATGCAACAATTCCTTGCAGTTGGGAAGTTTCTTTCAAAGCAAGTTGAGTTGCCTCTTCAAATTTCTTTTTTGTACACAAATTACATAACACAGAAAATACAAATCGTCTTCGTTCAATTTCAACACCAAGAAATTTGGTTTCAAACACTTGCTTATTTTTCCTGTACTTTCTTTGGTGTTATTGGCGACGACAACCTCTTTTACAGCTCGAGGCAATAATTGTCTCGTCATAACTTCCACGTCGTTGGTTCTTTCTCCGAGTTGTTTAGACAAATACTCGATGTGATTCTGAAACATGCGTTGTTTACCTCGCGAATGCACGGGAGAATGTGTTCGTAAATAAAATCTTCAAAATTTTCTGCGAAGGGCATTTTGGAATACATAATCAGTCTGTAAATACCCGGTTCGTTAATAAAGGTGGTGTGGGGCTGCTCATTGACAATCAAAACTGAAGTTGTATTTATTGCGAGTTCTTTGAAAGTTCTTCTATATTTCTCTTTCACATTATCCGTATTAGCTTTCCTGTTGTTTTCGTATCCCAATAACCCGGCAATGGTTTTTGCTTTAAACCATATATTATTTTTTCTGTCCAAAAGATAAACAATTGTGTATCTGTTGTACAAGAAATTATGATTTTTCAAATTAAATAACTTAGCCATTTCTTTAGTTCTCCTTGGTAAGAGCACTTTACAGATGCACTGTATATCGCGAGTTCCCGTGTTCTGATCTCTGTTTGAAATGTAGCCTCATATATTGGTCTACCCCCCCCCCCCTCCTTTTTTTTACACTCGGAAAAAATATTTAAAAAATCTATATATATATATATATATATATATATATATATATATATATATATATATATATATATATATAATCTTACTTTACTTTTTTTTTTTTTTTTTTTTTTTTTTCCAAAAAAGGTATACATTGAAATAATGTTGTACACATCAAAGCTCGTAAATGTATTGTGTTTTGTCGGATCGTACATCATGCTGTCTTTTCTTTTATTGTCGTATAAACCCAACATGTAACCTAATTAGTGAATGAGTACCTGTTGGTAAAAATATATAGGTAGTAGCTGGCGAATTGAATAATACCGACGTTGGAATCGTTTCTGTTCGTGTACATAAAGATTTCAGTTTCAAATTGCCGATTTAACACTTGGAAAATCAATTGTGTGCTTTTCAAAATTGATTGTTTATTGAGATACAAAGGTATTGTGGAAGTAATATTCTAAATTTAATAGGGAATTCATTTTTGATACTCTTGTAAATTTCCGGTATAAAGTATCGTATCTTTGTGGAAAAAATAAATTTAAGCTACAACAATCCCAGTTATCCATAGTAATAATAAATATTTAAATACATGCATCTTTTGAATTATTATTATTGTTTATATTTTGAATTTCATGGAAGTTTGTCAGGAAATTAACGTGGGTTAATGGAAATCATCTCGGTACATGTGGTTGAAATTCGAAAATACCCTATTTTATATCGGCCCTGCATTTACAATCGTTCAATTTAAAATAGGACGTTGTCAGTTCGTTTGTGACGATTCGATCCTTGCATGTGAACGGGGTCTGAGTCCCATCATCATTCCAGACGAGTGGGTAAGTCGAGATACACGCCCATTCAATTTAAAAAAAAATAATCGGTGCTTTTCAACACTCTAACTATTCCGTGTTTGGAATCACACGGAACAATGCCTGCACAATGGGAAGTGGTTGTGGGCGATTGTTGAGTAATTTTTGTTGTTGTTGCTGTTGTTGTTACTGCGGCAAGTGTTGTTTTTATTCGTGGAGTGCATTTGTTTTCATCGTAATCGAAACTCAACTTTGATAGATCACACAAAACTTGGCAATATGACGAATCGATACAGTGAAACGGTAGTGATAGACAATCGATCGTCTTAAGAAAATGCCATTATTTGTAAATTTTTTATACTCGATTCGATCGCCATAGTTTTCGCTAATCATCCAATGCGTTGCGAGTATGCAAAGCGTAGCCACGGTAAGTGAAATACAAACACAACAAATTAAAATAAATCTTTTCATTAAAGCATTTTTTTTTCCACTCAGTGAAAAAAGTCGTTTTCCGTCAAACTGACTAAATATAGCGGAAATTTATCCCTATGTTTTTTCAAATATTATTTTCGCCTTTTTCGAAAAGCTCGATTTCAGTTTTAATTTCACCCGAATCCGTTTTCACCCCCATCGATTCGTTAGGTTCTTTGAGGTTGGTTTCCATTTCTCTCAATTGCTCCAACACAGGCTCGTCTAAAGTACCTTTGATATTGGTTTCCATTTCGCTCAATTCCCAGAACACAGGCTCGTCTAAAGTATGAGTGATTGCCATACTACTATTTCTTCGCTTTCGATTTCGGTTTCCGATTCGCTTTCACTGAAATATATATTTCGACGGGTGTGTTTGTTGGATTTTCAGTTTCCAAGAATGTGGTTTCGGGCTCACTTATGTAGGAATTCAGTTTCGTCAGCAGTATTTACAAGTTCTATTTCTGTTCCGTTTTCGCAGAAATTTAAATCAGTCAGTGTTATAACTGGTTCGTCAGAAAGAATGGCTTCGGTTTCGGGTTAATTTAATTCGCTAATTTCGAGCGGATCGTTCTCATCGACATGATCTTCGTGGTGAACAGCGGCCGATACTTTGACTTTGTTAAAATTATCCCAATCATTATCTACATTATGTAACTTGCATGCATCTTCGCTATTGTAATCACTATCATCTGTACCATTATTGTCATAATTTGCTTATATCGCGGTCGCGTTCGGATCGAGCAGATCCATATACTTGGTCGTTTTTCGTGTGAAACTCGTCTCTAGTTTTGTCACCTTCGACCTCCCCGATCGTAGCAGTATTTTTCGAAACTTCGGAATAACTATTAGGGTTGACCGTCTAATCTAATAATAAAAATTTTTCCGCATTGTCAAAAGTTTAGTCAATATTCTTTAAACCTTGTATAAACACTTCGAGAATGGATTTTATAAAGTGATAAATGATAAACACACAAATTGGCGAATTATTTGAAATGTCGTCAATTAAGTCGAAATCTCCTCTTCCACAATGAAGGTTTATCAGTGTTCGTCCAAATAAGGTTTCTGTCCTTGAGAAATTGTGTAGAAATTGAGTCACTGCCAAAAATAAACCGGTTTATTATGAACGGGCGTTTATCGCAATCATCGAGAACCCCTTGGTCTATAATTTTACGCAAGAGAAAAAGGACAAAATCTATAAACAAGTGTTGATTGATTACCTCTTTTAAAATCACGTACATTTCCTGTGGTTTTTTACATTGAATATATTTTTGTCGATTTTTGTATGTAATGACTGTTGAATATTTCTCCATCTTGCGTACTACGCAAAAGTTTATTACATATTTGAGTGGAATAGGAATAGTCGTTGAAGGTAGGATTTTTTTTTGAGAATCCAAAATAATATCGATATATATATTTTTCTTTATTTAGGGCCATGATTAGACCTTATATACATAAAAATATACAAAATTACATACAAAAGAACACACTTTACAAATGTATATTCTTTTTAAACAAAACATATTCAAAAACACACACATTTTCCATCACGCAAAGTCCATGGTGGGTGATACATCTTGAGAAAATTACCGAGTCAACTGCATCCTTCACCTTCTCTAGAAAATTTGGTATATGGTTTTCGAGGTCGTAGATCGAGTTGGTATAGTGATGGGGGTAGAAATTGACTCCGCTAAATTTTGTATTTTTCCACCCTTGAAACGTAAATATCTTTGTAATTCCTCAGCATTTTTTGCACTATACTCAATGCACACTTGTAGGGTACCCACCATCCATACCAGCGTATTCCATGCACATGTAAAATCGAATTTCGGATGGCTGATTTGGTCTTGTCACTGAAACAAGTTAGCTTACACGGAGGTCCAAAATTGTAGTGTTGTATGCGATTCGTTTCAATGTCGAAAATAGCCAACTCCTTTATGTAAAATGTTTTAAGAATTTCAAAACCTTAAAAGTCAACGATGCAAATCGAGTGAACTTCATCATATACAACAGAAACAGGGACATTGACGGCAGTGGTTGCAACATCACCATCTTCACCCTCTCGACGTCTGCCGATCTCCATCGAGGGATTTGGACAAGACGATCTCTCCGCCTCTGATGTATGCGAAGGTAAATCATATACATCGTGACACTGAGCATTGTATCCTCAAACAAAACATTGACTGAAGGCAGGTTGGAGGGCACATGCTCCATGTGTATCACACCTCGTCGACATGACGCTCTTCTCGACGACAGATATTGATTTATGAGGTTCTATGCGTTCCTGCAGTTACATACCATCGAGTTGCTAATAAGAAAAAAATTATTTTATTTATTAATATTATTTTTTAATTATATGTGTGTTGGTTGAGTAAAATATTCTGAAGATCGGCATCGTTCAACATTTGTTTATTTACGTAATTCAACATGGACTTTTTTTTACCCTGCCCAAGTGCATTATGAGATAATCTCAGATCGACAACACTTGCATGCACCGAAAATTATTTCTCCAAGCATGAAACAACACCCCCTGATCGGGCCTCACTCCTGTAAATTTTTTGTACAAGCCAATTTAAATCAGAGTTTTTCGTACCGGGTGACAAAGAGTCCATTCAAATTTTTTTAAATAGAAAGTGATAAATGATTCACAAATGCATTCAGCGTATGTGTAAACTGAGAAGGAATACACATTATGGTTGTTTTTGTTTTAATTTCAGTTTTTTCACTTTCACTCAGTTCGTTTACTTGACTCATGGTCAGGGACAAAATTTAATTTTTTGGCCTACCCGTCTTGTACAGGAAATCAATTACAAGCGTCAATTCCACTTCCGATGAGTAGGGAGTGTTCGAGTCATTTAGAAACTCGGCAAGCGCATTTTCCATATAGTTGTGTATTTTCTTTGCGTTATTCCAAAGCAAGACTTTTGGACTTTGGTGAATTTGTAGATTGTTATTCATTTTTCCTTCGACGATGATAGGTCTCCTATCACTTAAATACAAGATATTAGCATCGTAGTGGCCCAGTTTAGCCGCTCTCCGATAAGCCGAAGTGATCATGGACATTTTAAAGGGTTTTTGGTAGGAGGGATCTAGACGTTTCAGTTCGCTGACCAACATGTTGCAAACAATGGTGCAATATGATGGAGTTTTTTACAAATACCCAAAAATAAAATATGAAACTAAATCTTGGAAATATGCCAAAGTACCGCCATTTTTCATGAAATTCATATGCTTTAAATGGGACCTGATGCATCGTTCACATTATCTTTCGTGAGTCTTGAAAAAAAATCAATGGATTCGAATTGATCAACATTCTTATCATACAATGATTGTAAAAGAATACATATTTATCAGTTGATGAACAATGTTTTCGGGAGGACTATCATAGTATCGTTTAAAGAGTGGATGAATTATTTTCACCGGCACGAAAAGTTTCTCTGACCAAATGTAGCCTAATATCGTTAGAGATGTAATCAAATTGGCATGTTTTCGATCGATATCTCTAATTTTATCGTAATCTACAAAATAATCACATTTCTTCAGTTCTTTGTTAAACGAAAAGGTCGTGCTTATTGTTAATTTTTTTTGTTTTTTATATTTGTTGATTGTGATACATTTGTTTACCTGATTGGGACACGAACGCCACAATTTTCCCAAAGAGTTGGTAATTGCCAATGAATTTACAGTGACCTGTGTATGAATGACACATCAACCTGTGAAACACGTTAAAATTATTCATCAGTTGTTGTATAGTTTCTTCGTACGTGGGTTTTCTGCCGACAGAGAAGAAATATAGTCGTTTCCCTCATCGTCATCATCCGAATCGGCCCTATCACCATTGCAGATACCAGGTTCGTTTGAAACATCACAGTTTAAAAACTGATTTTTAAAATCAAACACCCCTTTATACCGGTCGTGGGTTTCCATTTGGAGCAGCATTTCCTTGATTGCCATATTTTTCTTTGCATTCCCACTCGTTGCAAAACTATAAGCCTTTTTATCACGAGACTATGAGATGAGAGAGGAAGAGGTTTCACCCAATTTCAAGACTTTGGGTGTTATGTTCATATTTTTCACAGATATTCCGATATTGGGCTGGTTATTTATCCTTGCATCGGTCACACTGTATTTCACAAAGAGTTTCGGGACGCACAAATCTTGCGAGTCGGCTGAAAAGTCCACTTAGAGGAGATTGAATCCCGTATTTAAAGTCGAATATGTTAGAGTCTCGAGACACCATTCCATTTCGACTTTGCAACCCCAAATGGAAAATTTATGTAGGAACCTTTTTTGTATGCGAAGAAAACGTTCTGCACAAATATGTAAGACGGGCAACACATTTTGTTTCAATATTTGTGGGTCGGCGTGTTAGCCGTTGTAATCGAATAACAACCCATACACAAACTGCGAGTATGGAGAGCACTCTAAAAACATTTTACGTTTCTTCAGCGTTTGTACATAGCACATTAGTTTGTTTTCCAAGTCGATGGTATACATCGATTGGAGGTTATCCTCTTTCTTGTTCTTGTATGGGGGATATTCCGCTAGAAACTGGAGAAAATCAAACGATCGAGCAGACACTGTAGTCTTCCCCACACCTGAAGTGCCTTCGAGAAAAACAACTTTTTTTTTCGGGCAAAAACTCGCAAATTGATAAACATCAAACTACTGCAAGTCAAACTAAAGACCTTCGTGATGATTGTAGACATAATTTCATTTCCAAATATATTATGTTCAGAGAGATGTTAAATAAGTAATTCCAAACAACCGACGCATAATCCAATCAAATAGATTTGAGACAGTAACTGTCTTCACCAAACAATCAAAGTTAGGGTTTGAATGATCGAACCCAAATTGATTGTCAGTCCTGTTATGATAACGAAAATATTGTTGAGGTATTCTTCGCGTAAAAATCCATTGCTGATTACAATCAATATCGAAGTAAACAGCCATATGATATACGATGAGGTGAAACAGTTTTCGCGAACATCTTCTCTTTCCGACATGGTTGACGATGGTCTTCTGATGATTTGGAGGAGATTCGTTCACATATATATATATATATACACACACACACACACACACACACTCTCTCGTGTTAAAAAAAAAAAAAGGAAAAAGAGAAAAGAAACCTCTACTAAATATATATATATATATATATATATATATATATATATATATATAGTAAGGAATATCAATTTTTTTTCTCAGTCTCAAATCAGTGTTCTGCGAGTGAAGAGCATGCAATATAGGCGAATTAATTTCTAAGGAAAGAACATATTAATGTTCAGAGTTCCTCATGGTCGCTGCCTGAAAAGACTATTAAATTGGAAAATTAACTATCTGCTAAACGAGGGTGAGTTGGAACCATACATTTTAGTAAAATTGATTGATGATCAAGTTCCAATCTGTGATACTCTGATTTATTCCACCAAGCTTTTCTTTGTCCACAATTTTCGAAAAGGATATGAGTGTAAAGTAAATTTTGAAATTGCATATTTACTGGCAAAGTAAAGGTTTGTGCATTACCCGACAAGTGAATTTGAGATTGAACTTTACGACTTGATGAATCACCATCTCCCTAAAGTGTTAATGTCCAAGGGATTGAATCCGATCTTGATGGAACAATATCTCACTATGTTGACGACCGTATACGAAAATCAGTGCTACGGCGAAAACTTGAAAGAGCAAATACGGCAGAGTTTGCATGCAAAACAGGTCTACGAGGGGATGATCCGCTCGTGCGAAGCTACAATTGATGGATGCGTTCGATTCTTGACGCATCCATCACAAACCCCGCGATATTTGGATAAAATTGCCGACAAGTTTGCAAACATGGATGAAAACTGGGTTCGTATGATCAACCGGTATTACTTACTGTCCGACGTTGCCCGAGTTCGTCTCTAAACATCTTCGTCGCCAATTACATGGAGCCAAAGCAACAAGGAGCGCTCAATATTAAACATTCAAACATGATAATTTCTGAAAATACTAATGGCGTTGAACTGTTTGACTGGACGATGGACGATTTGGTTTTCACACGCAATGCAATGTACGTAAAAGCAAATGCTTCGTACACGTGTTTCATGTACCGAGTGTGTATACTCAACGACGCGTTTGACAAATTTCTCCATCGGCACTATATCATGGCCTACGAGTTGGACTCGAAACGTCCTTCAAGTTCGGTGTCGACGATGATTTATGTACACCGCGACTACAATTATGCATTACTCGAAAAGATGTCCGAGACGCGAATAAAAGATGAGGGCAATGAGATATCCGTCGATGAATCGGAAAAGACGACGACTGTAAAGAGGCACAACGTAACATATAATTATAAATATGGCAGTGTGTTAAGGATGGGTATGCTGTCGTTTCAGAAAATGCATTATTGAACATTTTTCGAGATATTCAACTTCAGTTCTCTGTTGTTGCAAACACTTTCTTCAGCAACCAATCTTTTTTCTACGTTCATTTTTATGTACGGAATTTTCTCGAGTCGAAATTGTACAAGATCCTACACAAATGGTTGAAAACCCCATCCATGTGGCCCGATCTGAAATCGGCCTGGGCCAAACGACCACAGGCTCAGTTTATATACACGAGCAACACAAAACTCTTGTATTCGCACGAATATTTGTACTTGTACAATCACCTAGCTTTGCTCTTTGTGCAAAATTACAACAATATGATTCCCCTTCCAGAAGATTTACACGAAGAGACCTTTTACATCGTCGCCTTTATCAGATTGTTGGAAACATACATGTTTTATGAATGTACAAAAAAAAAACTGATTTATTTCACATTTCTTCGAAAATCTCGGAGCCTCTGGTGAACTCATCAGCGAAAGCGTAATTAAATCCATAGCAAATGCGAGTATAACCAATCGAGAGTTTCAGACGACAAACGCATCGGGTTTGGCCACAATACCAAACACACCCATTTTCAGCGGAATCCAAGCCGAACATTGCGCCATGGAAATTAAGTATTGAGTATGTGCATGTAAGAACATTTATAAAAAATTGGTTGTAAAAAACTACCTTGTATTTTATTTTTATGTGTGGTAACCAACAGCGCCCTTTCATCACTTCTACTATTCAAATACAATAATACAGAACTTTATGATTTTTCTAGTTTAAATCAGAAAAATTCGACACCTTTTATGAAACGAGAAGGGATATAAATTCGTATGTCGGTGATACAATTGAAGGTGTTGTTAATGAAGGAACCGTCAGTATTGGGCAAAGAACCACGCCGACAGAGACCTTTTACGTCATCACTTTTATCAGATTGTTGAAAACATACATATCTTATGAAATTACAGAGGAAATGGAGTAATGAATATGTTTATATAAGAACATTGAAAATAAAATGATTGTAAAAAACTACCTTGTATTTTATCTCTCTGCATGATAACCAACCATGCCATTTAATTACATTTACTACCCGAATCCAATAACCCAGAACTTTATGATTTTTCTAGTTTAAATCAGAAATATTTAACACTTTTTAATACACTGATAGAGGGAAATGTGGAAAGTGACTATAATGATGATTTATTGGGGCGAGATGCGGATACAAACTAATACAATTCTATTGAACGTGAAAATGTTTCAAATTCTAGCATGAAACGAAGTGTCGGTGATACAACTGAAGATGTTGTAACTGAAGGAGCTGCCAGTATCGTTACTCGAAATGAGACTAGGGGTAATGTAATTATCGGTAAAATTGAAGAGGTTGTTACGAAAACAACTACACCGACAATAAAAGAAACAATTTCAGACGCAGATTATGTTTCCCCGTGGTTTATCGACAGTTTTGGTCCTGATATGTTGTCGAAAATGGAAGAACATAAAAAGATGATTGAAAAAATTGTAGAAATTTTTCAAGAGGCGAATAGTGAAGCTACAAATAAAACACACATCTCTCTCTCTCTCTCTCTCTCTCTCTCTCTCTCTTGATCGGATAAATAATTAAGCTATTGTTCAAACTGTGGGTTTGGTTATTTGGGGCATAATTCTAGGTATGTGTATGGCATTCTTTAAATGTGCATTTAAAAAATGTGCTCGGAAGAGAAAAGATGACTTCTTTTGGGTAACAAACACCCATGTAGATAATGTACTTAAAATAAAATAAACACAAATAGATCTGTACATTATTTAAAAAAATAATATTTACATATAAATTACAAAAAAAAACACATATAGATAAATTACAATAAAAAATTCGCAATGGTTGTTCCATATCTTTTTAATTTATACACAATTCAGCGAGCTCAAACTTTAAATACTGCACATTACTGCTGCATAGGTACCGAAAAATGGCTGTTGGGATTTCATCCTAGCACTTACATAGAGTTTCTAAACAGGCAGGATCCATGATTATGATTCAAAAACTTGCCATTTGTGTTCTGGAGTAGCAGGAAGGGAGATATTTGTTTTAGTCCAATCATCTGGACGACACGTTCCATGTTTTCTTCTTCCACAGTCGAAAAAGTGTATTGGAACACCTTGTCTGTGATCAAGTACCACGAATTGAAACTCCCCCGCAGTGATTTTTGCAAAAAATCTGTTTCAGTTAATTGCGATCTATCGTAAAAAAAAAAAAAAAACATATTTTCTCAATGGTTCGTTTCCAACAAACTGAATTTGAGAGCTTATATTTATCGCGTCGACAACGTTCAAATTGACGAGGTTAATGTTTGAATCAAGTAGGTTAAACAACTGAAGTTATTTTGTCAACAGTCGGATAAAGTTGGTAATTTCCCCATCTTCGGAGCGATAATTACTCGTGTTAACCTTTATTTGATCACTGCAATAAAACTTAAAGTAGTTGCCATCAATTTCACCCAACATTGAAACAAACTTAAGGTCGGAATTATATACGTCAATGCACGGTAAGTATGTTTTGTTCTCGACCCGTTGTTATTTCACAGCTGGTTTCCCCTCTGGTTGTTGGTTGATTGGTGCTTGAATAAATGATTCAATGTCTTGAGCTTCTTCGTCATCGTCACAGCATTCGTAATTTTTTCGCTTGACTATTTGCGACCTTCCACCATGAAATTAGCAGTACTGGTGCTATTGTCGAGTTGATACAGCTGTGGTTCGGGCTGCTGCTGTTGTTGTTCAGTAGTTTTGCTAGGGGGATCCATAGTGCCGAGTATCTTCAGAGTGGCTGGTAAAGTAACAGCAATTAACTTCCTCTTTTATAGCTGCTATCTCGTGCAAAAAAAATTATTTTTTTTAACTTTTTTTATTTATTTATTTCAATATTTGTTTGTTCTTTTAATTTTTTATACACTCATTTCAATATTTTTTTGTCCTGTATTTGTACTTTTGTTTCAATATTAGTCGCGAGTAAAATTGCACGTTCTCATGAATTTATTGCAGGGTCCTTAATCGTGTCGAAAGAGCAAGGTATTTTTAATTTCTTGTACAAAGAATTATCGGTATCTAGTTTTATACATGGGCGTAATATACTGAATGCATATTGGGCTCCTTGTATGGTCGGGTCACTTCCAGGCCATTTCAAAACACATTTCGTACATGGAAGTTTGGGGTCGGAATTCAAGTTAAAAATTAGCGGGACACAGTCACAATTACCGGTGGAGTAATCAGGCACCACGTTTTCTGCTGCATTGAATATCATCGAAGCGCATTTATTTGGCATGTACTCGAACAGCGATTCATTATTCAACGGAATCAATCGATTTTGTAAAGTGTGTCTGTCTGCTCAGCACATGCGATCCGGAAATCTCCATCATCCAACTTTTCGTCCACATCCTCTGTCCTAAACGTGCTGGTTACCATATTGGTGTACGTTGTATTCGTCTCTCTATCCACTATCGATCCATTACAACTGACAATCAGGTTGGAACCGATCCCTCAAAACAAGTACAGATAGCACGGAAGGAAAATGTATTTGACATCCACGTAAATTATTTTACCAAAATGGGGATTACAAGCGGCTGCTTCCGAAGGCATACAGTAGGCACCTCGATACGCCATTGTTGTCGTTACAAATCGAGGTGCATGATACCAGCCCGTTTTTCTCGTCTAGGTAATGGCCGAATCGGTTATTATTTTGTAGAAACAACTTGTTGCCTTTTTCGCCATCATCTGCACTCACATTCTCCTTCAACACGACGGTCGGTAGTTTTTCGAGACCAGTCAACCCGTGTATGTAATTCATACCAGATTCTAGGTATTTTTGCGAGAAATTGGATCGCCTGTACACCAACGATATGCGAACGGAAACTTGAACAATGAATAGTGCGAAAGCAAATAAAAAAACTACAAATAGTGATTTATCTTTTCTTTTCATAATTTTTCAAAAAGTTTTATGATTATACTATCGTTTTTTTTTCTCCAATTGCAAACATTTTTCCTTTTCAAACTGAAGTTCATTGGTCAATCGTCTGATTTCACCCTCCAGTCGTTCACGATCGTTTTTCGTTTCCTCTGCCGACATGTTGTTGCCAGTTTTGTCAACGGTTGGTAGAATCTGGCACACTACCCAATCTTTAAAATCTTTTCCAGTCGAAAATCACGATTTTATAATCAAATTATATAGGCCTATTTATGTGATGAAAATGGTTTTCGAATTTCCATGATAGCTTGATGATGGTAAACTATTTGATTCTACGAGTTGTCTTTACTTTCCCGTTCATCTACGGGAATGTGTATCCGAATGGCATCACAAGTATCCTTGTATACCAAAAATTTTACCTCATCATTTCCTCGAAACTACTGCTTATTATCCTTGTCTAAAAGAAACGAAAATTTTTTTATCACTATATATGAAATATTCTATATTTTCTTATATATGTGCGGGGTAAATTCCTTCTATATAAAGTGAGAATGGGTTGAATTAAAAAAGAAAATTACTATAGTTTATTTTATTTCTTTATTTTATTTCATTTTATAAAATACATACACTTTTTTATTCATTTTGATTCTGATTTCAACTCTTGCATTTCGCCCCCGACAAGTGATGCCGCTCAGGAAAGGAAAATGGCACCCAGATGGGTTTTTCATGATGGACTGCTGGATTCACTTTGATGGTTTGCATCGGTGTATGTAATGGTGATGATGGTAGTGGTGGTGATGAAGAAGATCCAAATCCCGAGGTACCTCGCCGTGTATTGAAAAACTCATCATCATTTTCAATTGTTGGTACAAACGATAATATCATGTGTGGCATTATGACTAGTTGAGCTATACGTGATCCTTTCTCAGCTTTGAATGTCGAATTTTCTCGATTTTCCAGCTGCACAAAGATATCTCCTCTTTGGCCTGAACCTATAATTCCATTATAGGCGTATATTCCATGTTTGAATGCCAACCCCGAACGAGTCGTAACAAAACCGAAATAGCCTTTTGGTATTTTACACGCCAGGCCGAATTCGACATTGGCCATTTGGCCTGGTTGAATTTCAATGTTATGAGTCGCTTTCAAGTCGTACCCAGCCGTTTCTTCACTGCCGTGGACAAATTTATGTTTTAACCACGCAGGAATTATGAGCACCATGGTGTGAGACAAATTGTTTCTACACCGACAATTTATACATACTTGTCAAAGCAAAAAAATTAATTTTTTTCATTATTATTTTTTTTTTACCAACATGTGAAAAAGGGGGTGTTGGAAATCCGCCTGTTTTTTTAAATTTTTTTAAAATAAAGATTCTCCAAGTTTACTCTTGATCAAGGCAATGTTTGAGATAAATTGTTTAATCTCTTGTTGAACGATAGAGTTGCTGAAATTTTTTGTAAATTTTGTTTAGGCCTCATTCCACATGACATAGGATTTCAAACCGGATTCGTCGTAGAACTCGTACAGGGTTACGTCGTCGATATTACCCCGATATTGATATATGGAAATTAGTTTGCATAAATTTACAGAGTGGTTGTCCATATTGGGTGATTTCTTTCTTTTTTATAGCTTATTTATATACTTTATTCGAGTTGAGACTCACCAACATCTTCATTACCATTCATCTTCATCTTTTTATTTTGCAATTGATGTAAACATACCTTTAACATATTTGCGAAAATTGTTTTGAGTGCTCCCTGAACACTGGGATCATTAAGAATCTCAAAGAATTTAGATAAAAGGTCGTATGGTAAATCAGTAATTTGGGTAATAAATTCATTACACATATCATGTAGGGAAGCGAGTTTGGGCTCATTGTTATATCTATCGATAAACTCTTCTATTCTGCCTGCTTCGATATTGGAAAGCATATCTTTCATCACTGAAAAATTTCGGGCTCGCAGAGCTTTTCGAAAAGCTCCCCTTGCACATGATTCCAGATGGAAACATAATTTTTGTACAAGTATGCAATTATAAAATGAAATGCTCGAGATACAAAATTTATAACCCCAGGCATCTTTGTTATTGGTTTTACTTCTTTATATATATATATCAAGATATTTACAAAAAAAAACACAACTAACCCTTTGTTATGAGTAATAAATATTACTAAAATATATGAGGTAAAAGGATTAATAAAAAATTTTTTTTAACACTTTTTTAAATTCAGTATTTATAGATTTTTTCTTTTTTCATCTCCTATTTTTATTGGCAATGTTAATTGGATTTTCATCTACAAAGTATTTTTGGTGCAAGTTTACAAAAATCTTTGTCAAATTACAGCAATCTGCTTTTCAACAAGTTTCGTTCATAATCAAAGAAATCAAAGTAATTATTATTTTCATTGTATCCGTGCAATTGAAAGTCCAACACCCACTTTACATATTCTCTCACATATAGTCTGAACACTGTTATACTAGAATTCATTTCATAAAAACATTTGCAGGATGGTGTAGGTGTTCAATTTGTTGGCTCGACACACTGGTAATTCCAAGTTGGATTTTTTCGCTGTTAATGAGGTTCGTGAGATTACCGCCGCCATTATTTCCTTTCTTATCACCATTATTTTGAGGATTTTTATTGTAATTTTTTTAGGATATTTATTAAAGGAATCTGGAACTGATTCTTCCACCGGACGGCAGACATTTGCCGTCAAACAAAAACCGTTCTTCACGGGTCTCACCTTGTCGGTAAACATGACGAAAATGAGATATTTTTTCAACAAGTACCAACATCATACCAGTACAGATCGAATCCGTTAAAGTCGACTGAGCATTCGCCGCACGGAAAACTGTGTGTTTCCTCGACGAATTCATGACAGGGGGAAAAAACCAACTTTCCTTTTTTTCAACACATCCTTGTGGAATCTGAAGTAATTCAATCAGCCTAGATTCGCTATTTTTATATGGATATTTACAAGAAATTAAATATGTATGTTTTAGTGATTCGATGACTAATAGACCGCTTCATTCGAGTGTCTTCACCTTTGATAATTTTGTGGCTAGGTTTTTATTTATTGGTGATTGCATAGTTTACATGTAAACAAGTGTGTTGGTTTCAATCTCGTCTCCCCTCTTAGTTTGAGTGGCGACATTTATGTACTGATGATTACACTTGATGTGTAAATCTATAGGAATTTTCGGAGTCAGTAACTGTTTGACCAATTCCGAATCGATGGCTTTGCTTTTACTCGAGCGCTCCGATGCGTTCAACATGAAAGATCCATCAGTGATCACGGTAGAATAATAATCCTGGTTTTCTACCTTTCTTTTTTAATCGATTTTTTTTCGAAGGAACCACATCTTTCAAAGTTTTTTTCTTTGTTGTTTGCAGGAACCATTTTCCTCATCGCTATGATGGGCCTGGGTGGAATCTTCCGGAGATGGTTGGATTTTTGATGGCGACGACCCCTCATCTTTTTTATGGGATGTTTTCATTTGTAATTAGTTTTTTGATTTTTTTTACAGGTTCACCAACGACGGCGGTTGGGACTTGAACCTCTCTAGCCATTTTCTCCACAGCAGCCTCCATAGTCGATATTGTCTCTGTCATCTCTGACGCGGTTGCCGTCATATATTTCAACATGGCAATCTTTACCATTTCCAGAAACAGGTTGCACTTGCATCCGTCCACTTTAGCAACTTTCTGTTCTAGGTTATCGAGATCCATTTTCGAAAGATAACTGCTCTTTGGAGTTTGCTATTGCATGTTTTCTTATATACAAGAACATATTGAAAAAAAGAATTCTTTTTTTCCCACTTTTTTGTTTTCACCTATTTTTACCTCTTCATAGAAAGGAAAAAATGATATGTTTTTGGTACAATTTGTCGTAGGTGCCGGTGGTGGGAATCCCATCATTATCGGTTGTCAACTTGGCCAATTCTCGATGGGGCATGGAATCGGCCGGCATCCTTTCGACGAGATGGATATTTGGGTAAAGAAATTGGGGTTTTGTCATTAAGATTAGTGAATAAATTGCATTTTAGCTCTGTTGGTTTTCAAAAAGGTTGTTGACTCAGTCCTCTTCGCGACAAAGTAGATTTAACTAGTGCTCAAATTCCCTGTTTGAGCACGAGTATGAAATCTGGGGCAGAACAGAGTAATCATCCCTCAAATCGAAATTGGCAGTTTTTTTTATGCATTGGTAAAGAAAGGTTCAACATTTCGAGGTTAATTCGAACCGCATCATACATGTCGCTGCCAAAGGGAACAAACGTGATTATGGATTTTCGTATCTTGGAGATCAACGCTATCGAATCGAAATGGCAGTGTGTGACATAGAGTTTGAAATACCTGTACAAGACACACGAACTGTAAAACGAACTCTTGTTAAGTATCAGGGTTCGATATGTGTGCGGAGAGAGTAGAATTTCCTAGTTTAATTCGTCAATGTAATTATACAAGTAATAAAGCACTCTGTGCGAATGCGGCTCAAATTCCGCAAAATTGCAGTTGACAAACGCAACCTCCGTGTAATCGTCGAAAATAGTATCGAGGGGAAGGATATCGACGTATTTTGAAATTGCAATTTCACCGCAAGAAAAGGGGAGGGATTCTCTTTGTACAATTTCCGACAAGTGAGCCAACAACAACATGCTTTCGTCTTCGTCGTTTTTATCGATGCATAAATTTGTATATATACAAGCATGGTCTTATTTCAAGAAGTATATAAAAGGTTTTACAAAAAAAACACACCTATGTAAAAAGTATTAACGATACGGGAATGTTGAACATAAACGAATTATTATTTGATTGCATTACCATCAAACTTGCAGATAATAAATTTAATGACTTGGTTGTATGTTTTGAGCCGTGGCATTATGTGGGAGTGGACGATTTAGAAGATTGTTTAAAAATTTTGGGTGCAAAACACATTTTAAATGACTGGTATTGTGCTAATCGGGGCAAAAAAAAAGGGGTAAAAGTACTCGATGTTCTCTTAGAAACGAAAGACATAAACATCGGCCACAAAACTAAATTCATCAATTACTTTGATTTACGCAGCTTGTTTTGTCCATGGGTAAAACACGAGCCTACCACTACAAAACTTGTACTTTCAGCAGCAATTAAACTATTATTATCACTACTACCTTACAAAAAAGTTTTACAAATAGATATTTCCGAGCCGATCGTGCAAAAAATCGAATCCTACCTCTCGAGCAGTTTGAATGTGGGATAAAAACAAAAACCAGCGGAAAACATAGACAATGTTTTTGTGTCCAATCATGAGAGATCCGTTCCCCACGTGTCGCCGAATATCGCCACGATGGCTGTTGAAAGCAAATTAAATTACTCTTCTTTCAAGTGCGATTGTAGAACTTGTTTACGCCGAGGTGATGCTGATCGGTAACTGTGGTATTGATTTGTAAAAAAATAATTTTTATAAAAATGAATTAGTATCGCGATAAACCACTTGTGTGTGTTGTAATCGGCATTACCCCTCCCCCCACTCCTACTTTCAACAACCAATCAAGTTGCAGTATTTCACCTCCACTCTCTTCCCCTTGTTTCAGCTTGGCCTATATGGCAGTGAAATCTGGAAAAAACATGCCAGTCGAAGGAGAGAGCTGTAAGTGGAAACATAATTCCTCCTCCCAGAGCAGGAAAGGAATGTGGAGTAAGTATAATAATATAATATATATAACTTATAAATAATAATAGTAATTATTATTATACATATTCCTTATTCCTCTTCTGCTCTTGGATGAGGGTAGGGAGGGTAAGTGAAATTCTGCAAGGTGATTGGTTGCTGGAGGTAGGAGTGGGTTGTGGAGCCCTCTTGCAAAATCTCGTGAGAAATCTAATTTTAATGGGAGCATTTGCAGGGCTGAAACCCTCAATGTCCATTTAAAGTAACTCTATTATGGTGTTGGTTTATAATGAAGGTTTTAATTCAGAAGGGGGGGGGGGTAAGGGGAGTCAGATAAACATTTTATTAATAATTAATAAAAAAAATGTACCCAAAAAAATAATAAAAATCTTATATTTTTGTGATTTTATTTGTTCTATAAAAAATTTAATTTTTATTAATAATAAATATAAAAATAGAATTTTAAAGGGAGGAACTTTTAGCCCACACCAAAATTGAATTTTTTAAATAGCCTTTTTTAGATTGAAGTTGTTAGTTGGTGCAGATGTCAGAAAAAACTTCCTTTAAAGTAACAAGTTATGTTAGTTTATAGGGAATGTGTTTATTGGGTGGTCAAGGGGGGTCAGATAAACTTTATATTGAAAATATAAAACATCGAATTTTAACAGGAGGGACTTGTTGTGCACACCCAAATTGAATTTATGTAATGTACCAATTTTCCAGACCAAAAATTGAATTTAAAAAGGAGTTTTTTTTTTGTATAACGACCCTCATCTACAGAGGGTCTATTAGTGTAAAAATCCAACAGTCGAAGTTTTCGAAATTCGAAATCTAAAATGATATCCTATCCAATGCAATTATTGTAGCTTATATATAGACAAATTGTTTACAAAAATATTTTTTGATACAATTATGTAATGAACTAAGGTTTTTTTTTATTTAGTTTATTTTGTTCAATGATTAGAATAATACTGTTGATAACATTGTATGAATTGAAATTCCTTTGTTCTATCAATTGAACGATACTGTTTATTACATCGTGCACATTGAAATACTCGGCATCTGGATCGAATCTGATAAATGTACAATTTAGATTTTTCTCGATGTGTTTTTGTCTTTCTATTTCATATTCAATGTTTCTGTATTTGTGATTATATTCGTCGTATTCGACTGCAATTTTGTAATCCAAAAAGTACAAATCTATTCCATAATAATTGATTGTATATTGTAACTTGTAGTTCCGATGTTTGAAACAATTCAAAAATACGCTGATGTAATCTTGTTCCTTTGTTTTCGAAATGAAAATCAGTTTCAAGTCGGATGCTTTGATCAGTTTTCGTAGCAGGTATTTCGATGTAAGTATTCTCGAATTTTGTATAAATAAATTCAATCCTTTTTTATTGATGAACATCGTATGTTGTTGCCAATTAGAGGGGGTTTCACGGGTGAGGGCCAATCCCTTCACATCTGCCCATGTTCTTTACCGTTTTGGTCTAACCAAATTTAAAATTGCATTATGTGGTTTATTATATCCGAAAAATGATGCTACATCTTTCATCTTGAACCACAATTTCTCATTGCCGGTATTATCGACGACCACGAAAATCCAATAGTCAAAATTCTTATTTCTCGACAACTGAAGATTCCTTGTAATCAACGACATTTCGCTTGAAATGGTTTTATGAAATTATATTTAATTCTTTATAAAAAAACAGGGGATTTTATATCAGTTGGTATTTGGCAACGATTTTAGAATACAGATATGTTCAAAATTACTTGTATTAAAGTAAAATTCTTGAATTTTCTTCAATTTCTCCCTTTCATTTAGTATGAGTCATATCAAATTATTTTTTTAATGATTTTATTTTTATTCATGTATGCATAACCTTTAATTCTGAATTATTTAGCAATTTGCTTCAATTCTGAAACTTTCAAGTCGTCTAAATTCTTTGGAATTTATTTCTGAAATAAATTTATAATTAACTATTTGTTCCGCCAAAGTATCTCTGTTTAGATTATAATTTTTTTTAAAGTACTTTTCAAATAGTTTTTATTATTATTTTTAATATAATGCTTCAATTTCAGTTTTTTTTATAAGTTATGGTTTTTACATCCGGATGGTTAGTTTCAACATTGTCAATCCTGTCTATAAGCTCTCGTTTTATTTCATAGGAATATTCTCTGATATTTAATTGCTTTGCCAGTTCCCTCAATTCAATACATTTTTTATTATAAGTTCTGTATTCTGGGCATTATATTTCGTGAGTTCATATTCGTTAGAACATCGAATCCAGCTCTTTTCCAAACTGCTTGTATTATTCCCCATCAGTCATTATTTTAAAATTGAATTTTTTGAGCCTTTTTCACAATTCCTGTAAAATAATTCGACAGCCGAGTAGATATCCTGTCCAACGATGTTGCAGTTGTAATGGTTTTGTGAAAAGCCAAATGACATATATACAAAAAACAAATAAATAAAAATAATAGACTTTTGACTTGTAACCTGCAATAGTTACCCTTTAAAAATTCAACTTTTGTATTTGTTTTATTAAAAGTGGTAGTTGAATTCTAACTATTTTACCATTACGATAATACAACAATTATGCCATAAAGGGATAAGAGAATGCAAAAAAAAAGCTTATTTGATAGGCCTAAGTGTTATTTTTACAGTTTTGGGATTAATGTTGACCTACTCAGATAATTTGACAAACATAAGAGTAATATCTGGTTTTTTTTTTATAAGTGTGGGAAATTTATGTAACCAATTATGCACAACACCATATTTTCGCCTAAATTCCAAAATGGATAGAGTGTCGGATTTCACACCAATCGATAGTTTGTTTGTATTTATATCCTCGAGAAATAATTTATCGTTTTAGAAATACAGAATGTAATAAAAGGTTTCGATTAAATTCTCTGAGATGTTTTATACGTTGTCAGAATTTTTGTGAACCATGCTGAAGGCAACCACGGCGGTAATACGTGGTGTGCACTGCAACGAATCGAAACTTTCGTTATCTTCCATTCGAACTACTTTGGTCAATTATGGAGTACCTACATCCACAAACGAATAGTTTTGATCAAATTGGTACTTTGGCATCGCACTGAAAGAACGATTGGAAGATGTTATGCATTTGCCCTAATTTACAGTAACTTTTATGGCATTGCAGTTAGTCAATGAAGTAGACTGTACTTTATAGGCGACGGTGTAGCCTGTTTCGTTCACTAAAATGAATTCAGTCACTTCTATTTGGAAATTGTTTATCGTCCAAGCACTATACATACCGATGACGGAATACGAATGGGCAATGCACGAAAAGGCACTTTGCGGCATGAATATTGTCATGGTTTCTATCATGGTCGGCATAGACACCTATTTATTGTTTATGCTAATGACTTCGGGATAATATGTACAAAATTCTTGGTGAATTTTCGTAACAGAATTTGCATACATAAACATGCGAGTCATGACCCAAAATTGACCCTTTTTATAATAGGTTTGATCGGATTCGTAAAAACAATATTTGGAACATTGGCCGTTAAATTGCAACATCCATTTATCCGACTTGGCCATCACTGCTTTTATCGAATCAATCACAAAGAAATCATAATCACCTCTATCTCGAGATACCAAACTCTGTGTCATCATAGACATGGGACCGACATGTAATGGGATTGTCTGATGCCTAAAAAACATTTCACTTTATAAATCAATGCAATTTAATCTATGTTGAAAAATTCTTGCAGGGCGACAAAATCCCGAGCTGAAGAATATATAACTGTAGGCTTGGAGAGTTTCGTGAAAAACGTACCCTCTGTGAGGATACAAACCTTCGTTCGAAGTAACCAATTGGAATTTCCATTGTGATAATACATGTTGCATCGCTTTGGTGTCGATTTCATTTTTTAATCTACCCATCAAAACGTGGGCTCCAACGAAATTGACCGCCATAATAACTGCGTTTGGTCCCAATCAAGGTCAACCTATAATTGTTGTAGGTGTGGGTAAATATTTTTTATTGTGCAAACCAGTTGATTTTGTAAAGTTTCATCAATTTCGTCAAATAAATATGCATAGATAAAACTTTAAAAGATGAGAAACTGTGAAAAGGAAATTGAAAATTGATATCAGTTTGTACCCCATGGCCGAGTATAGTCTGTTGGTGGCACCATTAACTTGCTGTGAATGGTTTGTATGACAAATTTCACGCAATTCCAGACATCTGTTGATCTATAGTACTTTGAATGTTCGTTCATTGTACTAATCATCAGTTTCTCCAAAACTTCAATCATTTTACCAAACTGCTGTGTCATATTGAGGTAAAATCGTATAGTTAGTTTCAAACATTTTTATTATGGGATCGTTGCTATCATCAATATTTGTCGACAAGTATTGTTTGTGATAACGTTGTATTATATTTACAAAATGAAAGTCTGTTTCTATTTTATTAATTTGGACAGTTACTTTTATGATGTAATTTAATAGTAAAATAATTAAATCTGCTAAGATAATTCCCAGGCTTATAAATATAGGGGTACCAAACTTTTTGTAAAATCTTATAAATAACATACTGTTATGATGCATGTCTTATTTATTCAATATAATCTTTTCAATTACACTCGCTGGATTGGCACCTGTTTTTTTCGCGAAATTTACAAAATACAATTTTGCCACTATCCTAACATACCTTGAATCCTAAAATGAAAAACGAATCAACAGCAATGCATTCACATGGCGCAAGTTTGCTCATCTTGGGAAGAATTTCGTTTAATTTGCTCTCTTCAATTACGATGGAATAATCGGGAAACAGCTCTTCAAAGATATATCCATCTTCTGTTTCCAAGACCTTTGGCACAAGGTGTTTATACGCTGCATATCGAACGAGATATTTCACAGTCATGTCGGCCAACGACACTCCTTGTTTGAGCTTTAGTTAAGGGATTTTTTTACTTTTTAAATACCTTAAAAAAGTTTGCCAATCAAACTTCAAATCGATTTTTTTTTTCAATTTTTTTCGTTAACGATCATGTCCTTGTGGAAATACAACAGGACATTAGTGGGAAGTGAAATTGTCATGAGAGAGCATTCCGATCGATGGAATGTGTTTGCGTATAATTTGTCCTTGTTCAAGCAGTACAAACGATCGATTTATCAAAATGGCTATGTTTTTCCACGAGGAATGTTATGAATCGAATTGATTAAAGAATACCAACTTCATAGATGGTGGGAATATGGTTTTGATGATTTTGTAATACCCGTTTCATATCTAACCTCGAAACATTGATTTTACCCAACATGTCGATGAGGACGAAAACTTTGTTGTTTTCCAATTTCTCGACGAATGCGACGTAAAACCACTCAATTTGAAATTATACACCTGAATGGCATTTGAAATGGGGACAAAAGGTGAATCAGGTGTGAGAAAAGCGAGTTTAAGCTCACCATCTAATATATTTGCATAATATTCCAGTCATTCACTTACGGCGACACCTTCGATAAAGGGCCGTTTCTCCACGTGATCGGGCCAGATTCCATTGATGAAATTGGTTACTCCTTGAATTCACCACAATAGTCGTAAATCAGTTCATCAAATAACATTTTGGGAAGATGGGGTATGAATGTTTCGATCGAATCACACATTTTGTTTTCCACATTGATTCAATAGATGTTGAGTACAGATGTTTAGACAATTACACAATCAAAAGTAATTTGGTTCCCCATCTCACTATTGGAATATAGATAATGAATGATTCGCAATGTTTCTTCCAAAGTGATGAGCTTCAAATCACAAACATCGAGAACTACTTTGCTCCAACCTACAGGCACGATCTCACACCGATAAAACTTTAATTCGACCCACCAACTAAAGCAAATTTTGATTTGATAGGTAATGATACCAGACTCATTTAAACCCTGGATTTGAATTTCTGCCGATTGGAGGATTTGAAAATGATTTTGCAGGCAAGTTTCTTAATTGTGGCTTGGTGATGATGATGACAATTTGTATGAAGTTTTAATCAGATTAGGTTCGGTATTTTCCACAAACTGATTCAATTTTGCGAAGGCGATGGGCTGTTGAATTGAAAACTGAGTTTCATGATTAACCTTTCGAGGGCATGTGGAAATCCATTCGAGAATATTTCCCGATTATCATTGTTGCCGCTCTTGTATTTTGTACCGAACACCACAAATCTTATGACTAGAATAAAGGAAAAGTCCCTCTTTATATATAAGAATAAAAAACTACAGCCAATATACTTGCAATGGGAATCAAGTTGCCAGATCTGGCGATAGCAAAAAATATTTCATGACTAATGGGTATTGCTATCAACTCAGTTAACATCAAACAGCCACAATATAATATTATTGGAAAGACAAATAGTATTCTGTTGACAATATAATGATGAAGTTTCGTTGTTTATTTAAATAAATAAAATAGTTCAATATCGAAACACTAATGAATTTGTTGATTGTGTACACTTTTTCTTATATACTGTTGGTCAAACTGGTGGGAGAATGTTTTCAGATTGTTGTTGTACCTAATGTCACAAAGCGTATAACTCGAATAAAGGAAATAACTCAATTTTATATATAAGAATATTAAAAAATACTAAAATAATAATTAAAGAATTAAAAAAATTATTTACAGAAAAAACAACCATGTATGAGTGATGAGGTCATGAGTCCAAACCTTCAGATGAGTAGGATAGGCATGACATCACACAGTATTGGTTCCAAGTCGAGGTAAAGTTTGTGACATTACATCATCCTAAATTACATTACTATTCACTTTACAGTTACAAGACAAATTTCGAACATTAATTATTTGTATATAAACTAATGAATAAGTGTGTTCAGTTTCATGTGAGTTTATCAGAGTGCTCCATGATTGGCATCCTCCTTACCCCTCCAGACCTAATTAAAACAACCAATCACAATGTAGCATTTCATTTCCCCTCTCTTACCCTCATTTCAATTTGCCTATATGGCAGAGAGATCTGGAAAAAACACTTCAGTCGATGGTGAGAGCTGGAAAGAGCAACATCAAACATCTCACCAGAATAGAAGAGAAATAAGGTAAGATCAAAAGGTAAGATATTTAATATATAATATATATATTATAGCATGAGGGAAAAAGAGGGGAAATGAAATGCTGCAACATGATTGGTTGTTGAAATTAGGAGTGGTGGAAATCAACAACCAGAGTACACCATGATCTTGCTTCCATCCCACACTACTAAATTTTGTCTATATGTAGTCAAGATCTGGAAAATAGACTTCAGTCGATGGCAAGAGATGGCCAGAGCAACATCAACCTTCCTTCTCTCCAGAATAGAAGAGAAATAATGAAAGAACAAGAAGGTAAGTAAATTAATATCTACTATTTAGTATATATACACTATAGTATTTATACTATATAGCATAAACTACAATATATAATATTGTTATTATTATTCCTTATTCCTCTTCTACTCTAGAAGGAATGGTGATGATTCTCTGTCCAGTTCTCGCCATGGACTGAAGTTTTTTCCAGATTTCTCTGCCATACACACGAACTTAATAAAAAGTGGGATGGATGGGAAATAAAATGCTGCAAACTATTTGGTTGTTGAAATTAGGAGTGGGCAGAATAGCATTTGTGAAAAATGCTAGTCAAGTTTTGTGGGACTAAACAAATATATCCCCCCTGGGCGTTCCTGTACACAACTTATCCAATAGCCCTTTTATAAACAATTAAGGGGCTTTTATTTCTTCTCCTTTAGAAATCAAATAATTTTTTTTGAAAGTAGGTAGTTTTTGGTGTTTGGGGGGGGGGGGGGTGATTGCTTGCAAGTTTACATGCAATGAATAAGATGTATTTTTTCAGTGATTTTTTCAATCAACTGCTTCAATTTATTTTAAATAAAAATTTAATTTTTTTGTTGAAAGTAGTTTTTATTTTAGTAATAATATGATTGTTCTTGCGACTTGAAAGTGCTTTACCTTCAGACTCGGCAAAGTTCAAACGACATCATTCAAATTTCAGATTACCAGTTTTCGACACATTTAAATTTGAAAATAAAAATGGCTAATGTACAAGTGACAATTTGATCGAATGCGATTCCAAATCACTCACAACTTGCTTGAACTGCAAATACTGTAGATCCATGGGCCATCATTTCGATACCAATGACACTTTCATAGATCCCAAAACCAGTCCTATTAAAATAATTCCCCACAACAAAGAACCAGGTAAGGAGTTTGCATTTATTTGGAAAATAGAGGCCGATGAACTTGCACTGCTAAGAATGGTGTACAATGGATGCTTATCTTGGATGGTAATATATCCGAAAATTTTCATTCCTGCAAATTTGTATTCTGATTGCACAATATTTTCTGGTTGTCCATTCAATTCAAAGGCAAAAACGCCAACAATCCGACACAATGGAACTCATTTGAGGAAATTACCTGCGAATGTGATCCCTGCACCTGTTTAAATCCTTTGCTAATGGCGGACATTTATGCACAATAACAAAGTATTTCGAGGCTACCCATGATGATTTAATTGATTTTGTACCAATAAGACTTGATTATCTAGAAACAAAATTCAAATCCTCATTCATAGATATTCGACAATGAAGAATACTAGATTCTGGCAAAATTGATGCCTTGCCTAGCGAACAAATTCTCAGCGATAAGGTCGGATCGCGAAACTGGAAAGGCATGGTTGAGTGTCACTCGTACGATTCACATTACATCCCCATTACTTTTGAGCACAATTATGTGCTCAACAATAACGGTTGATTACCGAATGGAATCGTTAAAGTTTTAGATCAACAATATTCTTTATTGGTTAGCGAAACACATACTGTCCAAAAACATTTATCATACAAACCTTTAATTGGTTATGATTTCAAAGTTAAAGAGATAAACATATTGATTTATTTAGAGTTTTAAAGAATTCCTTGTTATCCTTTTGTCACTACAACAAGATCCTTATTGTACATATTTTTATACAATGCTCCTGCAGAAGATCCCAGTTATCCTCCCATCGATGGATCACCTGAAATCTTGGATGTAAGACTTATATTCATGCGCTACAAATTTGATAATTTAGTCAATACCATTGTACCCAATATTAAGAGATCCCATTTTGCATTTTATAGCATTCGGCCATTTAGAACCAAAAAAATCCTACATGGGGTGAAACTATTTACATGTTAAATTCTCAAGATCTCGATTACCTATATTCGGAAAATTTATCTCAATATTACCACAAAATCACATTGAACAAGTTGACGAAGAACATCTCAACAAATGTGATTTTAAACCACATTTCATACCCCTGATGTTGACATGTCTCGATGGAAACAATCATCTAACATCACAAATGCAAAATCAAAAAAATACAAGAGTATTTATTCACGACCTTGCTAAAAATATCGCTTACCCGATCTCTTTGAATGAGAATCTCGTTAACAAGTATCGTACATTAGTTCCTCAATACTCTTTCGAAACATTTCAATTCCGATATACTCCCAGTGTATATCTCAAATGCGATGTTGCCTACGATGATATAGTAGAGCTTGATGAAGGATTTTACCAGGATTTCAATGGACGATTTGATTGATGGACTATGACTGAAAAATCTCAATTCAATCCTTATGAAATCGTATCCCACAACAAATTCAAGTACCACACGAATTTTCTTTTTTTCATAAGCCAACCATTCTAGTCATGAACATTGAAAACTCACTGCTGTATGAATTTTTCAATTTGCAAAAAAAAAAACCATCATTACCTTTGGTTACTTTTGGAAATGTCAACATTCTTTAAAGTTCCACCAACTCATGAAAGAACAAAAAAATTTACAGAATCACATTGTATTTACAAATTGGAAAAAAACAAAACCACTCACATCAATTTCCACACAATTAACTGCATATTAAAAAATTTAATCAATAAAACAATTATGTTTTCAGCATCTCAAAACTACCCATACGTAAACCAAGTATACACCTTGAATCCCTTGATTAATTCGTTAAGACATATTGGAAGGAAAAATAAACTAGAAGATAATTACAACTATAGACTATTTGCAACAAATATGTATATTCGACGTGGTTTCGATTTTCTAATGCCTTGTGTTCGAGAACTTGATGCAGAAACAAACTGGAGGTTGAAGCGAAAATTTTATTTTAATCGTTTGCATGTGGTAAATGATAGCTTTTTAATGTTTTTAGAAGATATTTATTTTTGTTCATTTGTAGAGAAAAGGAATCTTACCAAAGTAGTATCTGATTTGCAAAGATTGTTTCTGGTCGAAATTGAAAACGAAGATGAAGATCCCAAATTATCATCTACCGCCAAAGAGTTTCTATCCGATTTGATCAAATGTGAATCGTTTTGGCAGTATTTTGCATATCCGAAACATAAACCAAGAGAGACATTAATGCCACGATTTAGAGCAATCGATACCGATGTTGGTTTGTGACTTAAAGATCGAATATCGCACCGATTGAAAATTCATTGGTTTATTCACAAACAAATGAAAGAAAGATTAAAAACTTTGTTTATCATATGCCTTTCTTGTTACCATATTACTTGTGTAAATGCCTTTCTTATCATTCAATATCCTTTTGCCGACATTCTCTTTGCTGGAAGTCGAACAATCGGCGATGACAAAGGGAAATATTCCCGATATATTTCCTTTACGAAGGTGTTTTGTTAATGTAAAAAAAGGTGACGAACCACGAGAAAATGGAACTTTGTTAATTCTTGTAACGATGCATATATCGTAGTGTTTCGGGCAGAACCCTTCAAACCCCAATATAGAAGATTCGTTTACTCTATCATTTTTAATTCGAGCCAAAGAACCAAAGAAACAGAACAATTATGGTTAAGGTGGGGGTGGTGGTGGCGACAAAAGATTTTTAAGTGTTAATAAAAACACTTTATTGGATCCAAGAGTGGGCTTCGTGTTTGCAAATGTGAATTTATGCTTTTACCATCACGATGATATAGAAAATGATGTGGAAAATGCTCTCGAGCGTACCATTAGCTCGCCCATAAAGTTGTTGAAAAATCATTGAGATGTGAAACAATATTTGAATAAAATATTAAATATCGAAGTGGTAAAAATACAAGTTTTATTTCGCACGAAACTACACAATCTGATAGTCGCATAGAAATTGTCTTATTTCCCAATTAAAATAGGCATGCTGATTGGCCAAGATTTAAAATTGGAAGACAAACACGAATTATTGTTGGTTTTGTATGATAATTACCAATCCATTTTCGAAATGGGATAACACCAATTTATGTTGCGAACAAAAACAAAGAGTTTGATGATGTTGCAATTTTGTTGAACAATAGATTCGAGATCCAAGGTGCAATTTCCAAGCAATTTTTCCATCTTGTTTCCACTACCATCATCGAAGACGCAGAACTGACGGACGTTAACATCTTCATCCACATATCCATCTATTTTGTCGTGAATTCAGTTATTTCTCGGTATACCCTTCATCAGTATGTAAATTATCAAGTCAGCATTGTTGAAACCTTCATCAGCCGTAAATACAAATGTAAGTTAAGGAAACTTACTCTAGTTCCAGTGGTAAGTTCGAAAGTATGCAGACTCGGATTTCTAGGCATCCAATGCCTCAGAACCCACTAAGAAAGTGCTGTTGAAACCAATTGTTGTCGGCACCGAATGATACACCAAACAACCGTCGGTATATACACAATAAAGATTTTTTAAATTTTACTCTTGAGAAAAAAAACGAAAAAATTACTAGATAAAAGATTTCTTTTATTTTACTCTTGAGAAAATTGATGAAATTTAAAAACTCTTTCTATAAATACAACACCTGCATTCTAAAATATTACTGTTCTTCTACAACCATGCACAGAGAATTCTTCTTTTGCTGTTACTTGAATCAGTTCAACGACTGTGTAGAATACTTGGCTCATAAACATACTGTGACGCTTCTGCCTTGTATCAAAAATAAAATTCTCAAAAAGAAACTGATAGGCATCTGTGATATTTCATCATTTTCTCGTTTTAATCACGTTTGTTTGAACTTTTGCCATTATCACAACTTGAACTATACGACGTGTATAACCATGGAGGATCGTCATATCTGCAATATATTTCCCATAATGCTGTGATCTGATTTGGATTTGAGATCACTCCATCATTATCGTGGTTATTGCGATGGCATCAAAATGACATCATCGCCCTCATCATCATCTTCATCGCTACCATTGACGTGGGAATGTGTGATGGAATACTGTATGGTGAAAGATTCTAAAAAGAGGATATTAAACGTGGAAGATTATTCGACGATAAATTCCAAAATTCATGGTTATTTCGTCGAGAACAGTCGTTTGTGTTGGGTTCCCTATATATTTACGCATAATCGCGAATTACCACATATTCGAGTGATTCGAACATGCCGTCATAGCTTTTTCATCAACAAATACAATTACACCCAAAACAAATAAAGGACATTGTTTCGAACTGATTTTGTCCGTGGGTAAAGAACCATATGAGTTTATTCACCATAATCCTGAAGGTGAAAACTTTGGAAACGATCTTGATTTGTGTACTTTACACGCTTTTGAAGTGGATGATAAGTATATTTTCTACGATCATCAACTTTTCAGGTACGTATTAAAACGATTCATCGGCCATATCCAGCCCATTGATAGTTTCTCCAATAAACTAATTTTCTCCTTATCAATGTTGTTGATTCGGCTGGTCTTGTATGAATTCGAAAATAATGAAGAACAGGCAAAAAAGATTGTTGTGATTGGCAATTGGTGCAAGCTCGTTTCCATGGCGAATATGTGCAAAACGAAAAAAAAAAAAAAAATTCAAACTTGAACCGTAAACTGTTGACTCCTCAGATTGGCGATCGCGATATCTTTGGGATCGTCGTCAGACCTGTGCCGAAAAACATTGACACATACACGATACGCACAGATTAATTGGGATTTTTGTGTCTTTTCGAAAAAAAATGTCGCCATTGATTCGTCAATCGTGTTTACTCCCTAGTTCCGGATGTGAACCTGGCCATGAGCACCGATTCGTGAAGGATCGACAAACTTATGCCCAAACTGATTGCTAAAGGGTACTGGTTGCCGCTGAACGAATGCGATATCGCGGATATTTCCCTTGATTACAAGTTGAATCCTAAAGTGAAATGAATAAACTACGATCATAGATTCGATGCTGGATTGTTTTTATCTAGGTGCTTGTGTTTGATGGTATATTCAACATGAATCATTTACAAGGTATGCTGTTCAAAACATTTGTGGACGAGGTGACAGGAAGAATCTTCACCAAATCTGCAATCGAATTGACCGTGGACAGCAATTCGGAGCATGTTTTGAATCTGGATAATTTTTCTGGATCACACATCGCAAGGTAAATATGATCCACATTCCAAAATGCGAAAATGTTCAAGCTGTTCACCGCGACAAACTACTTGAAGACAAAACTAAACACAAAACCTCTTGTTTGTTTTTTCGAGGTCGGTATATAGAAAACGTGGGTGTTTACCTGGACATTGCGGAATGGAAATCATGGGATGGTGAAGGTGATCATTTACAGGAGGAGGGTGACGATGTGATGTTCCTGAAATGATAAACGGTCTTTACCAGTCATCCGCAACTCACCATAAATGGGTATGCGATCAACGCCAATAAAGACATTCCGACCATACACTGTCGTTGTTTCTGGATGATTTTCAACCATGACTCCAAAATCATATTTCGCATTCACTTGAATAAGGACTCGATGCCTGTATTTCTACTATTAAATATAAATCAGTGACAGTCTTTGTCCAAATGCACGTGTATTGTGGCGAGGTTCATTCGACCGAGCCACTGGAATATTTCAATAACCCACACTTTAACGTAAGTGTGTCGGCAAACATGTACAGAATATCGTTGGCGGTTGACGAAAACGACATTCTATATCCGTGAACGAAAATTGAACGCTTAAAGACGAACGTGTATTTCGTGGATAATAATCGTCTCATTTTAGAGGTTTGTTGTAGAGTCCCAGCATCGATTGTACTATGGTTTTAAATTGAGCAATACGTCATCGCAAAAGGGAATAGCTCTGCATATGCCCATGAAAGATGATTATATCGATTGCAATGCGTCGATCTACTCGGTTATCGGTCGATCGCCACTGTTGCTGTTGAAAGAAATGAGTATTAATCGAGAAAAGAAATTCCCAACAAATACATTTTGCGGCAAATTGTTGATGGCTCTGTTGAAAAACATTGCATCTGATTGTAAGAGCATCGGTTATATGAAATTCGATAATTTGTCGATACACAACTTGCAGATGAATGGGTGTAATGCTGCCATTTGCAATATTCTCCAGCGAGCCTATTCGTGAACAGAACGGTACAAGTGTTTGCCGACAGCAACATAGCAACTGCTTCAACTGTTTCTAATGTTGAAAAATAACTTGGAATTTACCACTACAAAAGATGTTTGATTTATGCGAAAGATATTTAACTTGTCCCAACATGAAAAATTGGTCTAGTTCATTTCATTTTCAAAATTGTAATATAAAAAAAATAAAAAATTTTGTTTGTATTTTCTTTTTTTACGAAATTACAAAAGTTTTGGGATGTATTCGGAACATTAGTTGATTTTTCTTTTGACGATTGGTATTTTTAGCCCCTGCACCCCTATGTAGTTCAAATGCAAAACATCAAACCTTTGATGGAGTGGTTTGGAATTGATGATTGCCTGGACGTCTTTTGGTTACCGATTGCCCAACCAGACATTTTCCATGTTGCCCAAATCGTGCCTGAGTCCAAATTCCGACCCGTAAATCAAGTTTGAGTTGAAAATTTCGATGTTTGCACGTATCCGAGCTCATTGACATTGACATGAGCCTAGGTAGCTTAGGATTGTTAAAATATCAAATATGGGAAACTGTGCCAAAGGAACCACATATTGTATTATTTTTTTGCCATCTTCCATAGCGACTTCTGTGTTTGCAAAGAGGTCGTTATGTCAGGGATCCATTAATTTTGTTTGACCATTTACAATTCTAGATATTCCTGGTCGAGAAACATTCACCTTAGCCTTCTCAATACACGCTAGATCCAAAACAGAAGCCCACGTTAATCCGTGATCGATTACGTGTTTGATAAAAAGTTTGAGTTTACTGGTACTAGCAATGTTTTCGGGATATGTAGAATACTCGAATAAAGTGGCCAATTTCGACGAATCGGTAAATTTACTGTTGTTGTTGGACAATATATTCATGAAGGTTTTAGCCGAGGTTTTCAATGGTTGTCTGACAAGGATGGGATACAAGGGACACTGACCCACAGAAATGATCATCTTTGAGACGGGGCTTAATATCGCTTTGTTGTATTTTCGAAATAAACTATAATCGACGTTGCAGGAATCTGAATTATGAGTCTCACACAACCCACCAATCAACAACTGTTCGCTAGTCGGTGTGTTTGCATGCATCGTTCAAGAAACAAATAGGTGTCAATTCCATATAGATGGAACTGTTACAACCGTTGCTGAGGTTAAGTTTTTGATGAACGTAAATAAGTGGATAATATCGATTAATTTCATTTGAGTGATTGAGATTAATAGTATGATTTGATGAATGTGTAGTGAGATTCGAAAATATATTCGAACTACCCTGAGCTTGAAGTTGACTCTGTGATTGCATTTTTGTTATTTACTTATATATATCTAAAAAAAAATTCATAAGATGCCCATATTCACCTGACCAACAAACTTGGATTATTCAACCGCTTTGAGAAATGTTTTTGAAAGACAAAAAATATTAACATATAATGAATACTTGCTTCGAGTGCTGCAAATATTTTGTCATGTATACGTAGAAATTCGGCAAGATGTAGAGTTACAAAAGGCAAACTTGGATTATTTTTATTATTGCTATCAGGTTCGTCTTAAAGGTGGAAAACGATTCTGTGATGCATCTCGATGCAATCTGCATTATCCACGGGGAATAAAAAGAGTGGTAATTCAGATGTGATTGTGTGCCAAGGGGCATGTTTTCCAACCAAAGATTCCGAATCGAAATATGATGGATGCAAGTATATTGGTATATCAAGAAGCCTACCTGTTGTGAATAAATGATCATTGGTGCATAAAATAAGGCACGATTATTCCGCACGTAAACATGAAAGGAACTGGTTTCAATGTCGATTCTTCGCCGTATGTGACAGAGATGGGTGATGAAACAATACACTTTCATCTAAACTCGTATTATTGCGAAAATTTTATCATGTCTCTGGCGGGTGACGAATGCACAGACCATTTAGATAATAAAATTGAAGGCTTTTTTCATCGGAAATTACTTATACAAGATTATCGAGTATAGTTTCGTGGAATTGACTCATGGAATCGATCAGTACGATGTAAAGAGCCCGCAAGTACCACCAATGGGACAAATTCCCGACTATGTCGCGGAATGGAATAACTTCGTCAATCACGAGGCATTCTGCAAAAATTCAGACATTAAATTCAGCGACCTGGGTATCACAGAAAAAACACCGAGACGTTTATTTTTGACCACAGAGTAAGGGGGAGGGGGTATGTTTGTTGAGCCTTTGATACTGACCCGCAATGTCGAATCCATAGTTTCCAATAAAGTTACTCAGGTTCGAGTCGGACCGCAAGCCGAATCGGTGCCATACCACTTGAAATATATAGTTAATGGTAAACGTCATATCGACGAATACAAATGCTCGGTTTAATGGGTGGTCCGACCAAATATCCCAATGACTTATCCAATACAGAAGATATTTCCGACATAATTAAAGATATTATAACCTCTTGCATCCAAGGATTGGGTAGTAATGAGTCCATGCTGCAATTATTCGGTGAAGTCGGTCTGAATATGGTTCTCAAGATCCTAGTCAAACACATCGGACGCTCAATGATCGAAACTGGTGCAAAGATCTTGAATCGTCAGTTGGGAATTTAGTTATTCAGAGCCTTGGCAATATAATTTGTTACGAGAGCTGTGATATCGACTGCTTTGAAAATGGTGGGAATCGCCATTAGAGCATTTGCTGCAGTTTCATTTTCTTGGGTGCCCATACTTGATGTTGTATTGATCATGACTGCAGTCACAGATGTGTTTTTGACCATATTCGATCCTTTCAAATTTCAAAACCTACAAGGTCAAGATTACATAGATGATATATCAAATCTAGAATTGGAATTAAAGCAAAAGATTTGGTATTTTCGAACAATGGAATATACACCGATCATGTTCGTGATGATGTAGAAGAACGCGTACGAAGGAGTTGTCGATTTAGCGAATCAATTTCCATCCAACCATCTTCTATCGATAAATATGCCGACACCAGTGAAGTAGAGGCCTTTTAAATAAAAGATGCCATATTTAACCCACCTATTTCAGGTATTCATCCTACTAAAGTAGTAAAAGATGACGATTTTAAAACATTATTGCAATTTCGTTTACAATACCTACTGGCCCTCATTGTCAACTCGAATAGATCTCTTATCGATTGGAACAATATGGGCAGCAATGATGAAGATACGATGTTGTCAAATCAAATGAAAACTTTTAGTGCACAAAATCCAGATCAAGTTTTGGACTTTACACTCTACACATCTAAACTGAACTCTCGAATAAACATGATCGATAGAGGATTGTATCTGCTGAGGGTTTTGATACTAATCTCGGGAATAACTGTATTTTTCACCAATAAAACAATATATTTATTTATTGTGTTTGTAATTTTATTAGTAATGGCGACTTTTATACAAACGTCTACCTTTTAACCAAATTTATAATTTGCTAAATTGAGAGACTTTCTTAATCGTCAGTTGTTCTTCATTATACGTGGGTAGAAGTAGCAAGTCATAGAGTTCATCAGGTGAGTACTTTGTGTGATGTAACTGTCGATCCTTGGCTAATTTGAAAAACTCGCAAACTGTCTTTACATATTCCTTTTTAGTTTTTTCTCATACCTTTCTTGAAGAAGGTAAAGATATCCATCTTCTTGGCATGATAAAACATTTTTCGTCAGCCTATCGATGAAAAGGGGTATTTGATTTATCGTCATCCTTATTTCCGTCTTTGTTATAAGTCATTTCGGTCGACTCTGCAAAAATGTTGACGTTTATTTTCGCAGCCATCTGGAGCGCTTTGATGTGTTTCTTTACTTACACCAACTATAGGTTTGCTAAAACCCTCTGAATACCACACTATATATACCGACAGAGAGAGAGAGAGAGAGAGAGAGAGAGAGAGAGAGAGAGAGAGAGAAAAAAGAAGGAAAAAAAATTTAAAAGATTATTTTTTTTTAATATTAATTTTTCGATAATAATGACTGATATAAATGAATGCAATATGTGCTAAAAAAACATCAATATGATTATGTTTTTTACAATCATCATTATCTGCGGTATTTGCATAAATACGATAGTCATGAGGGTCGGCGTAATCATGTATTTAAAAAAATTTTGCTAATCGAACATGTTGTTTTGTATATTTTCGTTTCTGCTAATATCTCGGTAGCTGCCATGTCTGACTGTTATTGAGTGCCTTCGAGCACAACACAACTTACCACCTCATCAAAAAAGTCAAAATTATGGTTTTCTTTCACCCGAAAATTGTTTTTAAAGTGAAAGGTGTTATTTGTAATACGTAAAATATCTTTTAAATCTTTATAGTTTTCATAAACGTATAATTTTATGTGTAGCGGGTGGTCGTAAAGGTTTTTTTCCAAATTTGATGGATAAAAATTTTGTAGTAAAATTTATTTTCATTGTCTATGTACTCTATACGGGGTGCTAAAATGCCATTTTTACCCCAATGCACCAAATAGATAAAATGGTATGTTTTTTTTATATTTTTTAATTTTTTCTATTTGAGTTTCCTTTTCTAATATTCGTATTGGATTTGTTTCTTTCAAATTAAAATATGCTTTCGGGTGAATATTTTTATTGTTGATTTCGATTTAGAAATCGCACACTCTATAGAATTGTTATATTTTGCACAAATATTTCCCCAAAGAATTCCTAAAGGTGGTTCATATTCCTCAGACTCCCAACATATAACCACAATGGATGGTCTATCATCTACGATATTAAAATTGGGAAAGGGATTGAAGGAATTGTAACAAACACACATCTGACTCGTTTTCGCCGCCCTGATTAATTCTTGGTTGAATGTGTTGAGATTACTAGTTGCATATAAATTCGAAGGATATTTGATCATATATTGCGTGGTTAAAATAGTATATCCTTTTAAACATGCGAGCCTATCTGTACCGCAAAATTTTGTATGCGAAATAGAAATTGAATTTTCACCAGTAGATAATATGGGGTTCCTTGTCGAATCCACATACACCATAATTTTATGAATTATACTATGAAAACCATTGATGCAAATGATATCTGAACAATTTCCTCTCTCAATATCTTTTATTATTTTACTCGAACTAGATACGCATAAATAATTCAATATTTTATCATAATGATGGATTTCGTCGTAATATGCGTTTAATTTATATTTCTTCAGATCGGTAATGCTGGCAATTACAACCTTGTCATGGAAATCAGTAGAATAACTCTTCATAAATCGCAATATGGTATTGAAGGAAGCTATCGAAATATCATGTATAAAGTAAATCATAATCGTTAATATCTCATTGTCCAAATCTGTATTCAGCTGTAAATTAAACTGGTTCGAACTTTGTTGATCACCACAATACACGTATGCCACATCCCCACTGTTATTGTTATGGGTATTTGAGGTATTTAACTTGAACAACTCGCAATTCTCTTCGATAGATTGTAAATTATCTACATACGATTCAGCAGTATATTTCAAGTTTTCGGTATCTAAAACCAATTTGCCTTCTTCGGACGTGCTAGAGTTTTGTGGAATAAAATTTTTGTGTTTGCACCTCCCTCGAATTGCACACAATCGTTTAAAACTTCGGGGGAAGCATTTGAAATGATGACGAGGTTCCTTTGAATATTTTCAACGACTTGGATACCATTACTTTCGTTAAATTAATTGGCTAGATCTTTCTTGAAAATGATACCGCTATCTCCCGTGAATGAATCGATAATCTTCACCACTAGTGTGTATTTTCCATCGGGTATGGCTTCCAAGTACTTGCTCAAATAATTTCCAAACAGATAAAATTGCTTTGAATAGTACTATTCGATGAAAATAGTGTCAATGTGTTGTCAATGGTTATTTCTCCCGGATATTTATCCTTGTAAATGGTAGAAATCATTGGAATACCGACAAACGATGAGAGATTTACGGCATAGTGTCGACCATCAATCGCACTATACATACATTCAGCATTTGATGGAAATTATTCGTTCACCGAAGTTTTATATAAAGATGTCATCACCATAAAATCATCATTGTTGTTGGCATTCACATATTTTTTAGGGTTTTCACTAATGAGAAATCGAAGTGTTTTATTCGACCTGGTCGTTTGGACAATCTCTTCGTTTTTGTTTCTGTCGTAGAGCAGGGATGTGTTTAGATCTCCTATACAAATGTATTAATACATGGAACTATTGGATGTGGTGCGCATTTTATATGAAACACCGGTAAGTTGTGTATTGTTTGTTTTCCTGTAAATTATCGTTTAGCCTAGCCGTCATAACAAAAATGGGTGTGTATTTGGTCCATTGGCTTTTGAACGTGACCAAATTCGTTACTAAAACACGGACAAATTGTTCGGAAACATTATGAAAAAAGATGAAAATTAGTGAATGTGTAACTGTCGCAACGTAATTGATTAATACATCATTCGAGTTTAACGAATTTCGCATTTTATTGACAGCTATTACATGAACTTTCCTACGATCCACCAACTTTAATTCGCGGTTGTTTACTATGTGCCAATTCAAATCTACTGGTGAATAAACCGCTTCCCCTGAGGATTCAAACACCCCCTCTTGGCTATTTTGCGCGTAATTATTTGATTCGAACGAAAATATAACATTAGCCGTAGTTACATAAAAACCCAAAATTTTTGCCTTCTTTAAAATTTATTTGGAAAAACCAATTACTAATGTATTAGTGGAAGGAGTTGAGGAAGAAGAGGAGGACGAAGATGATGGGTAGGAAAACTGGAAACTTTGATCTTCGTTTAGTCGCTTAGTAACAGACATTTTTTTTTTTTGGATGGTATATCATAAAATAATGCGTGTTTGAAAGAACAAATATTTCGTGCTGTTATTGCGAATTTGAAATGTACTTTTAGATCCTAGGATTGTCCATCTGAGATACTTAATTGCTTTCGACTTGAAACAAAAAGGTAATGTTGTACTTGCTGATCAATTCCATCGCCTCTCCTATTAAAAGCTCTGAAGCGGATTGAATGAGTGAAATATACTGGTATTTATTAGTATTCAAATCAGTATATTCAATTTCGTCATTCACTATGATAGTTTTTGTATTTGATATTCCATTGTTATTTTGTAATTTCAAAAAAAGAATATATTGTATAACTACAAGAGGGATAAATATACGAATTGTTACCAGATGGAACATAAACAATGGCGTGTTTCTGACGGGAATCTGAGCCGCGCTGAGTGCTAGTGATGTAGAACTATCGATCACTACTTTGACCAAAGCGTTATTCTGTGTCACCGCTACACTATTCTTTAAGTTATTCGGCACCACAAAAACGAAATTATTTTGCAGCTCGAAATACTCGACGGGAAGGTTTATCAAATTAGTATCGGATTTATAAAACTGAGACGTGCATTGGAAAAATATAAAGTTCCTGTTTCATAGGTGTTGTAAATTATTAATTATTTGTGCCACCAACCAGTCATTATCTTTATCGAGAACGCAAATTGACAATTTTCCCAATTCACTATTGGGTTGAAAACAAATTTCTTTATCCGTGTACTCAAACGTTTTCGCCACGATCGCTTTGTTACTAAATTTGATTATATTTGGTGTTCGAATTTTACCCTTGATATACGACTTCACAGCCGTCGTAGTTTGAGCATACAAACCGTAGATAAAATCACTATCGATATGGCTGATGGTGGACATCAAAAATTGCAAAGTGACCGCGTTTTTAAATTTAATAATCGTATTATTTACGTTCGTGGAGTTCATAACGAAAACTATATATCCTTCAAAATCGTGTTTTAAACATTTACGCGATTTAGAGCCAACATCCTGCAACAACCTGGTTAAATATACTGTCTCGCGAGGTTGTAAGTTTTTCACAAGTATCAAGAATCCAGTTTTACTAGTATCGAGTATATTGTCAAAACTAATAATTATTTCGGCAAAGTCTTTAAACTTATTCGATTCGGCAACCATTATGTAAATATTGTATCGATCCAATATATCGGAAATATTAAATCTCAAACGATATTGAGAAACTTTAAGTGATTTGAATTCGGGTAGATTTAGAAATATTTGTCTACTTTCTTATTCGTTTTCCACCAAGTCGATAATATACTCGAAAGAAACTGTATCCGCATTATATAAAAAATCAAATGTTTCAGAGCAATTTTTGTTTAATGCAAAAATAATGTTGTGTGGATCATTTACCAATAGGCCAATATGCTAACGTTTAAAAGTCGTATAATTTTTATCCAAACTAAGTAAACATTGTGATTAATTAAAACAATTTTTTTAAATATGTTTAATCCCATACCCCTTTTTTTCCCCGCCTTTTATTTGTATAAATTATCCAGAAGTTTTCCCTCAAAGCTTAGAAAAAAGTATAGTCATTCAATGACGGTAAATTTTGTAAACTGTACATAAAGTTTTCATAAAAGCTTAATTTTATCGTGTTAATAAACAAAAAAAATTGGCGAATATTTATTCCTTAGACTTTCTGAAATTTTAAAAGGCCCTTTTCTTAAACTGGCTCCCCCTACATTGTTATTGGTTTGAAAACTCTGAGAAATTACCATATTTTAATTAAGAGTCAATATATATATATATATATTATATATTACCTTTTTTTGCAACACATAACCTTTTTATTTCACTGTATCGAACTAAAAAAAATATTGGTTTGTATTTTTATGGATAAAAAAGATACTATAAAAGGTTCAGTTTGTAAGTAACTTTGTTTATTATACCGGCAACATCCATGGTGAAAGGTTTAAAATATCACAATGGTCCCTTTATTTTTTTGGCTGTTTCCGAAAATCTCCTCAGCAAACATAAAAAACCCATTTCATGGATCAATACCTTTGGAAAAATCGTCAAGTATAAATTACGAGCGAAGCATGGCCTTCCGGATAAACGAGACTGGAGTTTATGTTTTAGAGATGTGTTGAGTAGTAATGAAATGTATTTATGGGCGAAACAAATTCCACATGAAAATTCTGAGGACAAGTTAATTACTCTTGTATATTCATCGAATTCCTAACCGAACGCTGTGGAAACAACGACAAATATTTTATGTCGCAAAGATAACTCTTCCAATGGAACAAGAATTTGTTAAAACAATTTTATTTATATGGCTCGATGAGAATGATGGTGAGTTGGCTACACTTATATACATAACGTTAAATGTTCCTGCCAGGAGTGGGAAATATACATTATTGCATATTTTTCTGGAAGAAAAAAAATACAGTTTTTTACACGACCCCGCAACACATCCTATTGTGAAATATTTGTTGACAGATGAAACTAGCAAATGGTTTGATGTTATCAAGTCTCCTAATTAGGTTGAATAAATTTTGTTACCACGAATATTTGAAATTAATGCAGCTCTTGCCACTAATTGATCTTGACAAAATATCTACAGTGGTACAAGAATTGAGCAAGTTTTGCGATCTTGGATACAACACATCTTCGTTTTTTCTGGAATGCAACAACGACTATTCAATTTCCTTCGATGCACCAATTGTTTTGTTTGTTGACGTATACAGTATAATCAGCGCATGTCTGCCAAACTTTATAGTTGAATTTTTCCAAATGGTGAAGCACACTTTTAGTAAACTATTGATTGTATTATGTGGCGATCAGTATCAGCTAAAGCCGTTTTTTACAAACAAACCCAATGACGTATCGCTTATTCGCAAACTATGCGGTGATAATTTTTTCCTTGCCACGCAGTTTGGGAACATGGATTCGAGATACCAGGAATTTCTGACTACTTTAAATACCGCTCCGAATTGGAAGAAACAACTTACACGTCATTTCGGCTTACACAATCATAACATGAGTTGTTTCACTCTGGATTTTGAGTATCCGGCAGAGTCGTTGGCAACTGTGATTGAACCGAAAATCAAATGTTTAGAATATATGCTTAATATGGAGATTGAATGAGCTAAGGCCTAAATGCTGAGTACCTAGGGTGGTCGTCGAAGCTGTCCTCCCGTGCTGCCATCCTCTCTGAGTGCCAAGCCAAAGATGCCAACATTGCCATTGCACGATGCTAGGTGTCTGCGCTGAGGTCAAATTGCTCTCCAGGTTATCATGAAAGGCGTGCTTTCTTAAAACTAACATCATACATGGTATGCACTGAATTAACAAGACATGTTGGCGACATCCCCACGAACCTACAAGTGTTCATTTAGTTGCTCAAATATTCATATTCGAGGCATTTCACCTCAATCACTAAAAAAATTATATTCCTTAAGGCTGTGCTGTACAGTCCTTGGCGATAGAGTTGCTTGCATACTGACATTGCTATTAAATTTAATGCCTGTGTGTCTTCTGCTGCTATTGTGACGCCGCAGTCAAAAGGTGTCACTTCCGCCATTAGGGTGCTGCAAAATGTCATTTCCGTCATTCACACACCATGCTGGATGATGTCACCTCATATGAGGTTCTGTTTCCATGCAAAATGGGGCTAAGTGCAACTTCAATTTGTGCCAACTACAAAAGCAACTCTTAACCACATTCGTTTCATACATACAAAAACTGCGGACAGGCAAGGCAATGCTATTCCCTGCCTGTTTTGTTGTACATAGGGGCTGTGTAGCACAACAGTTTGCCAACAGACCCGCCTATGCAGTACACATTGGAGGAATGCATAACACCGCAGGGTAGGCTGCCCACTTGTTCCTACCAATGTATGTTGTACCTGGCGGTCATTGTTTTGTGGGGATGCCATGCCAGATGTCTAACTAATTGCCCCCAGGATTTACCTCCTGGAAGAAAATGATTAAAACGAGCTTTATGATATATACGATGAAATTACCCGCTTGTCCTCGGTGAACTACACCAGTGTACTCTTGGATGTTCTCGTCGACTCAGCATGCTCTAAATGTGATAGTTGACTGCATGGTGCAAATTGTCAGAGAGATGCTCGTGAACCTTACATTCACGTCAAACATGTGGAGTCAAATGGTCTTTGGTGACCATTTGACCCCACAGTCCCCCATATGCTCCACCACGTTGTCAGGCACAACACTTTGTTGGTCCCTTCATAGGCGATAAAGCTCGCGCTGCTGCACTTCGTTCTAGTTGCTCATTGCACATAGTCGTAGGCGATAAAGCCCAGGCCTCTCCACGTCGTCTTGTTGCCTCGCTGCACTCTCCTGCTGAGTATGTGGCATGCGTGTGAAGGTAGGGGGTGTGCCACCACAGACAACATATGCCATGCTGGCCAAACAGTGTAACTGTTTGGACAATTGTATGGGTGTCGAGTCTCTTCCTGCTGACGACTCAATCCCCAGTGCTGCTCCTGCAGCCTCCAATGCTCTTCTGATGCTTCTGCAATTGCTGCCGATGCTGTGGCTACTGCAGCCTCTCCCCCCTATGCTGCTGCAATTGCTTCCGATGCTGTGGCTACTGCAATCTCTCCATCCTATGCTGCTGCAATTGCTGCCAATGCTGTTGCTGTATCTCTCCCATACTGCTGCAAGGACTGTTTATGCTGCTGCTGTAGCCACTCCTCCCAATTCTGTTGCAATTGCTGCCGATGCTGAGGCTACTGCAGCCTTCCTCCTTATGCTGTTGCAATTGCTGCTGATGCTGCTGCATCTCCCCTCTGCGGCTACACATTCTGCTGATGCTACCGCTGCTGTAACCACTCCTCCCAATGCTACTGCTTTTTCTTCTGCAGCCCCTTGTGCCTCTGCAGATGTTGTGGCTGAGCCAACCTTGGGGCTGTTCAATGGAGTGGCCATTAGTATTGGTATCCCAGCTTACTCACCTTCGGCAACAATCCTGGGGCCTTGCATCACACCAGGTGTCTTCGTATTGCTTCAGCCGGTGCTTGCTTCCTCTGCACTATTGCCCATTGCTCTTCCTTTCTCAGTCCATGGGTGTGCCACCCCTCCGGACAGTAATCCTTCCTCCATGTCTCTGACAGGCATTTTACAGCCAGGCGTCATAGACAGAAATAACCTCCGGAGTGTGCTTCTATCACTCTATGTGCTATGCATGCTGTTGGTTGCTTTCTGTGATGCTTGTGTCTCTTCCGGTATTGCATGCGCGATGCCAACCACTGCGGGTTTGTGCACTTTCGTTCCCAGTTAGAGCTCGTCGAGGTGTAGGATGACCCTGTCTCCACTACTCGTACGAACGAAGTCGCTCTTACGACCTGACTGCCTTCCAATTGGGTGCGCCCCATTCCCTTGTCAACTGTTGCATGCTGCTCCTTTGTGTTGTTGTAGTTTATTGCTGCAACATCCTGTTGTGTCTGTCAACATCACCCTAGGTCGGGGTACCGACAGCAAAAACAACTTGTTTACTTCGTCCTGTTGTCACTTGTCAGTTTGCACATCATGTATGCTGTCGTTCATTCGGTTGACTTGGGACCAGTGAGTGCTGTACCTTAAATTGCGCTGTGGTTGTTTTTGATTGGTGCATGCCTGGCTGGTGGCATAGAGCGATGCCATCCAGCCTGATTTTCGTGCTCTCGGCAGCTGCATGTTTCTGCCCTTTTTATGCATCGATTTGGGCAGCAAAACATACTGTGGTGGCTGTCTCTGTGGATGCGTCACTTTGCATCGCCATGCTACGATGGTGTGTCGTGATGCGGGGAGATAATGGTAGTTCACGTGGATCTGCCATTTGTAAGTATCCCTTCTGTGGTCGGAAATGCTGTTGATTCCGTGCTTGTGTTTTGTAATTTTAATGTGGAGACATTTTCCTCTTGTGCTCCTACTACTTCGATTTCTTATCATGTGCGAATGGGTTTGTTTGTGTTTCTGCAATATTGCTAATGCTTGCATGTGTTTGCAGCATTGGAATATGTGGTTTGGTTGTGCACTGCTTACACCCAGAAAATAGTGTAATGGTGCTCCCAACTCTCAACCAAGTAATGCACTGCCAATGCATCAACTTGCCACGTGTTTTGCAAGCAACTGCTCCTGCTTGTTCTCCCCTGCAGATATTTTGACAACTTCTTTGCTGTTGTGTCTCATCTCTCATTGCGAAATATCTGCATTTGTGTAGTGCAGATTTTCTAAGAACTGCTATAATTTGTATTTTTGTGCCCTGCCTTTGCTCTTTCCTGGTGTCATGCTTGTATTTGAGAGTTGTGTTCGTATCATTGCGCTCTTTCAGTAGAGTTGCGGAATGAATGTGCACACGACTCTTTGTGGCATATCGGGAAGTAGTGTCGGTAACCCAATACTGTTCTTACACTTGTTGCATATTATCCAGCCCTCATGGATGCCTGCCAAAACTACATCGTCCGACTATGCAGTTGTTATGATGTTTGTACGAACATTGCTGCCATTGTATGATGTCTGGTCCAGTCCATTAGCAAGTGGTTTTAGGGCACTGGTTTAATATTGCTAATCGGATTCATGGGGTGTATGATTGTGTATTTATTGTCGGGCAATTGCACTATGGGTGATTACCTGATAATTCACCCACACATTTAAATTTATTATGCTCTTGACATGTTACAGTCTGCATGTCGAACCAAAACCCATGACACTATATTTACTGTTATGTCACTACGATGAACAAATGTCCATTCTCGACCAATGGGTCATCTATCTGCGACTGTCCCACAATGCATGAGGGAGGGGAGTGTAATTGGTGCAGCCATTTCGCCACGTTCTCTCGTGCTGCATATCTCGCGTCACATCCGTGATACACTCGCTCGACCACCTGTCCCTCGTGCGCACACTGTAAATGGCATGGGGAGTAGGTCTATGCACACGCTGTCACCTGTGATGCATTCCCATGCCAAAGTAATTTGGTGCCACGCTGTCACAACCTCTTCTGCTGAATGCTGATAACATTCCACTCTCCATCGCCTTTCTGACTGATGCTATCTTCAGTATGATATCTTCATGCTCTGCCTCTTCTCACTGCTACACCAATGGCTCTTGTTTGCCTAAAATCATTGAATTTTCTAATAATTTATTTTAAATTTAAATTTAAAATATTTAGTGTTCCTCCTACAAACAAAATGCTAATTTGAATCAAACTTGCTTCCTTTATTGCTGAATGCAACTTGCTTTCGACTGTGAATCCTTGCCTTACTTTTTGCATTCAAAATAAACACCAAAATATCATGTGCTTTAGCACACTGACTTTTAACTGCTCGTACTACTGTGTTAAAACTTCTGTTTTTGATATGTATCGAAACTGCTGCTGCTGTTACACAACTAATGCACTGCTGATGTGTGTGAGTGGTTTCTGCTTGGTTCTCTGGGTGTCGGACTTGTTTACATCCATATTACACTCAATGCCCTTCTACTTTTTGCATGTTAGGCAAACTACACACATATTTATTGCAATGTACAAATACAGTCTCTGATATTTATGCACTGGGGTTGGGAAGTCTTCTTCAACCTATCACATGTTTACAGACACTGGTATGGTGAGTACTATTTCATTGTAACTTCTTATTTAAAATTTTTGCAATTGTGACTTTTATTTAAAATTATGTTGCACATTTATCATATGTTATTGATAACATGTGTAAATTAAAAATCAAATTCTTAAACTGTATCCTTGCTTGCATGCAGGTAATTTGAAAAGCTTTTACAAAACTGGCCGCATGGTTTCAAAATCATGTGTAGTTCCTTGATGCATTTGCAGTTACTTGATGCATGCATTTATTTATATTAAATTACTGAAGCTACCTTATTTGTTTCTTGCATGTGTTACTTTTTGCTGCTCATTAATTTTATGAACCAATTTGAATGTGCATATAAAACACTTTCGTTACTCTTGAAAACTTTGTGCATACAAAATTCAATATGTTCACTTTTATGTTAAACATTGTGTGCATATATGAAATGGCAACATATTGTATTCCATTAAGCGGAAATGCGTTATTCGTGCAATTTGCCGTATGTCAACCTGCAATACTTATTTTCACACTGTATTTTATATCCATTTATGTTTATTTATTATACAAACAATAGGTTTACCTATTGGGTTTACCTACAGGGTTTATGCAAACCCTGAAACAGTAATGCGGAAACGTATACATTTCTGTACTTCGCCAGATTCAACGTCACTGTACCCACCGGTTGTAGAAAACGGCTTGCTGGTACTTTACCCTTTTTGCTGTTATGATATAAAATAGTTCCACTTGTCTGGCAACTATTTTATGTAGTCATGGCTTACCGTGCAGTCTGATTGGATGCTATCCCCTAGTTGAGAAAGCCATTTACGACGATAGGAAGATATGCCTTGCTTTGGCCGTCTGCTGTTAAATAGTCTGCGACAGTCACCTGGTCACCGAACATTTAGCGATCTCTTTTCTCTGACTATGCATGTGCTCCTCGGTCATCTCGCTACCCTCCTATGCTCCTAGTTCTCTCCCCTTCCATCCCTCTATCCATCCACTGAGTCAGGCTTGTGTCCTTCCTTCTTCGAGCTATTCTCCTTCATCCAAGGTTAAAGGCACTTTGCTGTGCATAGCGATTCATTGTGCACGAGAGAAATGTTGCTGGCAGGCCTTCTTTTTTGAAAAAGCAGAAATATTGAGTTAGTGAGTTAGAATTTTTTCGTGGTAGAATAATTTCTGTAAACTCTCGTGAGCTTGTTGGTTAATGTCGGGTACCCCTTTTGACGGGCTGATTAGTGGCAATGTCCGAAAATAACTTTTATAAAATTTGTTGTTTCATGTTTCGAATTTGCTACTTACCTCCTTAAAGGATTGGTTATTAAGTGCTAAGACCCTGGTGATATTTTATCGTTAATGCAGTTATGTTTGAGGCATGATTTTCAACAGTCCTAATGTCATTGAAACTCCATCGATGGTTAATTTCTGGTGTGAAGTTCCAGGCTTTAAGAATCGTGGCTATGATAAGGCTGTTTGCCAAGTTACTTGTTTTGGAATTCCTCTGGAGTTTCTTTTGCAGTGTGGCAAAGTTTTGTATCGTGATGCGGCACGATCATGCTTTCCTGTTTATCGCAGTTAATTTTTTGACATTTCATACGCCAGATTCCTAGCTTCCTCGCAATTTTGAAGAGTGCTTATGAGCGAGCTATTTAATTTTTGCCATGGTTTTTCCTGTCTGGTGATCGTTTTTACATGCAAAGATAACAGATTGGCATGTGCCTTGTGCCATAGTGTCCAGGGCTCGCATCTGAATTTCTAACAAGCTGTGTGTACCTTGAGCACATGTATTAATGCTCAGCTAATTTCGTTACTAGGTTATGTGCCTGTTGAGTGGTAATTTTTTAGAAGGCTTGTGTTTTGTAATGCTCAATGCTATGTAAAATGGAGTATCTTGGTTATGCACTCAATGAGACTTTTTATGTAGGCAATTCAGCCTAAGTTTTAATAGGTTGGTAAATAAGTGAACTGCCTGTGATTTTGAAATACTTTCTCAGAGATATGAGTTTTTCATGTGGAATTTTATTGGGCACTCATAGTGCGGAATAGTACAGGTGTATTTTATGGGAGTTAAATGAAACGTTGGTATAACCTGTTTTCATTACTGTTCTAAAGGGTGTTAGTTAATGTGACGATGGAGCATTTTCACAGGTTATTCGCTAGTATACTTAATGTTTATTGAATGAGAGCATATATAAATATTATCCCAGGCCTTTAATATTTTACTGTGGTTGTTTTAAATTGTATTTGTGAGCCTTCCATACCTATACTGTGGATTATTGAGAATGGTATCAAAACACCTTCTGCAAGGTGTGAATGTTTTAAATCATCTTTGTAAGGTGTAAACTTAACTAGCTAGAATTGCCATTTGTTGTAGCTTACAAACTTTCAAAGTTGAGTTCAAGAGAATTTTGCTTACCTATTTTCGATAAGGATTGACGTACCTGAACCCCGTTAAGCAGCCTTAATTTGTGGCTGAATTACTGATTGTAGTGACTGATATTAGATTCACACACATTATTATCTACTCATGTGTCTATGAATTAAACATTGGCTGTGTGGATTTTTGATAGAACTGCTGAAATTGTAAACAAGTGTTTTGTGCAAACAATAAATTGTTTTGGTTGGAATTTCTACTTGTATATACACTAAAGTTGCCTTATTCCCGTCCTGTATGGCAGAAGGGAACTATTAAACTGCACATCTCCGCTGATGCTTTCTGCTTGCTTGGTTTTCACACTTATCGGCACCGAGACATCGAGCATCACTTTCGTGTATCAGCTGGTATGCAATGAATTAATGATGTTTCTCTACGACCTCGACCTTGAAGTGGACGAGGCAGCAAATGTGGCTACACTATGGTGCACAGCTGTCAAACATCTGTGTCAGCAACAAGGGGCTAAGGTACCTGCTCTCCAGCCAGCGACCTCGCCGGTGAGTTTCACTCAGCCTACTGTTCATCTAGACAAACTTTTCCTCTCTTCCATTGATCAAATTCAAGCCTTAACTTCCCTCGATCCTGCCTGCATTCTTACCTTTTTTTATTGCTATTGCCAAGTTATGCACTTAGCATTGTGTCCGCATGATGTTATTTTATGTGCAACTGTTGTGAAGTGTGATGGTTTTGTGTTACAAATGTTCCACAAGGAAATCGCCTCCCCTTCTGGTGGTACCTTTCAGGGGTTTAAAGGCCGGATTATTCAGGCTCTCATTCCTTAAAATTTGAGGTGTCAGTGCGAGCAAAAATTTATTTTCCACTATCAATAATCAAATGAGCTTGTGCCTTCTTTCGTTGAGTTGGTGTGTGCTTATAATGACGATCTATGCATTGGGCTTTCAGAGGTCGATTTAATTACTTTCATTATAGTGAATTTAGCACCTCATGTCAAGGTTCTTAATGCATTTACAGAATTGCATCAGTTTGCTGTCAAATTACAGGGAAAACTTACCACAGCAGTTGATTATCGTCAGATGTTTCCACCTCCTCCCCCTTCAGCTGGCCACAGTAATTTACACGTGCTTGACACATCGTTCGATGCATGGGCGTTTTCGAGTGGTGGCTCATCTTCTGGGCCTGGTTCGCGATGTGTAAATTGCTTTGAATGAGGAGACACCTTTCGGAATTGCAGTTTGCCTCCACATCCCATGAACAAACGGAGATATTTTCGTTGCAGGGAAGCTGGGCACCTTTGTGATGTATTTTCTAGGCAGGTTAACGATGTGTGATTGTAGGTAGGTATGGCACCTTCATTCGTCAATCCCCAAAGACCATGAACAAATTAGAACATTGTATGGTGCTTGTCAGCATTAGCGATGTAAATTATCTGCCTCTCATGGATACCGGGCCATCAGTCATTGCAACTAACCAGTCTTTTTTAAACAAACTGCGAAATTTAAAGGTTGTGCATGACAATCGTCTTGTTCACTTAGGCGAGAAACAGCTGTGTATAGCCACTGGTGATATCACACAATCTCATTTGGTAGTCAAACTCCTTTTAAAAATTGGAAAACTTTCTTGGAATCAATTGTTTTGGGTAGTAGCGCATCTTCCTTATGACCTTGTTTTAGGCCTACAGTTCTTGGGACATACTAGAGCTTGTGTTAATTTTGACGAGGACTACTTGTCATTCGCTTTTGCTCCCAATATTTGGGTTGCACTCTTGGCCAATGAAATCCCATCAACTGTTTTGGTTTGTAAAGGAAGTCAGGTTGAGGTAAATTTTCAAAGGGAACTTGAGAAATTGAAGCAGGAATTCAGTGATGTAACATCTTCTCGTATTGGCATATGCGGTGATCTTCCTTATCGCTTTTCCCTCACCAATGATTATTCCTGTCAAAGACCACCATTTCAAAGGCCCCCCTCTAAAATTAAAAGCTTTTAGGGACATTATTGATAAGTTGTTTGTGGCAGGTATTATTGCACCTTAAACTTCCGATTATTGCTTACCTGGTTTTTTAGTTTGCACTGATAGTGACAAGTATCGTTTGGCTGTGAACCATACACTGGTCAATAAGAAGATCCATAAAGACCCATTTCCTCTTCCTACAATAGACTGTGCCTGGCAACATTTAGGGAAAGCTAAAGTATTTTCAGTTTTGGACCTCAACAATACTTTCTATCAGTGCCTATTCGATCCCTCTTACAGAAAATTCACAGCATTTAGCACCCCCTGGAGCCAATACGAGTTCACCAGGATTCCTATCGGATCGAATTTTGGCAGCCAGGCTTTGTCCAGAGTTCTTGGTTATGTTTTGTCCAAATTTTAATGTAAATTTGTTTTCAATTATATGGACGATATCATAATATATAGTGATGACCTGGATTCTCATTTGGAATATCTATGCTTTGTTTTGAACAAAATGAGAGTGGTTGGTTTACAAGTCAATCCAGAAAATGTCACATTAGGTTCTAATAGAGTGAAATTTTTGAGTTGTATATTGACAGAAGGTTATTTGATGATGGATACTGATCGGATTGCCACGATTGTGAATTTTCCCCGACCGAAGACCTTAAAAGGGGTTAAGAAATTTTTGGGCATCCTCGGTTACTACTCCTGTTTTAACGAACATTTCTCAGATATAGTAGCTGTGCTGAATAGGTTGAAATGGAAGGGAGCAGCATTCGAGTGGGACACTGAACAGAAATCTGCATTTTGTAAGCTCAACGACTGTTTAATCTCATTGGTGTTTCTCTGTGTGCCTGACTTTAATAAACGTTTTGTACTACAGGTTGATACCTCTTCAATTACCTTGGGTGCAATTTTAAGCCAACCTTCTGGTTCAGGGCTGGCTCCTGTCGCCTTTGCCAGTAGACTTCTTTTGGAGAGCGAGCAAAAACTCGGGGCTTATGAAAAAGAAACGTTAGCTTGCATTATTGGACTTGAAAAATTTGCGTCGTACATCGAACATTCAGAATGCGACTTATTCACAGACAACCAGGTGCTCAGCTGGGTGCTAAATAATCCCCAACAATGGGCATGCTTGGTTGTTGGATATTAAGATTATCGCGTTTTAGGTTCAGAGTCCAACATTTAAAGGAGGCCAACAATCAGGTTGCTGATGCCCTATCCCGAAGAGGTAGAACCGATGTCGTCCTGTGCTATGTTGTCAATTTTTCAAGGGTTTCCAGAATTCTTTTTAAAGGTGAGGCAGGCACAGAAATATGACCCCTTCTGTGTTCAAATAAGTGATGAGGTGAGAACTTTCCCCCATCTCCGAAGAAGAGCACATTCTCCATAGCTGCTGTTCACTCTTCGAAGTCTGCAAGGCGACTAAGTAGGTCTGCCAATACTATAACCATTATATTACTATTTTAACTACTACTTTGAGATTCATATCTATCGACCTCGCATCTCCATACATCGAACTGTGAGGACATCGGCACCGCTGCCAGGATGGCTCCTACTGCCAGGAAGAATGTAAGAGCACACCATGCCAAAACAAGGCACCTGCGAGGACCACATTGGATCCTACCTATGCTACTGCATCAAGAGCTTCCAGAAACAGAATTATGATCTTGACGTTGATGATGACTGTAAACCAAACCTATGTCAGAACAGTGACCTCATCAGCTGCTCCAGTTACACATATCTCTCCCTCTATCTGTCTGTATGTCCTTCATGAGTTTCTTAGGGAATGAAAAATATCAGTGTTGGATGCTCCTTCAACACTTTTCCGGCATGCATTACACCATATCCTAGGATGTGGTGTGTCCATAAAAGTAATACATCATTGCAAACACTCTGTACAAGGGAGACAGTTGCGCATATCTTCATCCTGTTGCAGATATACAGGTGGATATTTGTAGCCATATCATATTTCATGCTGCTCATATGGCAGAAGGAATTCTTTAGGCATGTATGTGAGCTGTTTCTTTGTCGAGTGTTGCAAGTGATTTAAACTTTACATGTGTCACAATAGCTGAAAACATATTCTGCCCTATAGAACACCATGCCATCATTTTCACTATGCCTGCACTGCGAGTTGTGGATGATGCTTAGTTATGGTACAAGCTGCTGGCCTGAAATAAGAGTGAAGTAAGTTAGAGCTCGAACTGCGAATGAGCCAGAGAACTCGTGCATCTGCATATACACATCACTTTATGCACACTCCGAATCCTTATCTAACACAGGAGAAAACATTCATACTCTATACGCACCATCAAAGGAACACTATATACGAAAAAAAAGCTTCATATACACCAGCAAGGAAGCATAAAACTCACAGTTACAAATGACCACCTCAATTGTCTTAATGGAGAAAAAATTTATTTCAAGTATGTTATTCGAACCCATGCTCCCTTTACAGGAACCAGAGCTTAAATTAAGCACCTTATACCGCTCAGCAAACCTGACGATTTGTGTTAGTAGTGGAATTACAATTCTTTATTGAATGTCATACTATGTGTGTGTGATTTGGTTATGAAAATAAATACCAAGAAAGAAATATTAGATTTTTTAACTTCCCCATCATCTAAGAGAACACGCTGTAATGTTTTCGGTTTGAAAATAAAGTTGTGAATATTACACACTTACTATTACAAGCCTAACTGAATGTATATTTTCGAAGAACCAGTGTATTGTCCATTACATATGCTGTTTTGTGAAATTATGTTTGAGTATTATGTTTTTTTTCTATGTACAATGCATGTCTTATCAATAGTGTTGTTAAATTAAGCATCTGAACGTAATGTTCTTTCACGTGTTATGTATGGATGTGCTGAAATTAACTGAAAATAACCAACTGTGTGTGTTTGTGTGAAAGAGGGCAGAGGATGTAAAAAATATCAACATACAATAAAATGTATGTATAATTTAAACTCATCGTGTGTGTGTTCTTTATTCAACAGTAACTATCTAAACATAACACCCTCCCCCACTACGAAACTAACGTTTTCATTTCATGTTATCCTAATGGTAACAAAATATTAAGTGTAAAGTCAAACAAGTGTATATATCTAATTTGCTTCGACTGACTGGAGTAGTATAGTTCTTCATTACATGCAAACAGGTAATGCAATGACTGGATTGTTAACAGCAGACTGTTAAGCTGCAAATGGCAAATTCCAGGATAGGATAACACATGCTTCAGAGGGGAACACGCCAATTGGGCTAGCATGTTAATGTGGTGAAGTTTTCAGAACAGAAGGGGATTGACAGGTTAAGTCACTTTGCTGGAAAATAGGATGGGTTTTACTGGGTTTGGCCACCAGTGCAGAGCACGAGAATCTTGGGGGTCATGAAGGCCGATGGCCATGGGGCCTTCCCTCGATGTTCCGACATAATTCCTGTGGTAATTCCTGTTCGACGAATAATTCCAAGTCTTGAAGCAGCTTTAAATCCTGTTTGGCCTAGACTAGTATGGGTTGTCCCCCCCCCCCCACCCATAATAAGCAACTGAGAATCGTTGTGGGTTGTTTAAGCCACCCAATGTCATAAAAACTCATAGTAAATTATTGGAGGTTAGGAATTACACTAAGTAACATGGTCAGACCGACCAGATAAATAAAGTCATACACAGAACTTATTCATGACAATAAGATTTATTCATATTACCCTCGTATGAGGCACATAAGTTTATATATCTCCACTATAGCTCGGTGAGCTTTACAGTGGGTTAAAAAGGCATGAAGCCAATAAAAGATTACATGAAAAACTAAGGTTCAGCCAAGTAGCAAAACTGTCTGAACGATGGGGTGGTGCACCATCCGGGGTAACGGAAACGTAATTAAATGTTCCAGAAAAATTAAATTAACTATTGCAACTACATGAACAGTTCAAAAATTGAAGACTGTGGAACAGGCTCACGCACTACCTGCACCCATGGAACACAAAGACACTACTAAAGAAACATTGCTGTGCGGGTTGGTGCCTCAGCCCCCAATCCTGCGGGACAACACAAAGTTCCGTTATTCAGAACAAAACTAATTTAAGATGAGATGAGTGAAATGAAGATGGCACATAATGATAAAAAAAATTAAATTACACGCTTTAGATTTTATAATAAAATACTTAAAATGAAAAAAAAGTTAAGTTGTGAATGGCACATGCACGTTCATAATTGCAGTGCAGTTCTGTGCTTTCCTAACGAAAACATGTTATATTTCACATGGCGTGTGTGTCCTTGTTTGTAGGGATCTCATCCCGCATTCATGTGTGCTTTCATTATTATTTTATACAAGTACATTGCAATTTATATTTAAGTGAAAAAAAGACTTTAAAAGAATATTGATATTCGGATACATGTTTACAAAATCTGCGGAAAACAGTCCGTGGCCATGCGGGTTAATCCATGGCCTCTGTTATTTGTCTCTGTTGGTCAGTCTTTGGTGTATTATGTTTCCTATGACACTGGTATCATGATATCTCTAGCACCCTCCAGAACAACAACAAACGTGGAAAAAGTAAGAAAGTACGAAAAATGCACAAAACCTTCTCAAAAATGCTTAAAGAATATTCTACAGTGTTCCCTAATGATAGTGAGCACTTTAGTGCATTTAGAAAACAAACAATTACACTTTTAAAAATAATACTCTAAAACAGTCACAACATTGTGCAGCACTCAATGAATCAGGTTTCTATTGACATGTATCCCATGTACACAATTTGTGTACACTTCAATTATCTTATTTGCATATAAGAAATTATTATACCCTTGGGCAGCAACACAATAGAACACAACATAACACTTGAAAAATAATACATCGCAACTGTCAACAATAATAATATTTACCCTTAATATTTGGTGAAAATATTCCGTGCACAAATCGTATGCACGACACTCACTTTTGCAAACATATTACATTCGGCAACTTAATATTACAATCTAAACAAAACTAAATATGACATGTGATCGCTGTGGTGCGCATGTGGCAAACACACTATATCACTTTGAAAACACAATATTAAAAAAGCCATTTCAAAAACACTAATAAACATATCCGCCCTGATTTCCCTGCACTGGTGCATTTACACTGACACACGGAACCTAGGTTGACACACTGACATCGTTCGTAGTTGTAAATACTTGTGGCGGAAATGCTGGCTGTGGGGGAAAATAGGCTTATGCTGATGGGTCACGTCAAATGTCCCCCTCTTCAGAGGCTCGCCGACTGCAGACTAGCAGCAACAGATTGGTAGCTTCAAAATACCACGGCGAACACATGTTGAGCGGTGAGGCAGTGAGGAGAGTTCCTCCATCCCCGACTTGTAGCTGCTGCTCTCGGATGTTGTGGGGTGGCAGTGTCCTACTGGCATCACTACTCTATAAGGGGAAGCCCTCACCAGGCGATCCTGGCCGTCCTCAGGTGGATCCCCAGCCTCACTGTCCTCAGCATCAGAGTCCTCCGGCATCTCAATGACCACGTTGTCTTGACAGCTGTCAGGCATGACCATTATGTCAGATTGAGCTTATGTAGACACAGGGGTGTCGAGCATCGTGGCATCCAGTGTACTCGGCATGACAATGATGTCACTTGCTCCATTTTCCACCCCAGTTGGAGGCACGGAGAGAAATTCCTTTTCCCCTGAATTTTCTGCTTCCGGTGTTGGGGCGCTGGGCGTCTCGATGCCATTCTTCACAATAAGTAGGGCGTCTCTGTGGAAAGTATCAGTGTGGCGATTTTTTAGTCGAACAACATAGCAGGACTCGGCCTTGGCATGGATGACCAAGTGTAGCACCGTCCATTTTGCCGCATACACAGCAAAGAAGTTTTTCTGCCCGCCGGATAATTGATGTGCACGTGCATAGACTTTTTTACTTTTTGCAGCGGGGAAGAGGGGTCGCATGGATGTCTGCACCCACGTGGTCAGGTAGTGTCTCGGTTGTTCCTGTGTTTCACATATTCTCCTCTCTCTAGCTTCCTCCCTGTTTTTCCATCCAGCAGGGTCAGTGGTACACTCCCTTGTCCCGCTCTGGAACTCTCCAGAGAGGGGAAGGTCACGTCCCTGGTGTAGCTGGGCTGGGGTTTGGCCGGTTGCTTCGTTCACCCTGCAGCAGAGTGTAAATAAAGCCGCAGGTAAATGCACGGCCCAGCGTGCGTTGTTACTTAATGGGCAGCTACATGAAAAGAATGTTCCAGATACTTTAGAGTCTATTGAAGTTAATGTATAGATGCAAGAAGTTTATGGCCGCCCGACATGCGAGGGAAAATGCCAGAGCTTAACACATGACCACCATCTCCGATGGATGCTTCGCGCCGACTGACTCTCCTGCCCGACATAAGCATTCGCCGTGGCTTGCCCTTGCACCGAAATGGGACTACTTTATGACATGGCTTACATTATTGACCCTTGCAGTATATGAAAAAGTAAATATACATATTAAAAACAACACAAATATTCCTGCTACATAAGCACCGATGAAATGCGATGGACAAAACACTGCATGGAAGATGAAAAATAAATAATAACATGTTACCTTCCAAACACAACAAATAAAAGAATACCTTCAAACAAACCATAAACAATTTAATCAGCAACAGAATAAAGTCTTTTAAATAGGCCTTAGTTCTCAAGTCTGGCTTAATCGGCATTTTCCATCTCCTTCCACAGTGTCTCTTGTTTCCATGGCAACCACCGGATGCACTTGCGCCAGCATGTCCTCTTGCTCTGCACCTAGTCGCTCCGGTGACCGGGCACACACTCGATCTGAAATAGAGTGCGCAGCACCGCTGTGGTGAGATTGCAGGATATATCCGGACAAACTGTCATAAGGGGTGGAGGCTCACACACAAGTCACACTACACAGTAGACATAAGTAATGAATTTGTTGTGGGACAATGATACGACACAACAGTGCAGTATGCATTCGTATCCTGAGAGCACATTGCATAGACCTCCTGTGGCTAACCAAAACAAATATTATGAGCGAAGCACGAGTGTTGCGATATGTTGCGATATTATGTAGTATATTGAGAATACGGAATAGCATAAGCCAGCAGTGCTATGATAAGTGTGTGACACTAATGAATTGAGATTAATAAGACAGGGAGCTGTATGTTATTACTGATGGTCAACATAGTTTCTACAAAGAGTGCAAATTTCTATTAAAACAATAAATGTGTCTATTAGTTTGTTCCATATATAGTGAATATTTTCAGAATAATATTCAGAGAGAAAGGACTATACAATAGTATAATAGTGTATAGTTCTTGCATAATTATAAATTATATATTATGACAGCAGAGTATTAAGTTAAATGTATTTTAAGAGTAATAAATGTGCCAAGTTTGATTAAATAATATAAATTAAATAAATAAATACACATAGAATGTAAATAACACACAGGCATAAATTTTTTGTTACTTAAATGCAACAAATAATAATTAACTTTGAAGCGGAACTATGTAAATCATATTTTATAATGTATATAATTAACGGGACACTTGTACTAAAATAACAAATTTTAGCCACGTCATATGACATATGCCCCCTCTCAGGAACGATGTGGTTCACCCTGCCTCTTACCCAAAGCATGGTCGAGGTGATGTGTTGCCCGGCACCAGCTTGATTGAGCAAATGTTGAGGTCGTGGACCGACAGCCATGGGAATTCCTGGAGGTTGCAGTCGTGCTTGCTTCAGTATTCGTCATGCACTTACCGGCACTGATGTTAAAATAGTGGCTTTTACCAATATACAAGCGTAAGAGTAAAGGTCCCCTTACATAGCCATTGACAAACACTGACTCTACTCTGCCTATGGAGGGCAGGACCCATAATACTCAACACAAGCAGTGAGGTTAAAATTCGGGATTAAGGACGAAGTGCCATCAATTACCTGAGGTAAAAGCAAAAAAAGGTAGGAATTAATCACACAAACTTTTATTTCATCTAAGTGAATACAACTGACCTTGTACTCTACAAAACTCTATTATGCGGGCTCGCTACTGTGGCTTGCCAATAGCTGATGCTGTTTTCGAAACCTGCATACTACGCACTTAAGTTCTTGCGGTCAAATTAGCTGTCGGTCGTCCCCTCGATATTAGAATAAAAGCAAAGAGGTTCCAGAAGTTACACTATTTATAAATTAATTATTAATGCCGAAAAGTTGCTGTACCGAGGGGACGCACTGAAGAGTGCTGTCTCGAGTAGCGTACTGGCTGATGGTGGAGGGCAGAATCCGAACGAAACTCGGTTTCGCGAGGGTTAAGCTGAGGGTATATTCAGATTTGTGCTAACTCATTATGCTTTTTGCCCTTACTCTTACACAAGGTTATAGAACACTTCTATATTACCTCTTAATTCCTATTAATTACATTACACATTTTGGTGACATTCCTGTGGCTCTAAATGCTAAATTAACATGTTGTGTAATGATGTCATGAGAACGCTGCCGCCCTTACGAATGTTTTATATAAATATGAATATGCAGGACGAACACTATGTGAAAAATGAAATATAATGATGATTTAAAACCCTATACATTTATTATCTTAAAAACCCCACCCATATCTTATACTGGCTAGAGTACTGAACTTTGTCATTCACAGGACATTGGTTGCATGAAGTAACGTCCTGTGAACATGCATTTTCCTTGATGTCACACCTATGGTATTCATCTATGAGATGCAGCTGAAAGCTAAATGAGCTAAGTACAAATTCCTTCTGCATGCCTACAAAGGAATTCATATTAACACTTGTAACCACACCAGTGGCATGTTGACACAATGAATGGGGTATTAAACTAGCCTTCTGAAACTCTTCACATCATCATCACACTTATACTTCTGCCTACAGGCCAACTGACACACGTCAAACTAGAGACACGTGTTATGCTGTTGTACAGGTAGCCCCCACGTTCCCACCAATGGTACTATCGTCTGACGACTGTGTCTTCACAGGGACGCAATACCAGACTGCTAACTTATTACCCACAAGAGTTCCCACTTGTGAGAAATAGGTTAACCAGCCAATTTGGAGTTACGAGAGTTGGGTCACCGGGAAGGTTACTCGCTGTTCCCAGCGACCTGCACCTATGTACTCTGGGCTGTTCGACTCGCCCCAGGCATGCACTAATGCGATAGCTGATTTCGGCAGCACAAATGGTTTTAAGAACACGTATGAGTACTTGGCTCACGTCAAACGACCCCACTCTCCAGTAGCCATTTGGACCCTGCAGTCTCCCGGAGCTCCGCCATGACATCAGGCACAGCAGGTTGGTGGTTCTTTCAGGAGTCGGCGAGACCGTAAGTTGTATGGCCCATGCTGCTCCGTGCTGTCTTCCATGCTGTTTCTTGGCTCCTTCTGTCGACTCCTGTGCTGGTGCTTCTTTGCCGTATGCATGTGTATGTGAGGTTTTTTCTCCCAACACAACCCACACATGATATGCTGGCCAAGCCGAAGTAGCTTTGATCGTCGTGGAGAGGTCAATACCCTCCCTGCAGATGACTCATCTCTACTGCTGCTGATGCTCATCCTGGTGCCACTATTACTGCTGTTACTCCTGCTATTACTCCTACTACTGTTGCTGCTCTTGCTTATGCTCCTTGTGCTACTCCTGCTGATGATCTTCCCGTTGCTCTTTCCAATGCTCCTACAGCTGTTCTTCTCGATTATGTTTCTAATGCTCCCACTGCTGCTCTATCTCATGCTTCAGCTGCATTGCTGCTGTTGCTGCACTCCAGACACTAACGAGGGGGGAGGAGGTGGCCGTCCTGATGAGAGGTCCTGCAAGCCAGTCACACTCCCCCCATCGCTATGACAGCCATCCCCCAACTCTACTGCTGCTGTTTGCATTGCTGGGGTTGTCATGACTGGCATGTCCAGTATGCTTCCCTGAGGGGAGATCAGCCTCACAGTTGCCTCTGTCACCCTACCTATGGCAATTCCCCCGCCTCGCAGCTCTTCAGGCACCCTGGCCTCTGTGCTCCAGTCAGCCTCTGCCTGCTCCTGTACACTGTTGCCACTAATTCCTGCTTGTGACAACAGTTGTGTATCCCCCTCAGACTGCACTCAGCCCTCCACGTCCCTGTCTGGTGCATCAAAGCCAGGCAGCGTGGGCAGGAACAGCCATCTCATTGTGCTTTCCTCACTTTTTGTGCTAAATGTGCTCTCATTGCTTGTCATTGGCACCTGTGCCTCCAGCTGTTTTTCTTGCCTGCCACACTGTGTTGGTGTTATCACTTCTGGTACCATTTCACTTAGGGCCTCTACTACCAGGTGGAGGTCGTTGTGGTGACGGCTACTCTTCGCCTGCTGCTCAACCTCACGAGGTATGTGGTCTACCCTACTGATTTGATGATGGTGTGTGGCCCACTACAATTCTGCACGAACCCTACATAGAACTGCTTGGTGCCCTTGGAAAGCTAGTGTTCCTTTACATATACTAACTGGCCTGCTGTCAGCCTGTGAGGGGCCTGGTTAGTGATGGGTACCCATGTGGCGATGAACCACTTGTGCAACTGTCAAGCTGCTGCCAGTTCGGCTTCTCTGTGCTGTCTCCTCGCCTCTCTGTTCTCTTGCCCAATGGCTTCCTCCTCACATCGGCTCTCGAATTCACCCAGGGCAGGTAACTCTCTAACTTGCAGTATTGCTGCTGGTGTCTGCCCCACTGCCAAATTTACCCGCAACCTGATTGCGAAGAGTGCGACAGGCAAATGTTCTGCCCATTATGCAGGATTATCCCAGACTCTGAGATGCAACTGGGTCTTGAGATATAGGTTGCGCCTCTCTGATAGGTTTACTCTTGGAAGGTATACGGCTGTGATGAGGTGAGATATTCGCCACCGAGTGCACAAATCCCTCCACAATTGACCGGTGAACTGCGACCAATTATCGGTCAGTACATTCTTCGGGTATCCCCAGCATGCTAAGAACATGGTCTCCAGTGTCCGTGCAATGGTGCATGCATGTGCACTAGAAACTAGATATGATTCTGTCCACTGAGAGAATGTGTCGCTCACCACCAGTATGAATTATTTTCCATTGGGTGTGCCGGGGTATGGGCCCATTAAATACACAGAAACCATTTCGAGGGGTTCTTTAGAAACACTAGGCTGCTGTTGGCCAACCCCATCTGCTCGTCTGCTCTTATATTGATTGCAGGTAATACATTGCCTCACAAACTTCCTGACATCTGGAGTGGAGCCAAAGCAGGCACCGGTTGTCAGCCCTCAGCATAAAATACTGGTACTCTAAGTATGCGTGGTAGAGCTTTACCGACCACACGACTACTAGGCACTCTATCTCGTTTAAGTCATATCGAGATTCGGTTGTGCTAAATTTGGCGCTCCCATACTCGATGAATTGCTTTTCGTTGTTCTCCCCATGTTGGAACAATACTATGCCCAGGGCATTCTTGCTTGCGTTTGTCTATTAATACAGGTGCCTACTGGGATCATGATGTGCTAGGACTGTACAATGCTGGAATTAATGCTTCAGTTCCTGAAAGCTTGCCTCCTGGTATATGGACCATACGAACTTGTGTGTGGGCGAAAGTAGGTCAGTCAATGGCGCTGTAGTTGTTGCAAATCCGGGAATGTTGCACCTGAACCAATTGACCAAACCGAAAAACTTCCTCAGCTGCTTGTGAGTTTTAGGAGGTTCAAGATGGCAATTCAGTACAAGCTGTTTCAATTTCGGCTGACTACCTTGCTCAATAACCATGTGCCCAAGGAATTCGATGTGTCTCTTGCCAATGTGGCACTTCCTATTCACACACGTAGATTGGTTGATTGCTATTCTCTCTAAGACTAACGACAACTGGTGCAGATATTATTCTCAGTTCTAAGACCAGATGATCACATCGTCCAGATAGACAAGCGTGAAGTCACCTATGTGTCTGTCAAGCACTCAGACCATCATGGCATTGAACGTTGCTGGCGCACACTTCAGCACAAAGGGCATGGAAAAACATTGGTACCTTCACCCATCAGGGGCAGTGAAAGCCATCTTGTGTCTGTCATATGGTCGAATTTGTACCTGCCAGTACTCACTGTGTAAATCTCACGAATTCATGACTGTTGCCTTCTCCAGAGTGTGCAAGGTGTCCTTCACACTTATATAGGGTGGGGGTGTGCTATCGTGATCTTGTTTAGCAGCATAAAGTCCACACAAAAATGCCACCGGCCGTCCTTCAGCACGACTGTAATGGCACTATCATAGTGGCTGTTCGTAGGTTCTATGACTCCATCTGCCAACATCTCTCTGATCTACTCCTTGATAATTGCACTCTGGTATGGTTGGTAACTGCGTGGCCCAGCAAACAATGGTTGGTCGTATTCCAAGAGCATTGCATGTTCGGTAACTGTTCTTCATAGTAGGTCGGCGGCAGCGAACATGTCTCTTCGCTCTTGGAGAATTCTCTGCACTGTGTCTCGGTACTCTTGCGGTACTTCGTGGTTTAATTCGTCCAGGCTGACCTCTGGTGTGTTGTTGTTGATGCAAGGTTCGAGTTCGTACACTGTGCACCGCTCTTTGCATCCTAAATGGATTCTGTGGGCCACAGGTTCCACAATAGCCTTTTGCTCGATGAGCCATGTAATGCCTAGGATAGCATCTTCCCACAGGTCCTCTGATACCAGGGCTGTAATTTTTATTTCGATGTCCCGAATTCGGATTGTCACTGCTGCCTCTCCAATTGTCTGTCCTGTATGAGGGTGAGTGGCGAAGTGTACCGTCTTGTGAGTTGGATTCATCCTCTGACCCTTCATGAAGTTCCTCCTGACGAAATTGTGGGATGCTGCTATGTTCACTAATGCCAAATGCCTAATGCCGTTGAAAATCACTAGAATTCTCAATATCTGACGCTTAGTCTCTTCAATCTGTTGGCGTATTATATGTTGCTATGCTTCTGTGATCCTTTTGATCATCTTGGGTTTCCTGCTGTTTGGATGTTCTGTGATTTAGTGGGGTAGTTGGTGTCTTGTCCTCCCACCCCAGTTACATAGTTTTCTGTGTGTTACTTTTTGATGTTTTGCTTAATTCTGACATTCAGGACTGAGCACTCGTTATGCCAGTGTTTTTCAGGGCAATACTGGCAATGAAGAGGGGGGTTTTGCCCTCTTGTCTCATCCCTTACTGCTCCTTCTCTTGGTGCTCCTTCCCTTGGTCAATTCCATCTTGGTAGCAGTGGGCTAATGTAAGGCACCTGCCCCTGGTCTTGCAAGGTTGGAAGTCACTTCCCCTTCCATTAACGGAGTGTGCCAGATGATACCTTGGTCCATTGCCTTGCACTGGGCCTTAACTATGGCTGGCCTGTTCATTCTCCCTTCCCCCCCTTCCTGCCTGGTACTCCTTGTAACCTTAATCAAATAATGCTGCTGGCCATATGAAGGCAGCCACACTGTCATGTATTAGTGGTGCCATTGCGGGTTAGCATTCCGGCCACTGCCTCCAGAATCTCTGTGTCGCTCATGTGTGGGTGAAATTGCAGGATCATGTTAACTTTGCTCGTGGCAAATGGTGATAAGCTTTCCTCTGGACCTTGGGCGTCCAAAACTGCCCTACTTTGCGCCTGTAGTGACGAAAAGGTATTTTCCAAGCGGAAATTGAATGCTGCTAGGAACTCCTCCAATGCCATGTCGTAAACCTCTACCATGTGCATGCTTACCCTTGCATTTGCTCGCCGACGAATTGCGCCCATTCTTCACAACAAATTATATCCAATCAAAGCAGCTCATGCAATCACTCAAAAATGCTTCAGAGTCTTCATTGCTTAACCCTGGGAACATCGGTAACATCTGGAATTTATTTGAGGTTAGGTGACGTATCTGAGGTACCTGAGATGTTTGAGGTTGATCATTGACCCTGGCTGGTTGTATTACCAGAGGTCACCTATCACCCTCTTCACATCTGTCCCCTGTAGTGCGGTTCGTTCTTGCCTCTACTACTTCAACACCTACTGGGCTGATAATTGTGCTGGATGCTTTGTAGCAGACTTCTAGATGCTTCGAAAATGCCCATTGCTATTGATCCTGCAACCCATGGACACATTGCTCACAGCGAAAACGTCGAATTATTGTGTTGACAATTTCATGTTCAGTAGTGCACTGCCAATATGACAACATTCCACATCGCTCACGTGCAGCTGTTTCGCCATGTTTTTTCCGTGCATACACCTTGATGACATCTGTGTGGTAGTATCTCACTCCCTGTGACGAACTCTAACTGTCTGTGAAAGTATGGGACGAGTGTACTTGCACAACCATTACATAGTATTCGTCCCTGCTGGTCTTTTGTTGCATGCTCGTCTTGTGTCAGGCACTCTGCATGAAAATCTTTCCTACATTTTGCACATTACGGTTCGCCTTTGCCTATATTGGAACACAGTATTGGTTTCTTGCACCGTCCCTTGCATTAATTTTGTTCAAGTTCACTACCGAAATTAAGTAGGTTACTCTCATGTGTAATTTGCAGGTATGCTTCTGTATGGGGCCGACGGTGCCCCGGACAGCTCGCTGTCTATTACACTCTGTGCATAATGCCATGAGAGTGCCAGCGGAGGTCGCTCTCCATGCTAACCAGATCCTCCTGTTATTTTCCCTTTGTATATCGTTTTCTAAACATTTTGCAGCCTCCGTATCTCTGCATAGGCAACCGAATCCCTGGGCTGCATCAGTTTCAGCTATGGGGCGTACACACTTTAGGCCTAATGTTCTTAGTTTCCCACCACTTGTGCTTCTTAGGTTGGGGCGTGTACTATGCGACTGCCCAAGATATTTCATGTCGAATCTGCCACCGTGACAGTTGTTGTGTAGTCTTTAAAATAGGCCCACTTTCCTTACACGCATATCGGGCAAAGTCCTGTTGGTGTCCAAGAGGGAGGAGGGGTAGTCACATGTTGCCGTACATCCTACTGATAATGCATCCCCTGCAACCACGGGTCAATGTGAAGGGTGGTGGGTGGCGTGATGCAACCCTGTCTCAAAATGACAGGCTCACGTGGATTTCCCTCTTTCCTTCACAACAATGGTGCTTGCTTGCCTGAATTTTTTCTAACTGCATCAAAACTGTTAAATGTAATTTTGTTAGGTTAGTTCGGCCTAAAAATGAATTCAGTAACACTTCCAACTTTTGCTGCTGCACATTTTTCTCTTATCTGTTGCGATGCTACGAAAATGCTATTTTGTTACTCACATGTTGATTGGGTTAATGCAGAATTGTATTACTCATTACTTACTGACTTGCAGACATGTGTTTTCCTGCATGTAGGGCAGTCACACCTCACATAACACATAACATGGCACAACACTGTTCTCTTATGCACATGTGATTTCCTTCACGTTAGGCAGTACACCTAAGAACAAGGCATAACATGACCTACATAACACACAACTTAAATGCATAAACACACTTTTATTGCACTGGAGCGGGGACAAAGTTTTCCTTCACTCACCAGCATGTAATTTGCCATGGGATACAGTTCGTGCATAACAAAACACTCAAGTACACATACAAATACACTGTCCTTAAATGCATACATACACTGAATGAAAAATACGTATATAAATTATGTGTGCATTTATCAACAACTTTAAGTGCATGCCAACTTCCTAGTAATGTTTACATGATCATAAAATAGTAACTCTGGATGTAAACAAATGAAAACTTACGTGCTTGTTATAGAACTTAAAAATGTGTGATACTGTTTGCATACCCTACTGTGTTTACAAGTAAACACAGGACAATATTTACATAAAATTTATACTAAAATATCGACTCGCCAGTTTCTTTACTAGTGCTCTTAAACATTTCGTGTTGCTATGCATAACCTACACCCTATAATTTTTACACACATAAAAAGCTGTACCTGCTTATGCTAAATGAAGCCTTCAATTTTATATTAATGTTGCACTTTCTTTTCAAACTATGTCGTATTTTGACATGACATGCCGTACGTGTTATTGTATGTTTCCCACATCGTACACATGATTTATGAATTAGGTCATTGTTGGCTTGTTTATATGCTGCTTGTTAAATTAGCCCCACCAGTTGGGCAAGGCCATTTATGACATGTGCCCCTCTCAGGAAGGATACAGGTCGCCCTGCTTCTTACCCAAGGCAGGGGCAAGATGATGTGTTGCCTGGCGCTAGCTCGAATGTGCAAATATTGGGGTCGTGAGCCAACGGCCATGGAGGTTCCTGGAGGTTGCCGTCATGCTGGTTGCGGTGTTCATTGTGCACTTACCGGCATTGATATTAAAATAGTTGTTTCTACCACTACACAAGCATAAGGATAAAGGACCTCTTACACATTGACAAATACTGACTCTACTCTACTTATGGAGAGCAGTACCCAGAATGCTCAACACAAAGCACTGAGGTTAAACTTCTGTCTTAAGGATTCTGTGCCCTAAATTACCTAAGGTAAAAACAAATAAAGGCGGGAATTATTCACACATACTTTTATTACATCTAACTGAATACAATTGACCTTGTACTCTACAAAACTTTATTATGTAGGCTCGGCGCTGTGGCCTGCCGAATGCCGATGCTGCTTTCGAAACGTGCATACTACGCACTTAAATTCTTATGGTAAAATTACCTGTCGGTCGGCACCTCGGTATTAGAATAAAAGCAAAGTTGTTCCAGAAGTTACAATAATATAAATTAATAATTAATGCCCAAAAGTTGCTATACCATGGGGACAGACTGTATAGCGTGGTTCCCAAGCAGCTTCCTGGCTGATGGCGGAGGTCAGACTCCAAACGATGCTGAGTTTCGCACGGGCAAAAACTGAGGGTGCATTCAGATTTGTGCTAGCTCATTATGCTTTTTGCCCTTACCCTTACACAAAGGTTTGGCGTCAACAGCTCCAGGTCTCAAGCCATTCACCACGTCGTGCCAACAGAGACGTCAGTAATGCATCACAACAGCACAGCAGAGCACCTGAGTCGGCGAACCAGTGCCATATATGTTATGTGTCAAGTGCAGGGGTATATAAAATTGTAATTAGGCTTATGTCAGTTGTTAGGGAGTGTGCAGTGTATGCATATTTTTGTATATACATGCCATAATCTACAATTCCAATAGTGTTAGTGTAAATGTTAAATGTTCTTTCGTCACAAGTGTTAATGTTCCACATCATGCATCTGTGTGCACGAGTATGCAAAGTTAGATTATCACACTACCAGGTACTTACTGACATGAATACCAGTGTACATGTGTCACGACGAAAGCCACGTGTTTTGATTTACTTTTATGTTTTTTTCATTTTTGAGGGTCAGTTTTATGTAGTGCCATCTGTTATGTCTGTTTAAATTTTCCTTATTACCTATACCATCTAAGTACGAGACAAATTGTCTGCTTGTATTTTTATTATTATTGTTTCAGTATATTTTAGTGTAGTTTTGCATGTCTGTAATTATTAAGCTGTTGACAGCTCGTGCGCTAGAGGTGCCATTTTGTGTATTTACTTGAACTGCCACAAACGAGGCTAGTGTAACACATAGACATCTCTATAATATTGCTAATAATTATTAACTTAACTTTTATGCATTACAAAACATTATTTTATCTTTTAAATTCTTAAAGTGTGTTTGACCAGTACTGGAAATATGGAAATACTGGACTTTCCTACCACATTCAAAAAAAGGCATCAAAGTGGACCATTGCACATGGCCATGTGGCAAATAGCCACTACAAAATTGTAAAAGTAGTTTTGAACTCTTGTTGTGCCAAGTAAGATGAACTCACATGTTTTGTATGAGCAAAAATCGTATGTACATAATAAACTTGATTGGGGACAGCCCCTCTAAAGATATTATTGTTAATTTACACGTGTCGATAGTAAAGTTAGGTTGCCACGGCAATGCGATCTAGTCGAACATGTGTATTTATTTTTATATTTCTAATATTTGCTTTTATATTTGGGCATTATGAAATTATTCATATGTACATATCATCGGCATTGTAGCACCCACTTCATTCCATTTGTTGTGTTTCATCTTAAGTAAAATTATGTCACGCGATGTTTGGGCGGAAGCATCTGCCAGTGACCGGCCTCTGCGCCAAACAAAAGGGAATAGCGTCTGAGATCTCGTGAGAGCACAACCCCCCCCCCCCTAGTGCTCTGGGAACTTCATCGTTGTTCATTAACCATTTTGTAATTCTGTTTAATTTACTTTAGTATAATGGAACATTTGTTTGTTGCTCGCCCAGATTACTCGGTTTCTCGCCCTCGGGTCGTCTTTTACATCACCGAGGCGAAATGTACCACGTAATTTCATAGGCCTTATGAGCATTTTATCTGTGTATGAGCCTGCCCGGCTAGAACAGCAGTTTTTGTAACTTCAGTGCCCCAATGGAGATGGAGATTGTGAGAAGCCGACAATTTTTATTGTTATTAACTGCTTATTGGCTACTTAACCTTTTTTGTACGACAACATGTCTTTAATAATGGCGTCGGGTAGCCAAAATAACCCTTTGGGAGTGAGCTGGCATATAAGGGATGCCAACATCCCTGACTAGACGAAGCAATTGGAGTGTAATTCACAGCTGGCAGAAAGGTATTACAACAGGTAACATCTTTCAAGATGTGGACATGGGGACAGGCCTACGGTCATCGGCCATTACGATACAAGAGGAAGAATCTCTACCAAGTGTAACTTTGTGCTCGCACAACGAGCTGGCGCCCTTAACCCTGGCAAACAACAATTCCTATCCACCACACCTCATTTCCCCATGTGGTCCAGGCGACTCACTCACCAAACATCAGGTTATATAACACTTCTATATACGCTCTTAATTCCTCTTAATTACATTACACACATTGGCGACATTCCCATGGCTGTAAATGCTGAATTGATAGGTTTTGTGATGATGCCAAGGGAATGCCACTGCTATTGCGAATGTTTTATATAAATATTAATATGTGTAATGAACACTGTGTGAAAAATGCGAAATAATGATGATTTAAAACACTGTTCCTTTATTATCTTAAAAACTCCACCCATATCTGGTACTGGCGAGAGTACTGTTCTTTGTCATTCACATGATGTCGGTTGCATAAAGTAACATCCTGTGAACATGCATTTTCCTTTACATCTCACCTATGGTATTAATCTATAAGATGCAGCTCAATGCTAAAAAAGCTAAGTGCAGCTTCATTCTGCACATATACAAAGGAATTCATATTAACACTTGTGACTACACGAGTGGCATGTTGACACAATAAATGGAGAATATAAACTAGCATTTTGAAACACTTCATATCATCGCTACACTTATACTTCGGCCTACAGGCCTGCCGATACATGCCAAACTAGACACACATGTTATGCTGTTGTAAAGGCAGCCCCGCATTCCCTCCAATGGTACTATCGTCTGACGACTGTGCCTTCACAGGGACACAATGCCAGACCGCTAAATTATTGCCTGTAAGAGTTCCCTCTTGTAAGGAAATGCAAAAACGGACGATTTGGAGTTACATGTTTTGGGTCACCGAGAAAGTTACTTGCTGTTCCTGGCAACCTGCACCAACATACTCTGGGATGTTCGACTCGCCCCTGGTGTGCACTAATGTGACAACTGACTGCGGCGGCACAAATGGACATAAGAGAACACGGTAGCACTCGACTCACGTCACATATAAACAAAACAAATATGTCAACTTGTTCGCCATGAAGAATTATGTATAGTTATCATTATAATAAAGGCAATTGTAGTTAAAATTTAATTTGAACGAAATTTAAAGAAAAGTTTTATGTTTGAGTGATAAAACAAAATGAAAGTGTTTCAGGGCAGGATGAAGAGCAACCAGGGTACCAGCACCGATAGAGAAAAAGGTTGTTTGCTGTTAACTACATGTCGTTAGCAGTGATGCTTCAGCACGACACAACTTCAAGGCGAACATAGCACAGGGTGACATCACCAAAGGCAACACAAGGCGCAGGTGCATATGTGTACATGAATACAATATGAGGCGAAGCATCATAATTATCCACTCTACACCATACCAACACCTGGTCAGGCCTATACATACATGCACACATCAACACTACATAATTGAGGCACTCAGAGATTAAAACAAAATTGCGAAAATTACTGATGAGTATAGCTACACTGAAAAGAATATTTTTGACCATAAAGGAATTTGCATAATTAATAAAGTTATGGGAATGAAAATGTGCATGTACTATAGAAATCCATTGAAATGGATGTAGAATAACATTGCCATTATAATTACTTCAACATAATGCTAAAATACTGAAAGTAAAATATGTAAGATAGCATTAAATTATTATTTTTTGTTTGTATAAAATAATATCACAATGTGCAAGTAGAGAATAACTTGTCATAGGCCATATAGTATGTATGATATCAATGAATAGAGAATAAAATTAACAGGAGATTGCTTAGTTTAATTATCTCACAGTAAGGTATTCAATATTTTAGAGAAACAGAGTTAATAATGTTTTAGTAGAGATGGGACAATGTTTTGTAATACTATTATTATGAAGAATATAGAGGCAATAATTAAACATATTTCAGGGTATTATACTATACAGATTAGACACAAGCAAATACGAATTTTCATGGGGACTAGCATTGTAACTTATAAAAGTCAAATATCAAACATAGTATATATACCAAGTGCATAATGCATGTTGTTACACTAGCATTAACGGATAGTTTTTATCTATATTAAATAATTCACGTGACACCTCGTCCCTAAAGTAATAAAATGTAGACAAAGGGGAACATTGTATGTTGACATAATTTTCCATAAGTAAATAAGATAGGGAATAATAAATTCTATGTTTTATTATCACATTCCTTCCATTCCTGCATTTAGTGATATTGCTTAAGACGTACCAACCCAATGTATGCATGTACATAAGTACCGGTAATATACAACAAGTATCTTATTGTAACATTTTTTTCAGCAATATACAATGCATCGTTGTAAACAAATTTTAATATTGCAAATTCAAAATTTTCATGAACAACATTATTTAAACATTGAAAAACATAAATTTCCATGAACAGTATTATGTAAACATTAAAATAAATATTGTAATGGGAGGAGAATTTCCTGTATCAAATTTTCAATGTTAAAATATTATGTCCAATTTTTTTAATTGTATCAAAGTAATATTCAAGTTGCTAATCAACATTACTTTAACATTTGCAAAGCCACACACAGGCAGGTTAGAACACCAAGCAGGCTGCTGGTTTATGCCTCTGCAAATACATTTGCATTAGCTGCATCTACCATTCAGAAGAGTATACACACCCAGTAAAAGAGCAAGATCAAGGTCATGACCACTAACATTGAAATTCAGCAGACCGCTCACCATAAACAAAACTGTAAACCTCACGCACATTATCACAAATTGAAGGCAAGATAGAAGGCAAGGCAGCTCTTCACCCTAATTTTCCTTGCATGGACCCATATACCTACCCTTAATTTCCTCCCATATTGAAGAGCTACAACTATCCATATTCCTGCTGCCAAGAAGCAGATGTGGGCCATCAGGACCCAGTCTAATGCACCACATTGCCATACACCTGTTCCAGAGCTGAAAGATCAGCTCTCATTATAGCGGGAGGTTGATGCTGCGGTGTAGAAAAGCTTGACAGGGACACACCCCACACAGAGGCGACAAACAACACTATTCAGGGCGAGACCACGCAGATCAAGACATTTGGAAAACAGCAGCATAATTAGTAAACCGTGCAGGGATACTTAAGCGCCGTCAGGTTCACGAAGCGGGGTCCTCCTGCACCAGCCGTCAACCAAGGAGATGGAACAACACAGGGTGTATCGTGAACCACCATAGCTGAGATGTGAAGCAACCTTCGGCAACAGACAAAGTGATATTATTCCAGAGGATAGTGTAGGGATCAAAGACTTTAGATAATGGTGATGCTTAATTTAAAGTACTTCAGTATGATAGTTTAATAATAATAAGTGTATTGAATACCCTGGTTTTGATGTAAAGTAACTTGTTATAAAGTGATGTATTTAATGTATTATGAATGAGGTGAGTAATTTATATTAAACTAATGATGTAATTAAATTATATTGTGTCACCTACTGTTCTTGAGTTACACACCCAATGCTGTTCGGTAAAGCTCCTAAGGCAAACCACAACAACAACATGAATGACACACAGCTTGTGCGCATTGTAGTCGCCAGCCGGAAAAAACCACATTTAGTGGACAGAAATACTAAAACATAGAATCATTTTTACCAGTTTCAGGGGGCAAGTGAAATAAATGGTTGGAATGAAAAAGACAAATGCAAATGGATTCAATTTTATATCCAGGGCATGGCTAAACATGTAATCGAAATTCTTATATTGACACAAAATCAACTCGTGTAGCCACAAATCAAGGCACATTTAAAGTCCATTTCCGCATCCACAGCTCAAAGTGAGAAAAACAAACAACTTTTGTACAAGAAATGGCAGGCATTAGATTAAGGGTGTATGCGACATGTAGAGATAATGCTATAATACTGCAGAAAATAAAACCCCAATGTCAGTGACACAGATTTTCCTACTATATTATTGTAGTTGCTACTACCGTCTCCCGTGGAAAAAATAATTGGATTAAATAATGACATCATTGAACATATGTAACATAATTTGAAAATGGTAGAGTTCAGACTTTACAGGTACAATCAAACCATTGGACCAACTGTACACAATCCTGCAAATGAGATACTACACACTGAGATCGCGAAGTTGAGACAGGAGATCGTAAGTTTAACTATCTCAGAGAAACAGTCAGAGTGAAATGCCGTAGATGTCAGGCCTGTTCTGGGACGTGCAAAGGGGTAGGACATTTGTAAAGTACACTCAGCCACCCACCAGACAGTTCCACATATGTCAGTACCACCATACAGGCAGTTACAAAACCAACTACACTCCATATGGAACGAGACAGCCAATCGTTGTCATAAGGGAATGTTCATCTGCCCATCACAGCCCACAATTCAGTCAATCGAGGCATTTTTGCAGCACATACTACAACCAAAGACAGAGATCTCTTTGTCCTTGGTTGTAGTATGTGAGGCAGGATGAGGACACTAGATTTTACCAGCCAGTGCCAAATAATGATCATAGAAAAACCTAGCATAGAAGTAACAGTCATACTGTTAATCGCGGTGACCAGCAACAGTTTTTAAAAAACTAGGTAACAAGGGGTCCATATACATTTACCCCACTGACGAGCAAGAATGGACCATGCTAGCTTGTAGAGCGATATTTAATAATATTTGCAAGAACATGTTGTACATGGAAATTGTGTGGTATAATGCAAAAAGCAATGGCATTAGTAACGGCTACAGTGAGAAAATCCGAAGACAGGCTGCAGGTAGTGAACAGGCACAATGAGGTATGTCACACATCGCAAATTCATTCCAGCCTGCTGCACAACAAACTAATTAGGCTGCTGTACTCAGAAACCCCTACTCTGCAGAAATACGACACCGCACAGTAGTGTGCAGGGAAGCATGCCTCACCAGGTGATATTTCCACAATGGTGGCTGACACAGTTAAAAGGCTGTGTGGCGAATTGCTGGAAGCAATGGAATTTATAGGACTGCACTGTTTAGGTAAGACGAAATGCTCATTATGCTTTTATCCTGGCTATAAAGCACAACATTGAGGATTATTTCCTAACCAGAACTTAGAGTTTCAGACGAACATTGGGGACAGTTTATGTCATTTTAAAAATACGTTCGGTATTGGGCACTTTAAATTACGTATCAGCAAACACGACACGGCATACTGCACTGCTTGTAGGACCGATACACAAGTGGAACACCATGTCGGCGATGATGACACGCTTATGGCTGATGCTCAGAGTCGAGCCTCATCCCACAAACAGGGGGTGGGGGCACAAAATTGCAGCGAGGCAGTAGTCGAATTGCAACCAGCATACATTCGCACGTCGACACCATACATTCAGGTCAAGATAGGAGGCAAGTATTACCATGTGTTAATGGATACCGGATGTTACTGCAGCTGTATTGCATCCATGCTCTTATCAAAACAGAAGCTCGAACCTATTAAGAACAATTGGCACATGTTGGCGCAATGCAGGAGATAAATGCAGCGAAGTATAAGACACAAATTAAATTAAACATTTTGGGACAAACTAACCCCCAGGAATTTTTGGTAATCTACAATCTCAAAATGGATGTTATATTGGGTGTCGACTTCATGAAAAAATAAGACGTAGTTCCATTTTTAAACAACAATAAATTATTTATTGATGGAAACAACAATGGCAAGATAGTTCAAGTACCTATATTTTCGTCAGTAGTAGGGAAGGACAATACATAATCAATTCAATATTGTATCAATAAAATTGAGTCAATAGAATATAGTGAAGAGGAGCCATGTTACCTAGAATAAACAAAAAATTCAGCAACCAGCAAACTCAGGCAATTATGGAAATCATTCATGAATATATCGATAGATTAGACCATTCTATTTTAGAGCTTACTGAAATGAAAAATTACCAGATTAAACTTGACTTGGATTCTCAGAAACCGATCACAACTAGGCCATATCGATTAAGCCCTAGAGGCAAGGAAGATGTTTTAAAACAAGTTAATGAGGTAGAACAAGCAAGTATCATTCAGCGATCCCATTCGCCATTTGCAGTGCCAAGCCTAGTTATTAAAAAACTGTGGAATTACATTCCTTAATGATTTTTGTAAATTTATTATGCATGTAGCACATATTCACTACCCACTCCCACACACCAAAGATATTTTGACCACCTTACATAACTCAAAATTTATAACCAGTCTTGATCTTTACTCAGGTTTCTGTTCTATCCCAGTGCGTAAGGAAGATAGATACAAATTAGCTTTTTCTATAGACGGAGTAGGTTTATTCAAGTATTGCAGAATGCTAATGAGGTTGTCATCCTCCCCTCAACACTTTCAACAGTTGATTAATATTCTCTTTGGGCACTTGCACTGGAATACAGCCATAGATTACATTGATGATATCTTCATAATAGGGAATACATTTCGTGAACATCTCAATGATATTAGGAAAGTATTCCAAAGGTTACATCGATTTAATGCCAAGGTTAATGTTAATTAATGCATGTTTGCAGAGCAAGAAATAAAAAATTTAGGGCACTATAAAACCCATCACGGTATTGTTGCAGACCCAGAAAAGGTTCGATCAACTCAAAACATGTCACCACCTGGTACCATCAAACAGTTGTGCACATTTTTGGGGATGGCTTCATACTTGCGTAGGTACTTACAGGATTATGCGAGTAAGGCAGCTCCCTTAATATAATTGACAAAACAAACAAATACTTATAAATGGAAACAAGATCAGCAGAAAGTATTTGTAGAACTCAAACAAGTTATACAACAGGCGTCCATTTTAAGAAATTTTGACTATACTAAAAACACCATTCTGGCATGTGATGTGTTGAAAAATGCAAGAAGACCGGCACAAAGAACCAACACATTATATATTTTGCATCCAAGAAATTGTCCCTTAATGAACAAAAATGGAGCGCAATGGAATGAGAGCTAGGAGCCATTAGGTATTTTGTACATATTTTAGGCAGTATTTGTATGGGTGTCATATTGTAATCCAAATAGACCATGCCAGTTTAAGGTATCTGAAATCTATGGTGGAGCATAATCTGCAGATCCAAAAGATGGCGAAAGCCCTATCCAAGTACGACTTCGAACCCCAGATAATGAAAGGTAAACTTAATGTGTTGCCTGATGCGTTGAGTCATATTCCCATGAAAGGTGAAGTACCCACACAGATAGTTCAAGTTAACCACACAAAGCAACCAGTCTAGTTAGAAATTTTAAACTGTACTAGTTTATATCAGGCCTTAGTGGAGAGCTTGTATCAGGATCAAAACAAGGACACTGAAGTAAAGAAAATTATTTCTAAATATTTTATTAATAATTGGACAGAGATAAAAGCGCAAATTAAAGACGAGATCTGGGTAAAGGACAAATCAGTAGTTCCTAAAAATATTTTAAATTGTGAATATATTCCTGCTTACACCATTGCAAAATTATTTCACACATATTTCAGGTCAATGTGGAAATTATTATGCAAGACAATGCAGATAAAATACACGTTGATAGAAAAAGGCTTACCCTCATACCCAGTTACTATGTTAAGGAAATAATTGCTGCCGACCATGATGTCATATGCGGCAGAGGCCATTTTGGTACATTTAAAATGTTGCAGAAATTTAGGAATATGTACTATTGGGGCATGATGCAGTCCGATGTGAAAGAATATGTGATAAATTGTCAGATATGTCATAAAGTGAAATCACCTAATGTTAAACATATGGATCAACATAAACCTATCAGACCACCTTCTCTTTTCAAATCTTGGTCTTTGGATTCTAGAAGGCCTCTCCCACAAACTCAAGTGGTAATAAGTATATCCTAGTCATGAGAGAATTCTTTAGTAGGTGTGTAGTAGCTAAACCAGTCGGAAGTATTGTTGTGCCAACTTGTGCATATTTTATTAAAGAAGTTATCCTGAAGTACGGCTGCATGGCACAGATATTGACAGATCGCAGAACTTTGTTTAGTAATGAATTAGTCTCACACCTGTTACGGAGTTTAAAGATTACTAAACTACAAACGACATCATACAACCCAGCATGCAATGGTATTGTTGAGTCATCGAATAAATTAATCAGGACCCAACTTACTGCACATTTCCAGGAAGACCCACTGAATTTGGGCCAATATGTAGATTTTATCGTTTTCAGCTGCAACTCATCTGTTAACTCTAGTATGAAGTTTACATCACTTTACTTACTTCATGGCAAGGTAACAACCCCTCCATCTCAAGTCATTACCAATACATACTCAGAGCATGGTGACAATTGGTGTAAACAGCTCATTAAGGATAGGGAGCTGGCTACATTCAATCTTATAGGTGTAGATCAGCAACAGAAAGTCCAATTTGATAGAAACCATCGACAGAATGATGTTAAGATAGGTGACTAAGTCTGGCTCAAGAATCAGGCCTGCAGGAAAGCCCTCTCTATTAAATATAAGGGGCATTTTTGTGTTACAGATATTCTGGGCCCCCCCACCCTGAAAATTAGACTGAATAATATGGGCATACCACGGTATGATTCAGTCACAACTAGTAATGTAAAGTTAGCTCATGTCAATTAAATAGTTTTTATTTCATAAGGTAATTGTGTAATTTTTTTACAGTGTGCTATAATTTGGCCTTACTAATTGTTTTGATAGGATTGTATATAAACATTATTTGCCTATCGACCTAGAGTAATTAGGCTGTAAATAACCACTACCATGCTAATGTATACATCATGATATTTTGATACGGACATTATGCCTGGTAAATGTTGTATCTTATTATAATTATATTGTATGTGATAGCTATTAGCTGTTTGTTTTGTTTATCTCAAGTCTACTAGAACTTCGACTTGTATGACTACTTGTAAATTATTATATGTATTATTTTTAAAAATTGGATTGATATTTCTCATTACTATTGAACTTTCACATATTAAAATAAAAAGTGCGAGCACACCTTTACCACAGTGGAGTACACTGCGAGAGGATCATAACACAGCAGGTCGCCATTTGTAATGGCACCAGAAAAAAATGACATTAGTTATGTACATATCAGTGCACGAATGCCGCAAAGAGTAATTTCCATAAGATTAATTGTTTTCTATTGTTTCAAATGTGTGAATATTGAGGAAATATGCTTTCCTTTTTTTATGTGTATAACTAACTTCACTTATTACAAAACCATTATGTGCTGCAGCACAAACTTTCTTCTTATTCTATCATTATGCCCAAATGAGGGGCACGATTAAACTTATTTAGCAGACGTGTTTGCTTTCTTCTTTTCCCAAAATCTCTTCATCCTCTCACTGAGGTCCTTCCTACGTTCCTCTGTCCAGGTGTTCTGTCTTTTAATATACGGTTTGTTGGCAAATTGATGGCTGTTGACCAGAGTTCCAAACCTGCATCTGTTCTGTTTGATGTCTCCTGTAATTCCATTTTCCTCGAGGTCTCTTTCGATTTCAAGCAGCCTATTGTTATTCACTTTCATTGAGATGACACGTTTGAGAATTCTCTAGATCAGTCTGTTGTAATTCATTCTGACAGTGTGACCATAGAATTTCGGTCGTCTATTTCTGAAAGTATTTCAAACTTCCTCAGAATGTTGATAGAGCTCATGAGATTTCCTTTTCTTCCAGATTCCCCCTGTACAGACTCAGCCAAAGCTTTTCCTTAAAATGTTTCTTTCTTGATTTTCGATATCTTTAATTAGGGATCTGTCCCCAATAATCAAAGTTTCCAATGCATATAATGCTCTGGTTGATTACTGTGTTGTAGTGTCTTAGTTTTGTATTTCAGGATATTGACTTTTTGTTATATTTGTGCCAGGTGATTCTATAAGCTTTTTGTAATTTAGATATTCTCTCATTGTTTGCTTCACTATTTAATACTGAAGGTTGAATGATTTATCCTAGGTACCTGAAATTAATTACTTGAGAAATTCTGCCCAATTGAGTTTTCATAGGTTTTTCACCTTGGTGCCGAGAGGATCCTTCTATAAATTGGGTTTTAACATGTGAGATTTGGGGTCCGGTTTTAGCTAAAATTTCATGGAGATTTTCGAGGGAGTAGATTGCTTCTTGCCTGTTGTTCGAGAAAATTACTAGATCATTTGTAAAGGCCAAACACCACAGGTGAAGTATATTTTTGAGTACCAATGGTTATTCGTTTTACTTCTTTCTCCAAGGTTTTGATTATTTTTCCAGAACAAGATTGAACAAAAGGGGTAATAGTCCATCTCCTTGTCGGACTCCTGTTTTGACTTCAAAAGGTTCAGGCATTTCGCCCAAGAATCTACCTTTTGAGGTAGTTTCCGTTAGTATCTGTTTGATTAATTCTCTTGTTTTTCTGTCTACTTTGAAATCATCGAGTATATTGAAAAGTGTTTGCCTGTCTATAGAGTAGTGTGCTTTTTTGAAGTCTACAAATGTGATACTGTTTGTCTGCTTTTACGGCTTTGTAAGACAGTTTAGAGATTTAGAATTTGTTCTGCACATGACCTGCCTTTTCTAATACTGCCTGATATTCGCCAATAAGATAAACTGTTTGTATTTCAAGTCTCATGAGAAGGGCCTTGGATAGAATTTTTAAGTAATCAGTAGCAAGGAAATCCCACTGTAGTTATTAATGTCGGTTTTATCCCCTTTCTTGTGTAGTGGGTGGATTGGTGGACATTTTCAGTCTTCAGTGATTTTTTTCCTTGATCCAGATATCTTCAATAATTGCATGAATTTTATGAGCAAGACTCTTGCCATCTATTTCCCACATTTCGGCAGCTATACCATCTTACCCCAGGGCTTTGTTATTTTTGAGTTCATGGATTATTTGTTCGACTTCTTCTAATGTGGGAGGTTCTGAATCTGGATTTGGAATGGATTTTTCAAAGCACAAACTTGAGTATGTAATATGGTTTTTCTGATCATATATCATCAAAGCATTATGCATTAATATGTACAGTACATAAGTTTGAGAATAATGTATTACCCTGAGGTTCAGAAGTGTTCGCGACTTCAACTTTCATAAGGAAAGTCATATGTATATAATACACTAATGTTAGGTTACGAGGCTTGTGTACGGTAATCCATATCGTAGGCTAAAATGTTTGTTTAATTCATTGCTGAGCAGAGCTGCTCCAGTATATTGCCCACATACCTGTATTTAGTTGGTACAAACCTAGTTGTAGTCTTGGCATACACGATATGCAATCATTTAGGTATTCATGTATCACTTCACACCACTGCAGTATGGTAAAATGTCACGAGCATGGCGTCAGGTTCAATCTGCTGGTGCAGTCTTTTTCCCTGCCCACGGAGCGGCACAGCAAATGTGCCGGATCAGTAGTGTCAACTATCTCACACCACAGCAGTATGCCACGATTGGCTTGCCAATTATTGAGAGTGATATTTCTTTCTGTTCAATACTTCTTTTGGTTCAGTACCACAATACTTGTATTTAATTATCTTAATACTTCAGATGTGTCTCACTAATTATACCTCAGCAAAACTTAATATGAAATGTTTTATAACTTCAGACCAATCTTAACAATTTGGTACCAGTGGTAGTGTGTCATTTCGATGGCGTGCCTAACCTCCCTCCACCCTTCCCTATGTATGGCGCCTAGTGGTCTTGCAATTTTATTTCACTAAGGGGTATAAATGTGGTGTCATCCTCACTCCTTAATACCATGAATGACACACCACAATGATAATGTTGGTTTGACCAGTTTGGCTACAATTGCCTTCATTACTATTTTCATCACATAACTATAGATAGTATGTGCCACACAGCACCATACAATAATTGTTGTGAATATTTCAATTTTTATTTTTAAATATTTCTTAAATAGTTAACATGTGCCACACAGCATTATGATTACTTGTTGTAACACCTTGAGTGTTTAATTTTCGATTATACGTATCTCTAAAATAGGTAGTGTGCCATGTAATATCATATGATTATTTGTTCTAACAATTCGCATTTTTAAGAATTCAATTATATATATATATCATAGTTAACATGTACCATGCAGCACCAAACAATTGTTTATTGTAACACATTTTTCATATTTTAAATTTTTCGACATTATGTTTTATTAGCATATTCAGTAAATACTACACTTGCCATTCTTAATGAAATTGTCCAGTATATAATATATATATATTTCTTTGCTATCATATCAATTATTGTATTTTACATTATTCATTTGTGAATTTTTATTTCCAATTAATACAGTCTCTAGTTGTTTCTCACATATAATACTCTCTGGCTCAAAAACTTTTGTATCCCCTTTTGGCGTAATGTAAGTTCCAGTCTATTGTCCACCTATTTGAACAATCTCCACATAGTGCACAAGGCCATTTACTTTAATTACACCATAGCCCGTGTTGCTTCGTTGAGGAAGTAAGCTCCTTCGACCTGCCATTCTGGAGAGGACCAGTTCCTGTCGCGCTGGCCGATGACTTACAGCCTCACAACGCCACCCTCTACTGGTGCTCCCCGCCTTTCCACCATGCCTTCCCAGCAGCAGGGATGTCTGCTCTAAGAAGAAGAGGGGCCATGTTGCAGGCACAGGACTCAAAATCGCACACTTAGATGACAGAGCGCTGTCCTGGCATACTTGCAGTGAGGGGAGCTAGGGAGTAGTGAGGGTGGCAGAAGGCGTTCCTGTATGTCGACTAGTTGCAAGGTATCTAAGGCCACTGGTGCATGGCAACACCCCCACTCTTTGATGCAATCTGCCAGTACCACTTCGAGGGCACATCGATGCCAGAGGTCGGCGCGAAAAACTTGAGGGCAATATTGCAGGGCGAGTAGAGATACTGATGGCTTGGAGAGATGTGACCAAATCAGCCAATTACACCACGACAACACGACATCACAAGGCAGAGGATTTCTGGCCAAGTGTCGCTAATTACCAGTTGTAAGGAGATATTCGGTTCTGGGTGCAGCATAGATCCGGAAACGTTGTTATGCTCAGCGAAACCTAGTGGTCGCCTATTGAGAGCCTAATATTTGGTAATGTAATTGTAACTTGGAAGAGTCGAGTTTTTAGTAACTATTAATGGTTGAGATATTTCAGATATAGTAATCATTCAGTATTACTTGTTACAGTGTTTGAGACCATTTATTATATGAGAAGCAGTAATAAAATAATTAGTAGTTTTTGTAATTGTCTTGTGTCATTGAACCATCATGAGATATACCCTCACAGTACAGTAACATTAAGAGGATTAGCCTCAGCAACTTGTCTTGTGTATAATACTGTGTTTAATATTATAACATTACAGCAGCCATCCCAGTAAAACTGTTACAATGCTGTCTCTGTTGTCTCCCATCAAATCGATGTGTTTTGTACAAGTAGCAATTTTAGAAATTTTGTACGAACTGTTTTACATACCGACTGAGGCCTGGTCAGAAAAAATGGCCGTGTACATAGCAAATTCTCTGTTCAATGCCTGGGTACCAATCCATGCTGTCACTGTGTGAATAGGCGGACACCTGTTCCCTCGCACATGTACTCCCGACCTGTTGAGCAGAACAGGTCTCAAGTCTGCCATCTATGACGTGCCATCCTTCCACATCTTGCTGGGCACATTGCCTAACATTCTCTTGTGTGAACATACAACATTCCTGTGCTTTTGTGACCTCTTGGTACAAATCACTAATGAGCCCTTCATTGTTGGTGACAGTCATTTGTTGCCCATAAACTTCGGATACGTGATCACACGAACCTGGCGGAAAAATCTCCTCCCACTCTGCATCGTCCCTACTAAGCACGTGCTCTAATACAAACTTGTAGGCCTTCAAATGTAATGCCCATCTCGTCAACTTGGTTCTCGCCTCCTTCATGTTATGCAACCATACCAGGCCCCAGTTGTCAGTCCATAGCCAGAACCTTTGGCATTCGAGATACATCAGGTACTTTTTGACTGCCCCTTTGACTGCTCAAAATTACCTTTCTTTATGTCATAGCATCTTCCCTTTTGCCCTAGCTTGGCACTTGCAAAATTAATGATGTGTTTCGCCACTCTATCGTCCATCTGGTACAATACTACACCAATCCCTTCTTGGATTATGTCAGTTTGGAGATATAGATGCTTGTGTGCATCATAGCGTGCGAGTGTTGGGCATTCTTGAAATTCACTCTTAATGTCCACGAAGGCGTTTTCCACTATGTCAGTCCACTGGAATCGCTTTTGAGGCGAGAATAAGTCTGTCAAGGGGGCGGTGATTGTTGCAAAATTTGAAATATGTTCCAGCAGCCAATTAATGAGTCCGAAAAACTTACATAACTTCTTATGTTTATGTGTCTGTAGGTAGCTGTCAATGAGTTTCAATTGTTTTGGGTTCGGCCTGTCCCCTTCCTGGTCGATCACATGACCCAAAAACTGGTTTTTCCCACGTGACATTTCTCCACTGAGCATGTTAAGCTGTTAATCACTAGCTTTTCCAGGACAACTCCTAGATGACGTACGTGCTCCTCCCAACTGTCTGACCAAATAATACCATCATCGAAATACATTAGCATATACTACCCAATAATGCCATCTAGCACACCTACCATCATCGCCTGGAAGGTGGTTGGGGCACATTTCAGTTCAAACGGCATGACGCAGAACTGAAATCGCCTGCCGTCTGGGGCTGTGAATGCTGTTTTCGGCCTATCCTCTAACTTAACAGGTACTTGCCAATAACTACTTTTAAGGTGCAGGGATGTCCAAACTTTCGCCACCCCAGCACGTTCAGAGCATTTTTCATACTAATATAAGGCAGAAGTGCACTGCATGTCACCTGATTCAATGGGCGAAAGTTGACACAGAATCGCCAGGTTCCGCCTTTCTTTGGAACCAAGGTAATGGCCGAATAGAACTGACTCTGTTGGTTCTATTACTCCATCATTAAGAATTTCCTGAATTTGTGGCTTAATTGTCCTGTTCTGAAGGGGCAAATATTCACGAGGATTGGTAAGTACTGACTTCTCGTCCGTAAACTGAATTGCTTGTTCTGCAACAGTAGTTCTCTTTAATACATCATTTTTACCAAATATGTCATGACATGTGTCAAGGATGTGCTGATGTTCTGGTGGGACTCGATTGTCAAATTCCCCTAACTGCACCTCGGGTAGGCTACCCATCGGACAGCTGTCTAAATTTGTATACAGTGAGCCTCTTTTTCACACCAAAATGGATCCGCCTTGCTGCTGGTTCTACAATGGTGTTTTGCTCCATAAGTCATGGTATAATCAAAATTCCATTTTTCCAGATGTCTAGCATAATAATGGCCTAAGTAATGGCTTATTATGTCCTGGACTTTAACTGATATTAATGCCTGCCCTACAGTCGTTCTGCAATGCTCATTCATTGCCATTTGAATAATGTGATTGTTAGGCATAATGCCCTGCTTGCATACAAGGTATGGTGGTATGAAATAGTGTGAAGCCGCGGTATCAATCAAGACATAGCACAGGTAACAATTAATAGAACCAAAATATTTATGAATGGTGTGTAACTGCTGCTAACTTGCTGAATTAATGTTTGTTGAGGTGTTAATTTTGAAATTTGAATATAAATGCTAGCAGGCTGGGTGTCTGAATCATCCGGCCCCTTCACTCCTGCAATCCGTTTCACTGCTTTTTATGGTCTGCTGCTTCCTTAATGCGCTCCATTTGCGGATTGTTGGGGCTCTGTTTACGCCAATGGTATTGCTGATTTGGACAATACCCGTAGTGATATTGTGATGGATGATCCAGATTCCACCCTCTTGGAGCATTGTTGACAATACCTGCAGGGCACCTACCTGGTGGTTTCTGACCACTCGGCCCTGTTGCTCCACTTTGCCTTTGATCATGCCTGTACAATCTTTCATGCTGGCATCCATTAGCATTACGCGATGAACGTGAAAGTGGTTGTTGTGTGGTGGAATTATGACTTTTAATCACAGTTTCCTCCCATTGCTCGTGCCTCCCCTACTCTGCGGCCACTCTCCTCCATTGCTTTGCATCACTGCACTCGACACATTATTGCTATCCCGAGCCACTATAACTTGAGAATGTTTACTGTTGACATTCACTGCCACATCATTGACCCATTATCCCAACAAGTCAAGTATATGATCATGTGGTGCATCCATGGATATGGATTGCAGTCCATTTACACCCTGCATTACTCCTGTTGTTGTTGTACTACATGCCACACAAATTAATGTAATTCCCAAGGCTGTATTATGTCCCTTATCACTGAGGCACTGCGGTGATAACTGATTTTGCACTCCATGTATTTGAGCACAACAATACCCTGGCCATTATACAAAAGATTTTAACAATATTTCGGCAAGTAGTAATTAGGAATACCGTTTCTACCTAAACTTCACTGGTGGATACTGAATGTTCTGCACTGTTAAACTGTCACTGTTTTTCACTGTCCCGTGGTTGTCACCAATGCGGATGTCAACAATACTGGGCTTATGATGGCATTGGCAAATATCACTGTCTTCATGTTCTGTCTGGGAAACCACCCGCAAGTCATTTCTCCTAGATCTGGATGGCATCATCAAGGCATCACATCGCTGCCATTGCCCTTGCTGATGGGTCACCATTGTCCTCTCATCATTGATGAGGAGGAATAGGCAGGAAAAAATCAGTGATCAGGAAAAATCACTGAGAAAGTTTTTGGAAATCTTGCTTGGGAGGACGCCACTTGCCGGCTGTCAATGTGCCAGGAAAGGCGGTAGGAATCTGCCACACATTCGGGCAGCCACTTGATGTCATGCGGCTGATGTGGAAATGGGTTAATTAGGTTTTGGGGGTGGTGGAAGTGAGGTCTGGAATGGAGTTGTCCGACTAGGTACCAGGCATCGGCAAGGCGATGCAGAGATGATGGATGATGTTATAACATGACGACTCTCGATGACCTGAGGACTGCAGGCCGTACACCCGGACAAATATCCTCGTAGATGAAGTTGTTGACCTCTTCCACAATTATGCTAATTCAATTAAGCTGTATTATTGTGTTTTGCTAAACAGTAGCTGGTGGGTCGACTACGTACCATGTGTCTCAGTCCTTTTGGTGGTAAAATTTTACAAAGCTTTAGCACTCGCGTATGTAGACTGTTAGGGCCAACCACACACCCATTAAAACCCAGAAGAAACTGCTAATACATATACACTAGAATATACTGAATAGATTCCAAAAAATGCTGATGTGATACGAGCTGATATTATTAGGGCCCATCCCATTAAATGCACAAGGTGGTAGAAATAGCTCATACACTATCCAGTTCACAGCATCATTAATTCTATGTCACTACACATCCCTCTCAGGGGAACACTTTACATGCAAATAATAGTGGCTATCATAACACCTGCCACTGTGGTTGAGCTCCAGAATGGTCTTACGACACACAATGACTTTACGGAAACATAATGCTTCCCTGGTTGATGCTATTACCACGAGAAGTGAGGGTGGTGTACCGGGTGGCTAAATGCCAGAAGGTTCGAGAATTTTTAAGTTTATTAAATCTTACTGTCCATGCTCAAACGAGGAAGGCTGCCCGATGCGCATGATATGCTCGCGACACATGCACCACACTTGTACGATGATACTTACTGACTGACTTTCCTGCCTGGTGCATGGGCGGGCCTCTGTAGATCTGCGTGCCAGAACAGAACTACTTTCTGTTGGAAACATTACATCTCCTGATTGAAATCATGCTACCTGCAAAACCTATGCTAAAAATTGTGTTACAAATGCTGAACCACAAAATACTAATGGATGATGATGGACATAGCGCTAGATGAGTGAGGAAAAGAAATACACATGACACACAAACTCAACAATACTCCGGGAACAAAAAAGGTAAACACACATGACGGTGCCTGTGCCCCTGGCCTATTTGCCCACCGTGAAGTACTCCACAGCAGGTATCAGCACTCTTACTGAATGCTCGTGCTCATCGTGTGTGACATTGCACTACTACGAAAGTATTTAGATTCCACTCACAATCACGACCCTAGGGGGTCCAGTGCAGCGTTAGTGCAAAGCAGAGTAAACTGTGTATGAACCAGAGCGACATGATCAGAAATCACTTGCCCTCATGCACACTTATATGAAATAGACCCGAAGTAAAAGGGCTTGCAGTACATAGGATAATTATGCAATACTCATGAATGCCAAGCGAAGTAAATATATGCAAGGTTGCCCTATAGTATTTTTATGCCCTGCGGGCTTTCTCAAGGGCATTTGATGTCATCTTGTGTTTCCCATTTTCACGTGTTTCATCCCCATTACATTCCACGCAGTATCTGTTATGTTTATTAAAGATGTTTGACTTGAGTTTATTTATTCATGTGTTAAAGAAAGCAATGTATGAAGGACAAGTGTTTTATGTTTTGTTGAGCAGTATAAGTAAGTAGTTCCCATGGCTTGCTGGCCTGCTTTTGCCAGCCAGCATTCCGTGCGGCACCAGCGAGTCAATTTTTTTATGTTGGGGGAGTATGGACATACAGACCAACATCGTCGCATTTCCCACGCACCCGGACAGACCTCAAGTTTCGAATCAATCATGGTAATAACATTAGTTTAATCAATCAGGAACCGTTGTCATTTGCCACCTGGGATTCTCCATCTCTCCACCTCCCCTAGGTTTGCATCACATGGTAGGCTTAAGTTTCATCTTAATTTCTTTGTGGCCTAGCCCCTTTTGAACAGTGTAAACTTACTGGCAGATCAAGCCCAGAAGCAGTGCAAATTGTCTTCAGAGAAGAACGTTAATAAAACCCATTGATTTACATAAGAATTTGTGTAGATCTTCATTCGGGTAGCCTTCGGGCACTTAGGGCCATGGCCCCCACCTTCCTGCTCAGAGTGTAACTTGTCTTCATTAGCATACTGTGTTACATTATCAGGTGTTTTATGTTCATCGTTTGTCAGTAATTAAAGGCGTGTGGTTTGCCTTAAGAATCCACTGTGCAATACGTATTTTTAACTTGGAACATAATTGAGGAACATCACATCGGAAGGATACCGCTTTGGTTGTCGGCACATGACCCAGAGTCAACAGTCAGATGTCCACTTCAACTTGGCTTTGTCCCACATGAAATGCCTGATGCCTGGGTATAGTATAAAATATCATCCAGATTTCCTGGTAATTGAGTTTAACCATTCCTCAAAACCAAAATGGCAGGTTCCTACTGCCATTACACTGCTTTGACAGCTGTCACATGTCGTCCAACTTTGTGGCGTTTCCTTCCAATAATGATTCCCAGTTTAATTTTGACCAGAAAAAAATTCCAAATATAATTTTTACAAAATTTTCAAAGGCTCAAATTTCACAACAGGGGACAAATGAAGAAGTTTTATCTGCACAATTGGAGCTTTGGGACACTGTCCGGATGCCTCCAGGATGCCAGCAAAATCTACATGAGGTCCACGAGAGAATGTGCTGGAAATTGAAAGGCCGTTATTATTTCAGCTACAAGGAAGAACGTGCAGGTTAGCAGCCATTTTGGAGCACCATTATGTCAGCTATGACATGTCACCCAGGTGCTGCAGAAGAATAAAGGGAGTGTGTGTGTAGACCTCCTCCTCCACCAGCATAATGCCATACCAGGAGGAAGAGAAGGAGAAATGATATGAAGGAGAAACAAAAGAGCCTCCCTTCCATAATCCCGACCCTGCAACCAAATAGCTGAGCGAGTTGTTGACCCCTGCCTCATGCCATGCCATGCAGAGACAGCCATGCTGCACAAAGCATCGGACACTTTTAACTCTGCTCCCGACTCACGCTCTGCTACCTGCGTCTTCCATACCATAACCACATGTGTATGTTGACAACAGGTGATTGCTGGCCAGACACTTTACAGTACACTGGCGCTGATGTGCTCTTATTGTCTCATCATAATGCCACAAGACTTAATCACCAAATGCGAACTAGGCAGCCATTACTGCAGATGCAAATGTAAGACCAGCCCCATCAAACAACTGCGTCAGGAACAACTGCGAGTGCACCAACTAGAGTACAAACTTTTCAGACAGTCAACAAAGCAGTGAAAATTTTTCAAAGCAGTATCCACCAAGTTGGTGCAAAAGTAATTTCAGGACTACCAACAGTGCACGTCAATAGTCCGTTCCTGATTTGTTGATGTGATCAGACAGTGAATCACAAGGACAGTTCACCATTCAAAATTTTCAACAAAATCAACCAACAGCAATTGAACCGCAGTGCGCAACAATAAAAAATATTACCACAAACACCACGAAATGAACAGAACATACAGTCAATTCTTGCAACAAATTTTAGCACCTGCAGCACATCTCTCCAACGCAGGAAGTGAGTTATCATGGCTTAGTGCTCCACAACTTTCCGCCCTCCCCACTTCAGGTGAAGTAAACACCGAGCCACGTGGCCAGCCGGCCAGATCGATGTCAGCTGCTGTTCCATGGCAGTGCATGCATGAGTACAACAGTGGACTAAGCCACACCACTATTCACAACACTTCAGCAGACTGCAGGATGCCGGCACAAAATTCGTGCCGACCTCATCCCTGCAGATACTGCACAACCCCACAGTATTACTGACATAGCATATGCCATAACAGGCCACGAGCAGTTTGGCAGACCATCATCACCAAGGACACAGTAAAACCAGTTAGGGAAAGTGTGACATCGATGTAAAATATTTTCCATGTGTTCGTACCCTGTGAACCATCACAGTTTCGCAAGTGCAATCTGCAACAAAAGAGTGTGCAGCATTCTGAATCAATGTCATGTCGTTTCAAACGTAAACATTCAGCATGTAGTATCAGGCAAAAGACAGGCAAACACACGTGTATATTAGTTTGCAGCATTGTAGTGGCAATTTGCGAACTGAGCGTACCATTGTCCATTTGCAGACAGTAATAATGTAATATCATGGGACCACAGCACAATGGTTCACGAGTAAAGTTCAAGATGTTTAGGAGATTGAGGCCAACAAAATTTATGTAAAATTTACAAATGTAAACATTTTTTTCTCACAAGTGTACATAGTAGAAAATTGACAGTGTAAACATTGACATTGTGTCCCAGAAAGACATTTCAAAGCAAGTCACAAACGTTCATTTCAATCACATTCATGCCTATTTGTATGGTCAGGCAGTATGCACATCGGCAGCCATGTGTGTTTGTTGACATTCGACACACTCGTCAATCGGTCATGCAACAGAATGCTGGCAGAGAGGCACACATCCCCCCCTTCCTCCCGTGGCTCCACATAAAAATGTCAGTCATCATGGTGCGATGGGTGGGGAAACATCACCCCCCTTTCACCCATCTTCATCATCAGCTCAGGGCCATGGGTTCGAGCTCCATGTCAGTCGTCATGCCGAATGCAGCAACACCGTGCACAGGATCGCCATGCTCCACCTAAACAGCAGCACATCCATAGCAACGCCTCAGAAAATTAGCAAGCGATGAGTCAAGCAGTGTAAATATGGAAGCAGGTGCCACAGAAGATTAAGCCGCGATGTCCATGCAGGATGGCAGATGGCTAAACGCAATAGAGGAGAAGCAAACAAGTAAGCAGAGGTGTGTACATAGCAATACAATGGAGGAGGTCAGCACCTCGCACAGAAGTACCAGTATAAGATGAAGAAGGTCTGGTGTCACCCATAATACTTGTTTCCCCAGGGGTGAGCCCGATCACCAGCATTGAAGAGTCCGATGGTGCAGCACTGGGGAGCGCAACTGTTCAGCCTAACAAGCTGAAAACAGCACCGGTACTTCCTGTGGGAGCTACAGAAGTGGAGGAGATGACTCACACCGTGGAAGTGCCATTTTTATGTGGGGAAATCGACAGCAGTCGAGAGGCCGTGGAGCAGGTTTGGTCGACGTTAGGAGCCACAACACATGAGCATCAGTCTACAACAGCTGTTCACCCAGGTCGCCACCAGAAGCAGCACTCCTACAACATTGGGAAGAAGAGCAGTGACAGCAGTCATGGAGACAGAGAGTGTAGTGGGTTGGTCAGCTCACTACTGCTACGTAAAACAACATGGCAGAGACATCCACCAAGGGACTACACTTCATGTGATTACACTTCAGTACGCCACAAGTGGCAGAACCACAAGCTGCAGCAATTAAAGGTGCTACTACAGCAACATAGAAGGATCTATGTATTACATCCAAATTGAGGGGAGCAGAAGAAGTGCTCCTGCGGCGAGTAATGCGAGGGCTGCAAACAGACTCATCAGGTAGGGGAGAGAGCATTTGACATCGCCCATGCCCCAAGCCCATTTGCCCACTGTGAAGTACTCCACAGCAGGCATCAGCAATTTACTGAGCGCTTGTGCACATCGTGTGTAACGGTGTGCTGCTATGCAAGTATTAAGACACCACCCACTAGCGCGACCCAAAGGGGTCCAGTGCAGCGACAGTGCAAAGCAGAGCAAAGTGTGTGCGAACGAGTGTAACATCATCAGAAACAATGTGCGCTCTCATGCACTAATATGAAAATTGACCCATGGTAAAAGGGCTTGCAGTGACTTAGCATAATTATGCAATGCTCATGAATGCCAAGTCAAGCATGGTTTTATGCAAGGATGCCCTATAGTATTTTTATCCCCCTTCCCCACCTTGTTGGGCTTTTTCAAGGGTATTTGATATCATCTTGTGTTTCCCATTTTCATGTGTTTCATCCCCATTCCATTCCATGCAGTGTATGTTATGTTTATTCAATATGTTTTGCCAGAGTTTATTTATTCACA